>ML986610.1:106149-376385 GCA_010094045.1 Lojkania enalia
TTTTTTCCCCATAGTAGCGAAGCCCGGGGCTCGATTTAGACATCAATAAAGCATCATTTGCAATATTTCGCATCTTCTACTTCATTTTTCCAATACCATCATCTCTCTTTCTCTCTCTTCGTAATCAGAAAACATTTTCTCATCGCTCTTTTACAATTGAAACCTTCACCACCCTTCTTCTTTCCCTGCCCCTGGCCACTGCGAGCTTCAGTGCTCCAGCTCTTTGACCTGTCCTCTTCAAGGGCATAATCTACGAAGCCTGTGGTCTTAGTAACGAAAAAAAAAAAAAAAAAAAAAAAAAAAATTAGGATCTCCAATGAGTAAGTGACATTTGTTCTTTAGAAATATAGAACAAACAATGAAACACTGATGTTTCCGACAATAGCTCTCCCGAGGCCGAGACTGGAGCTGTCGAGAGGGAAGGTCTGCCTGAGGGCAGCAACCCAAATGATTTTTCGGTGTTCGACGGGGGTGGCTCGCCTATGGGTAACTGCCGTGAATAGAAGGTATAGTAAACTCCTATTCACATAGATTTCCCTAAAGCAACAGCCCGAATATATTCAAACCGCAGAAAAGTACCTTTATCTATATCTGCTAGATAACTAGTGTAAGTAATCAAGCTTATATATTAATTACGGAAAAGGATGGTTGGTAGATAGTAAAAAATAAACTTTGGAAGTATTAAACACCGCTTTAAAATATCGATGCTGGATTACCCCAAAAAGTTCCCCTACATCCACAACGAGGGTCCTATAGTAATCATGAACGTAAACTTGATACACTTTACACAAAAAGACGTCGAAACTTCAAGACCCAAAGTCCTGGTATCCAACTACTCTCGGCCTAGCGTGTCCGGAGAACTACTGGTCAGCATTTCGTAAGCGTACCCTTCATGGAATCAATTCCGCACTTATTCAACCCATCTTACAAACAGCCTCTACGCCCGAAATTTTCTCAAACGCCGAAAGAAACATAGCTGGGGCGTCCCGTTTGACCCGAGTTTAAAACAAAATGGACGCCCGTCCCCCCTCGTTTGACGGATCATGAACTTCCGCAGTTCGCTCCTGCTCACGCATATCCTGTCGCTGCAGCGCTTGCACCGCGCCTCGGCCGCTCTGTCCAGCAGTACAAATAGCACATTGTTCAACCTGTTGAACTGGAGCCCGCTCCAGCAATCCCCGCTGTCGTTGTTCTCTAGCTCCTCTGCAAACATGACGCGCCGCGCACCTGTGATATCCATTGCGCACGGCGGCGGGCCCATGCCGATCCTCGGAGACCCCTCGCAGGCCCAGCTCACGCACTCGATGAAGACTAGAGTCCCGCAGATTCTGAAATTGGGCACGGACGAGGCGCCCAGGGCCATTGTGCTGGTCACCGCGCACTGGAGCACGGAAGAGGTTACGGTGTCGAGCGGGGCGAAGCACGAGTTGTATTATGATTACTATGGGTTCCCGCCCGAGAGCTATGAGTTGAAGTATGATGCGCCAGGAAGCCCGGAGGTCGCGGGGATGGTGGAAACTGTGCTTAGGGAGGCGGGAGTAGGGTGTAGGAAGGATGGGACGAGAGGTTCGTATATGCGTTTCTTCTGCTATTCTAACGGATGGAAAAAAAAAAAGGGGGGAAGTACGTATGCTGATGTTTGGATATGTGTAGGCTGGGACCACGGCGTGTTCGTCCCCATGCTGCTCATAAATCCCGCAGCCTCCATCCCCATCGTCCAGCTCTCCGTCCTCTCCTCCGAATCTCCAACCACGCACTTCGCCATCGGCCGCGCCCTCTCCCGCCTCCGTGATCAGAATATAGCGATCATCGGCTCTGGCTTCGCGTCCTTGCATAACCTGCGCACAATGTTTAGCGGCCTGGCGCGTACGCCGGCCTTCAAGGCGCTGAACGAGGAGTGGAGTAGACAAGTCACAGACGCTGTGTTGACCGAGGATATCGAGGATCGCGGCAGGAAGTTTGAGGGGTGGAGGGCTTGGAAGGGCGCTTATGATATGCACCCCAAGGGCGGCGCGGAGCATTTTCTGCCGTTGATTGTGTGCGCTGGTGCGGGAGGAGACGGAAAAGGCAAGGCATATGCGGATGAGATGTTGGGGTTGGACATGTGGAGCTATTACTGGGAGTAAGAATGAAGGTGGAAACTGCGTTGTGATGGGATAGCCACTACCGTGTTTCTTCCTGAAAGTGTATGATAGTAGATTATGAATTGTGTTCCACCGCTTCATAGCATTGAGTGTGATGCTTTCTTCTAGTAAGAGACTTGTTATGTAGGTGCGTACACGTGTTGGCTACGCGTAGTCGGCCGTTAGTTGACAAGGAACATTGTCGCTCAACATGGGATCTCGGAGCTGGTCCAACGCTCCAATAGTGTCCTCACGTTTTTCATCACTAACATATCATATCGTTTGGGACAGTAAGACCTAGTCATTAAACCAAGATTGCATTTTAGTCATAGAACCCTGGACCATGCTCGGACCATTTGCAAAGAGCTGCCATTCCCAGAGTATAGCTGCTTTCCCTCAACGCCCCGATCCACCGAGTTGATATGCATGATGTACAAAACTGAAGTTCCCAATCATAAGACGTCAACACTAGAGAGTGTCAATGACGTCAATCGCACTGAGCCGAAAGAATCCTCTTTGCTGTGATATATGCAGAGACGAAGTTGAATAAAGCAAGAGCAGTAACCCATGTCACTGCGCTTCGCTCCAACTGGATACTATATTGGACGTAGTAGACTAGAAAGCGTGGTTTAGATCTCGTCTTTGACCGCCTCAGAAGTATCAGCGTCGCCTGTTGATCGTCAGATGCCGTACATCTAGAGCTCGATAGCCACCATTTGGGTATACATACCAAGGTCGTCGGCGCCATCGGGCGAGTTCTCGCCACTGTCTTGACAGCCCTTCTTTCTGTTGGTGGCCTTGTCCTTCTTGGGCGCGGCTTTCTTGGGAGCTCGCTTCTTCGGCTTCGCGCCTTCGGAGTCATAGCCCTCGTCACCCTCATCGCCGTTGTTGCTGGTCTCAGGTATCTTGGCCTTTTTTGAGTCGGGATCGCTGCCACCAGCAGTTTCGTCGGCTTTGCGCTTGAGTACACGTGCTTGCTTAGCCGACGAAGTCCTGTTTTCACCATTGGAGCTTCCTCCGAGGAAGGTAGCGAACGATGGTTGAGCCTCCATAGCCTTGCGCTTGATCACCGGGTATAGCTTCTTGAGAGTGCCAGCTGTGTTTCCTGTAAGGCTAGCCATCAGGTCATAGTCGTACTGCAAATGTAAGTATCTTCTATCTTCTTGGCCGTAGCAAAGGCGTCAAAGCGGGGAGAGCGCATGCAGGTATGGAGGAGAGATGCTTTGCCCAATATTACCTTGTCAGAACCGATAGATGAGATGAAGGCTGCAGCGAGCCACTTGGTCTCCTTTGCGTCGAAGCCGGCAATAGGTTCAACCCCAGCATTGGCATCCCTTTTTGGTGGCATTTTGGGGACGGACTGCCTTTTTAGAATAAGAGTTCGAGGAAGAGATTGCAAAGGTTGTAGATGGTAAAGAAATGGTAGCTTGTGCGACTGAGGGTGGTTGTGGTGTGGGCTGTGGCCGAGGAAGAGAAGAGGAAGAATGAATTGTGGTGAGAGGACCTAAAGTGTTTGAAGGTGAAAGACGAAATAGCGCGCTCATCGCAAATACATAGATAAAGCAGTATTAGGTGACATGCGAAGTGCAGTGTTTATCTAGGGACATAAGCAGCATTTGAATGTGAAAGTGAGGTACTTTGGTCTTGCGCCTTTACCTTTGTCACCACCACCACTACCACTACTACTACTACTGCTACTTCCTCTTCCTCCTCCTCCTCCTCCTCCTCCCCCTCCTCCTCCTCCTCCGGCTACTGACTGCATTGCCTACCCGGAAAACCAACAGTGATCTCTTATGTTCACCTTGATTGACCCCTCATTACTGTGGCTTTAACGTTCCGTAATTATTCTAGCCCGCCGTTTGAGAATGACAAATCACTTTGTAAGTAGTAAGAGTGTGGCATCGGGGCTACTGTGTTGTACCTCTAGCCCAAGGCTTTCGCCTGCTATGGCAAAACGAGTCTAAGAGCGTCCGTAATGCTATTAGCGCCAAAAGAGAAACATGATCGTGAAGGACTCAGATTGCCGCAAGGATCCAAATGTCGGCGAAGTGCTCGCCTTTTGTGACCTCCAAATTGTCTTCACTGTATTGGAGTGGCTGAATGCAGTGCAACTCGCATGGAGATATAGACGGGGCCGGATGTCACCTGCCAATGTTGGAATTGGGCATTGGGAATGGTAGCCGTTGGGGACCGAGGAGATTGGGCAGGTAGGTAAAAGAAATATGTGCTATTTGGAAGCGCAAGGATAAGACAAGTCAAGTGGCCGCTGGCCATGTTCCACACTTTCTAATTTTTTTTTTTTTATCCGGAGCTTCCCGGTCACGTCTTGGCAGTCAACACGGAGCCCTTGTACGTAGAGGGTTGAATGAAAACGTTGACAGGAGTGGACAAACGCATTCCCCAGCAGTTGCGGAGACAGTAAATGCGCCGACTCGGTGCAATGCGATCGGGACCGGAAGCCCTCCCGACGGCTACTACCATCCGAGCCGGCCTGGATCCAGGGCCGTGGGATGTACTGCGGGCGATTGCGAGCGTCAAGCACCAGTTACAATAGTCGGATGGCGAGGAATTGTGCAGAGGTGGTACGATATCCCCACTTGGAAGAGAGGTAAGACCCAATTAGCAACGCTATCACGGCTGGACCGGGGTGTGGTGAGAGAAAGGCTGAATTCAAGGACTGCGGGTTCCAGGGGAAATCGTTTGCGGCACAGCTGTAGTTGTGCAGGCAGGTGACTGATATTGGACTCAACGAGAGGGAATCGTGTGGAGCAGACAACTTCGTGTCCTCTACGCATGAGGGTGGCGTATAGACACAGCGGAAGGGGGCCACGACAGTGTTGACAGGACGGACATGAGCGTCTGCAGAAGGGAAGAGAGACGGAGAGGCGGTGGGGTGCGATGTTCCTGTGCCGTGGTCTTGGACGGCCTAATGTAGGTGGCGGAGGATGAGGTTAGAGTCTGGAGCAAGAGGAGACGATGGGACGGGCGCCAAGGCGAGTAGCGGACGTTTTCTTCTGCGCCGGGATGCTCGCCACGTCCATGGTAGACGGCCGTGCTGCGGTCTGGCAATCCAGCTATGTACAATAATGCCTACCGTAGGTACATAGGGCGCTGATGCGCGGGACGGGGGGCTCGCGGCCGCTGTTGTGAGGAGGAGCTGTTGGGGCCTGCGGTGGATAGATTCCCTGGATGGATGGCGGCCAGCGGTGGCGGGCGGACGTGCAGGACGCTAGGGCGATCAGCGCGCCGCGGGCCGCAGGGACACTGGCACTCGCTGGCACTGGCCCGCACTAGATATGTTATGTACTGGTGTACTGGCGGCGCGCTGGACACATTCTGGCCCCTGTTGCGGGCACAACGCGCGCGCCCTGGTCCTGGAGGGGGTCTCCAAAAAAGAAAACGAGGACAATTTTGATATTCACGAGCGTCCGAGGCCCCCACACACCCATCCCTCCCTCCCTTCATCCATACCAACTCTAGCTCCTCCGCTGCCTGTCCTCATAACCTCGAGTCTCCCTCCGCTGCATCCTTCCTTCTCTCTGCGGCTCACCCACTGTCTCCGCTGTCATATTTTGTCCCCACTCTCTCCAAGATCCGCTCCCTCTCCGCTCCCCTCTCCACAACCACCACCACCACTATCGCCAGCGGCCTCTCCCCCCTCCCCCGGCGAGAGAGACAGCGCCATGGCCGTCCACCACCCCACCTGGGCTCTCTCCTACCGCGAGCGCGCGGCGAACCCGTCGACCGGCCCCCTCGCCTCGTACCTCCTGCGCCTGATCTCCATCAAGAAGACGAACCTGTCGCTGTCCGCTGATGTCGACACCTCCGCCGAGCTGCTCACGCTAGCCGAAGAGGTCGGTGACTCCATTTGCGTCCTCAAGACACACTGCGACATCGTGACGGACTGGACCGAGCGGACGGCCAAGGCACTGCGTGATATTGCCCGGAGAAAACATTTCCTCATCTTCGAGGACCGCAAGTTTGCCGATATTGGTGGTACGCTCCCCCCCTAATCTTTCGGCCTCCACACCCTCACATATGCATGAACCCCCCTTCTCATGCGGCTTACGCAGCTCCGGCCTATATACCAAACTCGGACAGTGTCTGATGTGCAGCTTTATAGGCACCGTGAAAAAACAGTACACCGGAGGCTATCATCGTATTGCGACATGGGCCGAGATTACGAACGCACACATCCTCCCTGGCCCAGCCATAGTCACGGCCCTCCACCAAGCCGCAAGCCAAACTATCGCAAAGTACAACACTGCCGTGCACACCGAGATCTCAGGGCCTCCCCCCCTGCCCAAGGGAGCTGCCGAGGATAACGAAGAGGACGAAACCCCAACCGGCGAAGTCGCCGTAGAGTCGCCAATGGAGAACGAGGACTCAGAGGAGAGGCGGCTAAGCATCAAGCTCATGGACCGAAAGCATAGCGTTGTGAGCATTAGCACTACCATCTCCACTCGGACGGAAAGCATATCGCCTCGGCCGCAACCTGATTTCCACCCCGATGAAGCGTTTGCCCTCGACGCTCCAACCCTGCTCGCTCGCCTTGGTGAAGCTCCCTACCTCCGATCATTGCTCCTACTCGCCGAGATGAGCTCCGAGGGACACCTCCTTACCCCAGAGTACTCAAAGAAGTGCGTCGAGATCGCTCGGCAGAACCGCGAATTTGTTATGGGTTTCATTGCGCAGCGGAGCCTCAACGCGGAGCCGGAAGACAACTTCATCACCATGACGCCCGGCTGCCAACTGCCTCCGCCTGGGAAGGAAGGAACAAAGCTAGGCGATGGACTGGGCCAGCAATACAACACGCCTAGCAAGCTCATCCTGGAACAAGGCTGCGATATCATCATCGTCGGCCGAGGCATCGTCAACGCGCCGAACCGGCAAAAAGAAGCGGAGCGCTACAGGGAAGAAGGCTGGAAGGCCTACGAAGAGAGGGTCGGGAATAAGAAGGGGTAGAGCATCCCCCCAAAAACAATCCACCCACCTTCCTCTCATGCCTTTAAGAAAAACATATTTTAGATCACCGCACCCTCTCATCGGGCTACATCTTGCCTGGGAAATGTTTTTATGAGTTAGAAAGACTGATGAGTGGATTTATAGGTTCTACGCTGCAGACTATTCGGCTCTGACCAGCCTCGAATGCTGTCCTGATACGGGTGATTCGCAGCAGCAGCAAGGGCCGTGGCATATGGAGCAGGAGCATATCATCGAGTATCCGCTCTGGCATTGGACGGCGTACCTGGACTGGAGCGGCATTCTCGTGCATGGGGCCAGCGGGGAAAAGGAAACGTAGCTGGGCATTATATCACAGTCGGCTGTCTGTCTGAATCGGAGTTTCGCGGAGCTAGGTCCCTGGAAGTTCCGGTTGATCGAATAAGTACAGGCATAGGTATGCATGGCTAGGATGGAATGGGATGCGAAATCATACGTGTCTGTCTGTATTCTTGGCGGATCTGTGCTCTATCAATTGGTACAGATGTATTCACGGCCTTATCAACGGCCTTTGGCTCTCTCTCATTCCAAGAGTGTAGCGTTATGAAAGTCGTTGAGCAGCGTTCTATCAGCTGATGATGGCTATTCGATGTGGTATACGTCTCGGACTAGTTCCTCAGCGATATACTAACTAACGCATCCGCTAATTGGTATCAAATCAATCAATATGCATGTGCATGTGCATGTGCCAAACCCTCGCCCTCACACATTCTACCACCAGAACTAAAAATCACAATTCAGGATTCGATATGTACAACCGCCCAACTCCTGCCCTGCATCCCGAACATCTACTACAGGATCCGGTATATGATGTGTGTGATATTCCCTATTACCATTCCTACCCAGTCTTCGCCTTCACCGGCATCATTCCATACCAAGAAATAACTCCCAACCCCAAAAATGCCGCCACGCAACTAAATACCAGCGCCACAATACCTCTCGCCGTAAAGCCCGCTGGGAGCTCCCCAGGCGATCTAAACTCGCCCGTCAGATCGAGTAAATCTTGTGTGTTACCGGCCGCATTCCCGGCTGTGGGTGAGTTGAGGATAAGGCAGGTGTCGTAGTGGTCCGACGGGATTTTGTTGGCGAGTTGAGATTGGATAGAGAGGGGGGATTCGATGATGGTGGCGACGAGGCCGGAGACTACGTGCCATTCTATGTGGCAGTGGAAGAACCAGACTCCTGCGTAATGTCAATATCAGTATCAGCCATCTACGAGCTTGCAGAATAGGAAGGGGACGCTTACCTGGGTTGTCGGCGCGGAATCGCATAACGGCGTTGCCGTTTGGTCGGACAAGCACGGTGTCGCGTTTCATGGGGGTGGAGGGGAACGATGAGGAAGAGGAGGGATCGTAAAAGCCGGCTTCGTCGTCAGAGCGCGAGATTACTTGGAACGTGTGGCCGTGGAGGTGGAAGGGGTGTCTTTGTTAAGGTTAATGGATGATCTATGAATATAGTAGGGAATGTGAATAAAAGTGGAGGGCAGAAGGAAGTGGTGTAGGAACAGAAATGGGATAGCAGTAGAGAGGCGTATGACTTACTTCCCAGGGTCGTCATTGTTCAAGATGATTTCGACGACCTCGTTAGGCTCGAGAAGGAATTGGTTTGTGTTCGAGCCGTAGATTGTCGGGTTCGTTGCATTAGGACCGGTTGATAGGACGGTATAAAGGGTAGGTACCTTCGGCCTGACATAGGTCACATCGTTGAAGAAGGCACTGTGAAAGTGTTAGTCACGTGCTTGACTTCTACCCACCTTTCTTAATATATCAGAGAAATGATGGCAAGGGGACGCGCTCACTAGTTTGCACCGTCGTCCAAATTATCCATCTTCAGATCCAGTCTAATGGTTCGATCAACCTTATCGTAAAGCTCCTCCTTGTCCCAGGGCACAAGGGAAAAGTCATCGAATGGCTCAAAAGCATTGACATCTTTTGGTGGATGCTTTTCCAAACTATCGTCATACACCAACCAGCCTGTCACATTTGAATTGAGGCCATCAGGCACTACATCAAAGAGATCCTAAGATCATTATTGTCAGCGCCAACTCTCGCTAAAAGGCTTGCCTTGGCATGGCAAAGCTTGAGAGTACAGAGATCCCTGTAGTAAATTGGGGTAAGAGGGGGGGATTAAGGGGAAAAGAGCTTACCTGATCCATTGCTCCGACAAATGCAAAGTTGGCATCGGTGTTGTTTTTCGCAGTTATCAGGACGCTGTATCGTTGTGCGGCCGTCATGTATATCATATCTGCGTCTGTGGGCTCCGTGTAGCTGCCATCCACTTCTACGATCTGCATGGTGTGGTCTTCAAACCAAATATAGTGCGCGGCGAATGCACCTATATTAATCATTCTGACCAGGTACGTCCTCCCAGGTGTAATTGAGATTGTGAGATTTTGCGTCTCATTGACGAGGGCCGAGTTAGGGACTGGTTCGGCACCGGATGGATTGGCCACACTCATGAAGAACGCGAGGAGTGGGTTCATAAGGTCGTGATACCAGTCGGAGAAGGTCAGGACGAGCTCTTCATCGTATAGGTCTTTGTGCGGATCCTCTGGGTCGTGGACGATGAGGGGACCACGCAATCCATCAGGATATTGGCCTTTAGCATGCGAATGGTACCAGTAAGTGCCTGGTTGGTCAACCTAAGTGGTCTAGTTAGCAGTTGCACGGAGTCGAGCGCGTGGCTTGTAAATATACCGTGAAGTTGTACGTAAACGAGCTGCCAGGTGCAATACCACATTGAGTTACGCCGATCGCCCCATCCATGTGGTTCGTGCCATTCATATACAAGCCATGGAAATGAAGGCTCGTAGACTCATTCCCAAGGGAGTTTTGGACGTTGACGATGAGGCGATCGCCTTTTGTGACCGAAATGGTCGGAATTGGCCATTGACCATTGATGCCGATAACTGGACGGATGGCCTGACCGTCCGGATTTGCGTACACCCAGCCTATGTCGAAATCATATGTCACCGTTGCAGCCTGCACCAGCGAAAGGAGCAGAGATTTTGCAAGAAGGAAATGGGATAGAGAGATTGCCATTGTCCTATGTTTTGGAGAGATGAGGTTCCTAGCCGGGGTGGGAAGGAACCTTGGAAAGATCGAAGGCAGGAGCACAGGGTCTAGCGTCCAAACAATGAGATGCCTTCTCTTCTACTTAGGTATGTGTGTACAGAGCAGCGACGGGCGAGGGTAAAGATTAGATTGATAATGATAAGATCGACTATAAGCTGAGAGACACGATCAGATAAATCGGAACTACCCGTGCCAGAAGCAACTGCAGCTGAGACGAGGGATTCCGAACTTCGGTAGGGGCTCGGCGCATCTGATAATTTGCTAATGCATCATTGCAGCGACTCGAGCAATCGGTGAAATAGAGGCGATAAGGCAAGACGGGGCTCCCCGGATTCGTGGATCAAACGGATGAATCGAAGCCTGTTGTTGCAGCTATGGGAGTGGGGCCTCGACGAAAAGCAAAGCAAACAATGGTCATCCGGCACCAAGAGCAGAGACGTTGGTAGCAATTGCAGGAATTTTAGACGAGAGGGGCCCTATAGGTACGAAAAAAAACGATCGCCGGCGCCGACAAGAGGTCGGCGTCGTATGACCACAGATCGATGGTGGACATCATACGGGCCGAGTTTATCAGATGGCCTGATAATCCAGTCCAAGGTCGAGCGGCGTTCACTTGGTAGCGCCGTTTGGTAGAAATGATGATTCCAGGCCTGCAAAAGCTGACGCTGGATCGACAGCTTAGTGCACGGGAAAGTCTTAAATTTGCTTGGCTTCAGGCCGAACCCGATCGCCGGTATGCTGTCGAGCTCGAGCGGGCAAGCAGCGTCCTGCGGGGAGGCTGGAGAAGAGGTATTATTTTGCTCGAGGAATTTTGCATGGAGCTCTGCCAGGCGACAAAGACGACCTCCATGGAAGTTGCCAGTTATCAGATCTAGCAAAGAGCCCGCCTGGATTCGATTGGAGCGCCACATCGCATTTGGGCCCGGCTCGGGCTCGTCTCTTGCTCGAGGTAAAAACCATCAGCCCATGTCCACAGCCGTCCTGTAGTGGCAGAGGCGAGGCCCAATGACACATACCGACTTCGGCCCCGGTCCATGCATGCCCGCTTCCGTTTGAAAGGCCGCTCTATCCCGGTAGTGCAACTGCCAGATAAGATCTGCATCTGATAAAATCGTCCTCCCCGTTCCCTCTCCACCTACTCCGCCCAACCTTCCTCGAGCCAAGCATTATTGCTCCCTTGCACCGACCGGAACTAGTCGCTCTAGACTGCAAAGTCGTGTAGTTTGGACCTCGCATCAACCGTCTTGCTGGATAGCAACAATGCCAGACGTTTTCGCTGTTCCTGGTAACGTCTCCCTTGCAATGGCGTCGCCGTCGTACTTGAGCACAGGTGCTGATGCCAATCCATAGTCTTCTTCATCTGCTTCCGAGAGTGCCTCGAGACGAGCATCATCGTCTCCGTGCTTTTAGCTTTCCTGAAGCAGACATTAGGGCCTGAGCATGATGCTATGACAAGGAAGAAGCTGATCAGACAGGTAGATATTGCCTCCAATTGCCGTATCCGCTCTGACAGAGGCTGTAGATTTGGTTCGGTGTAGCTGTAGGCGTTTTTGTCTGTATTTGCATCGCAGCTGGCGTGATTGGGACCTTCTACACGGCCGGCCAGCAAGTTTTTGAATCTGCAGAGTATATTTGGGAAGGTGAGTTCTGTTTTCAAATGTTTTCAATTCGTAGTAATATCGCTAGGTGTCTTCGCCATTCTTGCCTCAGTCATCATCACCTTGATGGGCGCCGCCTTGTTGCGCGTAAATAAGATGCAAGACAAGTGGCGTGTCAAGATTACGAAGGCGTTCGAAGTAAGGGATTCGTCGCTGCCTGTGAAGGGACGCTTCAAGAGATGGACCGAAAAGTACGCAATGTTCATGCTTCCCTTCATCACTGTTCTTCGGGAGGGTATCGAGGCAGTGCTTTTCATCTCTGGCGTAGGTGTGGGACTACCTGCAAAATCGTTTCCCTTGGCAGTTATTTGCGGGTTAGCAGCGGGTACCCTAGTAGGGTATCTAATCTACAAGTGAACATCCCCATGCCATAGAACGTAACAAAGCTGACCGTGAATAGAGGGGGTAATCAAACTTCTTTGCAAATCTTCCTAATAATTTCAACATGCTTCTTGTACTTGGTTGCGGCCGGCCTATTCTCGAAGGGTGTATGGGATTTCGAGCAGAATGCTGTGCGCACACCCTCTCATTGGCACTCATTCAAGTCACGCTAACGATGGCAGTGGGTTAAGCTGGCTGGAGAAGGCGCTGCAGAGGCTGGCTCGGGACCGGGATCTTATGACATCCGCAAGAGTGTGTGGCACGTCAACGTAGGTTCTACAATTCTCTGTTAGTCGATAGTGTACTGACAGTGGTTAGTGTTGTAGCCCGTCTGCAAACGGTGATGGCGGTTGGGGAGTTTTCAACTCACTCTTCGGCTGGCAAAATTCTGCGACTTATGGGTCCGTGATCTCTTACAACATTTACTGGTTGGTGGTAATCGTCGGGTTCGTCCTGCAAGGATTCAAGGAGAGGACCGGACATTGGCCGCTTCAAAAGTCTTCCGCGAAGGAAATATCGAGCGATACTGGAAGTGACCATGCAACGACTGGAAAGGGAAAGCAGGGTGGAGTTGTCTCATCCAATGTTCGCGAGATCCAGGAGTGAATCTATCTAGGCTAGACAATACCTAAAATTTTCAAGGGCGAAGGACCTTGTTTGGACATCTATTGGATTAGATGTCAGATCACATGCCTTACTCTTTCGTAATTCTCTATAACTATCAATTATCTTCGTCTAGAGGACGGTCCACATCCTAGTTCATATCTATCCTTTTTCGCATATTGCCGTATATGGATCTTTATCTTGCTAGCAGAGCCAATAAATTGTAGAAAGGCATTATTACAATGACTGTGATTTTTATGATAAACGTTGAGGTGTATCAAGAAAACAGCCCTCAAGTACGATTTGGTGGCAATCAACGAAGTTTGGGCTGTACTTAATGGAAAAGAGGCCGTCCGCTGACAAACGGCAGATACCCGCTATCCTATTGGTTGAAGCTTATTGTGGCGATGCCTGCTCCGCTCGGCTACCACCACACGATTTCTCATACACCTACACAACGCATCGCCCGGCTGCTCTTCGAAATGGCTTGGCCATATCCATGAACGAGAACGCCTCGGACTTTAGTCACTCCCAAGGCATTTTGCGGATTTTGCCCACCTCAAACGATGGAACATACAATCATTGCCCCAAATGGGAATCTGGTCCTGGAAGTCTGCCAGGAGGATGGAGGCGATCAGTTCACGTATCGAGTGGATTCTGAGGTGCTTCGGCAGAACTCCCGATACTTTGAGAATCTGCTAAGCGACCGCTTCAACGAGGGTCAAAAACTCTCAGCGGCGCTCGATGCTCTGAAGCTTGCAGGTCACTCAAACGTTGCAGATGCACCAGCAGATGCTCTTCCTAGGATCGCCATTGCTGACATTGGCCGAATATCCAAGGTTTCCACTATCCATAATCTTGTTGCAGACTTCCTTCGAGCTCTCCATGGCCACAACCTCTCCGCCCCAAACCCCCCACTTGCCAACCTAGCCAACCTTGCCGTCGTCGCTGATCGATTCGATGCACTCCCATGCCTCTCTAGGTATATTGGAAGGAAAAAATATCTACATGCCATCGATGGAAAATCGAGGGGCAGATCGACTACAAGTTTCGCGGAAGAGAGGGTGCGGCAAAAGCTCCTGGTTGGCTTGCTGTTTGATCACCCAATATGGGTTACGAGATACTCCAAATACCTAATACTGCGGGACTCGGTGCAGTGGAAGCCTGGGGCACAGCCAAATGATGCGGCTGCTTTGTGGTGGGACATACCAAATGAGGTTGAAGGTGCGATTACATAACAATTCCCTTTAAAGTGACCATGAGCTGAAGGCCGCAGACGAACTAATGCTTCGACGAGAATATATTCTTGAAACCATCAACTCGCTCCAATCACACTTTCTCAAGCTTTATACGTCCGGGGAGAGACAGTGCAAGCTAGGCTATGACTCTTCTTCGCAGTGCGATTCATTCCAGTTGGGTGAAATGATTCGATTCTTTACCAAGTTAGGGACGCTTCGCCTTCAAGGAACTATATATGACACGATAGAGCCAAGCTATTGGTCGGGAGACATAAACCGTCTTATCGAGTCTCTCCGTACGTGTTCAACATACCAGATTGATCGCAATCATTCCCACTGTGGCTTACGAGTCCGGCTACTTCCATTACTTGAACTCGTAGGGAACCAGCTTAGCCTCGAGGCAGGCAGTTTGGATATCGGTCTTTGCGCTGAATGTTGGAATCATAGCCGGCGGCTATATGCTTGGTCCTCTGCAAAGCGGCCTGTGCTGTGGGTGCAATCGGGGGTTTTGTCGGGGAGCCAGAGCCTCGCATCTACACATCATAAAAAGGGGCATCAGAAGAGCTCTAGTAGCTGCCTCAGTAGGCATGTTGTCATTAGAGACATGTTCATGGCCATGGAAAAAGACTGGACGGCTAGAGACGCCTATTAAGGGCAGGGCTCTAGCTGAGGCCGCATTTTCGGTAAGGGTTGCTCGCCTGATATGGCTAGGGGAATGTCTAGCCTTACCGCGGTGGTCGACTCTGGTACAGTGGCTCCTCAATCAGCCCTACGGGGTGAGACTCTAGGTATCAAGATTGAAACATAAGCAGGAGGTTTGCGACAAACCCAGCGCTTCATGAAGCTGGCCCCGGCTTCCTCAAGGCCGCTCAATGAACCACATGCTCCTCCCTGAAGAAATGAGCCCTACCTGGAACAAGGACTCTGCCTCAGTAATGCCTTGGACCAACAGTGAAGTCCGTCTATGTTGAATAGGCAATTTTCTAAAAATCAGGTACGGCGGATACCTCGGCCACGTCCGGTAGCTGCTGTCAAATAGCAGTAGTTCGTTTGAAAAGTGAAATGGTTCATGTGCGCGGCAGAGGCGATAATTTCTCCCCTACAATTGGAGAGACTTGCCTACGAGGCACAACAGACATGCTCAACTAATCACATGCTCTCGGCTATGCAAGGGCTGAGCGCGGTTATGACTTAGGTCGTTGGTGCTCAGCCTCTACGCACCGCCACCGCCGCTTTCCCAGCACTTCAACTTTCCTTTCTCTTCCATACATTTTAAGACACTTAGCTCACTCTAATAAGCCTCTTTTGCGTTTCGGCCTTGTCCGCCGTGCTTGTTGATTAGTGACTTTTTGGGCTCATCACAAGGCAGAAAGTAGGCATCCAGAGAATCGGTTTCCTTCTACTTCGCCCCCAAGCGTTTCATTATAAGGCCCTACGGTGAGCGCGGCACCAAGGTTAATTTCATATGCGTTTACGTTGCATCAAGTAGCAAATCCGCGCATATTCACTGGTTCGCCAATCACCTGACCTGACCCCTTACCGCATTAATACATATTCCCATTCGCTCCTGCCAATTATGTCGGCTTCTACATTAACCACGCTCTTCTTCGACCACGGTGTCCCAAGAACATCGCAACCTCGCGATATCTCAGAAAGAAATTCTTCAAGCAACATGTCCTCTAGCAATATGTTCTCTAGCTTTAAGAATAAACTCTCTCGCCGCGGTACCTCCAAATCAACATCGTCGAAGGCGTCGACTACACGCGGCGGCCAAGCGGTAAACTCCCTTCAGAGCAACAATCCCTACAGCTCGACGGCACCACCAACTCGTCGTCCAGGTAAGCTCCCAGATTCTGCCCTTCTTCAACAGCTTCTCACTCGTTACAGACCGTCCTGGCATGAATGCCTTCAGCACTCCATCCAACGAGCCACCTCCAGCATACACCCCAGGCCCAGCTGGACAGGCTGCTGCTGGCCCCGCGCCCAATGTAGCTACTGACGCAGATGATCGATACGACTTCCTCAAGTCTTTCGATACCATCTTCCTCATCGATGACTCCGGTTCAATGGCTGGCCGATCCTGGCGCGAAACCGGCGAGGCTCTGAAGACCATCACTCCTATCTGCACTCAGCGTGACGCCGATGGCATTGACATCTATTTCTTGAATCATCCTGACTCATCAATCTACAAGAATGTCAAGACTGCTAGCACGGTACAAGAGATTTTCCAGACCGTCAAGCCAGGCGGCGGCACCCCTACGGGGCAACGGCTTAACAAAATCCTTCGCCCGTATCTCCAACGATATCAAGCTGATCCCGATGGCACTAAGCCAATCAACGTTATCGTCATCACGGACGGTGCGCCCTCTGATGACGTCGAGTCAGTAATCATTAATGCTGCCAAGAAACTTGACAAGCTTGAAGCTCCAGCTTGGCAAGTCGGTATCCAGTTCTTCCAAGTAGGCAGGGAGGAGGGCGCCCGTGAGCATCTCAAGCAGTTGGATGATGGACTTGCCGAGCTGGCGGGCGACGACGAGCTCCGCGACATGGTAGACACAGTTCCATTCACTGG
Organism: Lojkania enalia; assembly: GCA_010094045.1. NCBI lineage: Eukaryota > Fungi > Ascomycota > Dothideomycetes > Pleosporales > Lojkania > Lojkania enalia. The sequence continues at coordinate 122,800 of ML986610.1, forward strand.
CGCACAAAATGAAGAGCTCTCTGCACAAGGTGTGCTTAAAGTAGTCCTTGGCAGCGTTAATCGGCGAGTAGACAGGAGTTCAAAGGAGCTTTATCGCAGAAAATGAGGATTCTATGGCTCTATTCACTGCTCGATCCAGAATAGGTTCCTCGGAACAAGTTTCTCCCCCCCCACTTTTGCAACAAGCAAATCAATACATGGCTCCTGTTAAACAACCCTTGCACAATTTCCTTTGTCTGTAAAACCACCTAGACAGGACTATCTGGGACATTATGTTACGAGATCTGGATCATTTTCCTTTGGCGTTGGCGGACCCCTGCGCCTTCCTCGCACTACCTGAAGCATGAGATACCCAGGACTTGCATTAGAGGAAAACGGTGGGCACGGAGTGCGGCCTTGTAATTCTACAATTTTTCATTACATTTTTCCAATTCGAACAATAGATTAGAATTAGAGCCCCTAATGAAATTTGATCATACCGATTGCAGATCCATGCTATCGCGATTCAATACTTATAGCTGTGACTCTGTACCTCGACCATATTGGACATACTATACGCGATGAGGTGATGGGCCATCATTGGATCCTTTCACTGCCCTGGCATGCATATAATGCGCAAAGTGATTGATCCTAATCCTTCGGATACATAGGCATGAACGTGACATGTACTTAAACCCTTTCGTGGTGGTCTAAGCGCCTATGGCGGGTTCCTCACCCAACCACCAACCACTTCTCTTTAAAATTCCGACCAATACAAAATTTTCATCCCAGTAATGTGAGGCATCGAACCGCATTACCTAGCTAATAGTACATAACCAACACGTATGTATCGCTAGACGCGTGAGACGACGGGAAGAAAAGAAATTTTAACGAGGGGTAGCAAATGCGCCTTACAAGGCGGACTACACTAGGCCCGGGTGTTCTTACCCCTTAACGCTGACCCCACACCCCAACTTGATCCAGGTACAACTGCGAAGATGCTATTAGACGCTGCAGGATTCGGGGTAGGGATGCATTGGGATGGAACTACATATTGCTATGTATGGGCACGTAGAGGAGTGCCTTGCGGGGCTGATTTTCACCTGAGATGGTGGAGTTTTGGCGTGGATTGAGGGCCAACATAATGCTAGACGAGAGTTTTTGGGCAATCAACCTAGTGTTTCTTTTAAGGAGTGCGTTGGATTTGGGGAAAGCAATGGGGCAGGTCGGATGTGAGGATTGGATGCCGTTGTCGTTCAGTCATGTTGACGGGTGAGGATGGCGTCAGCTATCATACGCAGATGAACGAAGTTTTTTCGCATGAAATTGGGACATTGGGAGACCTGAGCGTCACTCCTGGGAATATCCTTCGAGCATTCCGCAGTGCGAACGCTCCACATTGACCGGCGCCGCGATTGTACATTGGCTCCAATACTAAAGTTAATGCAAGTTGTAGCGCTTTCTTTATATGGCGCGCGGTTAGCAGGGATGCTTTATGGGGCAGTTTCCAAGCGGATTGATAGGTCGTAGCGGAATGTGGCATGTGTTGTGAAGAGAGCATCATGGTATGTGTATTTAGATTTTGATAATCGGTGTTATGAGACCTGATTCGACAATTAATGGAGTAGTCTATTTGGGTAGCAGAAAATAGGCTCGCTTTGAATTGATCAGGATAGAATGTAGGTGCCCAATATGTGAATGCTTTAATAACATACATCACTGGGAACGTTCACACCACCAGGACAAGGATGGTGTAATTGCGTGGTTATGCAGAAAAGGTCTTGATGCAGGGCACTAGTGAAGACTGACAGGCCGTCAGCTAGCTCACCGATATGTGTCAATCTCGGGGCGGCTCTTCATTGCGACTACTTTATTCAGCGTCATGCCTCATTGCGTGGAGAGCGTCGGAATATTCGAGTGTATAGCATGCACAGGAGTTCAAGATCATCGCCTTATGTCACTTGCTTCTCCTGTTTATGAACCAAGCAGAGTCGTATCTTTATGGTTGCAATCTGGATAAGGTTGTCCGGAGAAATTGCAAATATGGGCTCCAAAATCATGATAATATACCCTTCTTTTGATAGTCAATGCATTAAAGCGCTACTACTTTTAGCTACCTTAATTAACTGAGCGGAAGAATAGGCATAATGCATACTTGGCGTTTGTGATGCTGGCATACTAATAGATGATTCTCGTGTCGCGAAATAGAGCGGTATGTGCTGGTTTACCAACATTACGCGGATAGCAAAACCCGAGTAAGGCAGACACTCAGTGGAGGCACGGAGACCAAATCTGAGCAAATGATAACGAAATCTACTGATGCAGACTCATCAATAACGTATGATGCCAGGACGGCAAATGCGTACCGCGCAACAAGGGGTCCCGGGTTAGCGACCGGTCAGGATTTAACTCTGGTCGATATATACCCCACGTGCCCCTCAAAGATGTGGGCCGGCTTGTATATCATGAGGTTGGCAGTTCTAGTTGGAGCACGAACTTACGTTGGTTTGTGGAGCAGAAGACGCGGTAAAGCAAGGTACAACAACATATCTGCGTTGCCAATATGGGCACGGGGTTCAATGAACCAGAATCTACTGTCATTTCCCCGGGATATCGATTCTGCCTTGCGCTGGGGAGCACTAAGACCACTGTGTCTGACCTATTGCGGTATGCTGTGACTCGATGCACATGCGCCTAGGTGTGCTAGCCGGATCCATATGTGTATACATGTTGGCGGCTACAAGTCTGCCTTGAAGAAAGCCATGCATAAATGCAACCTTGCCTTGTGTGATATGTGCTTTGGGGTCATGGTAGATTGGCGGTTCCCCAACTATCGCGAAGCTAGGTGCAGAGCGTATCAATGAGGGGACTTTCATTTCTTTCTCCTAGAGACCACCGGAACCCAATCACCAATTTGCTCATCGATGGAAGCATTAGAGCCGCATAAAAAACCTACTTTGCATTTTTATTCCTTTGCGTCCGTCGGCCGAATAATTAATATTATTCTTTTCAACACCACATCTTTACCTCAAGATTGCTCCTAGAAATTGCGGTAACTACTTGTCTTCTCAAGCAATGTCGTCCTTAGGAGGCCTATGGAACTAACTTCCATTCTATTCTGTTTGACGGTAGGCTTTCTTGATCGTGAAGGGCAGTATCTGAGGTGCTCGTTTCAGGCCACCATGGTACTCCATTCTCCTTATAAGTCCAAAATAAACTCTGAAAAAGATATCTCAACGATATTTTCGTACGGGTCTCAGCAATTATTTTCCTATTTTAGGAATAAATTGTGTTGTTTTTACGCATCTTGGATCGGCCGGTCCCATTCACTCTTTGATTTCCCTTTCTCCGTCGCATGTGCATTCACGACGCAAAGGGTCTTATTATCGTGACTTGAATGATGCGATGATAATTGAGAACTAGGAGGGGACATATCTCGCTTAGCACAATATTTGGTAGCAAAGCTACGCTCTTTCACAGTTTCTGGAGCTGACTAGGGGATCAGTTGCTAGGTGAAAGCGTAGACTCGCAAAATATGTTTGTGCCCGTATGCCTTAGACACTAAACACTACAGTTTCTCTCCTATCGAAAGCTCCACTAAGTCTTCTGTATCCACAAGCTCCAGAGCACTAACCGGCGAAAATGTCTCTCCAACACCCACTCCCACCAAGGCCACCTGTCCGCGCGTGGTCCTCACCTTCGGAGCGGCCGCTTTCGTCTACGCCAATGTCTCTCGAACCGTCTAGAGAGGAAACACCTTCCATCCCTGAAAAACCACGACCTTATCCCCATTTAGCCCCGGAAATTTTCCGCGACGCTTTTAAGGCTTGGGACCTTGGGTGTGGATTCAACAAGCAAACCGTCCAGACACTCAATTACGTCGAATGGCTTTTGTTGGAGACGACTGGTCATAACTGGGACAACCAGATGGAACGAAGCGAGCATGTCTACGCGGCTTTGGAGGCATTGATCTTCAAGTTTCTCAAGTGGCATGGGTAGGTCATATAAATATTTCGCTACTCATGGGCTCAAGACGTCATTCAGCTGTTCTCATATCGAGGTCACCTGGGATCAGTACCTAGGATATTATCCTCTGCAGTCCAAATGCCCAATGTTGCCGGATTGGGTGTTGAGCCGGGGGGTCATCATCCCAGTGGCAGCCGCTTGGGGTATTGTTTCTGAGGTCAACCCATCTGAGTGGGAAGTAAAGATTCCCACTCACTGTGAGTCAGATGGGGAAGAAGAGAGGGTCGGGCTCAAGCTTGATAGGTTCCTTTTATGAAGAGGATAGTTGCGATATACTGTGGTCTGGGTTTTACAGCTGGAGGAAGGAAGGTTTATTGTAATTTGCAGTCCATTATGCCACTCCAATATACCGACAAAAACATAAAGAGTTCATTATTATTCATAATGATTTTAGAAACAGACACTATTCCATGCGACTCAATTTTCTTCCCCGATCTCGCATTGCACTTTCGCCATCGAACCATAATTTTTGAATAAGTTAGACACCCAAATAAAAATCCATTCTGCTATAATTTTTCGGTTTGACCTTAATATCACCCATCCGGCGGTGGCAATTTTTTTGTTATAAGTAGACTTACTCTTTTGAAACTTCGATACACGGCCCCATGACATATATATTTCTAGCTTTAAGCACTCGGTTCAAGAATGCTTCAGTTTAAATTCCAGCTTGAGAGCCCCTTCTACGACGTTAAAATCCCAGTCGTGAGGCAGACCTCCATGATAGCCCATCGTACCATGATAGTAGTCTGTGAAATCCTCCGATGCGTAGAAGCGGCTCAATTCATAAATGCGTTAGTTGGTGTCAGCATCTTGCTTTACGTGGTGCCAAAATCTCCAATCGGTTTCACCGCACATACAGGGGTAGTTATTGCCCACAATCGACCAAACGCTTGATATGGCTTCTCTGAAATGGTTGCAGCAAACGGCGACAGTTAAGGCACTGGGTACTTTGCCACTTGCGAAAATTTATCAACTTGACTTTGTCCTTGGCCTTATTTTCATGAACCCGGAGCGATTATCGGACGACGTCCTCAATAGAAAGGCCCTGGATTTACCGATTATTGTGGAAGCGTAAACTTGTGAAACCCAGGGAAGGTTTGACACTAGCATGTTTTCGCCTCAATAAACTAATCATATTCTTCAGAATGGTCAATGGTATATAGCCAACAAGTACGTTCAGGTCGCTCTTTGAGCCAGACTCTGCTCTTTATCGGACCACGGAAATCGGATTCGCATGAACCTCCTCTCGCATCCATATCGAGCATGCATGTTCGTTCCAAGCTCGTATCATGGATCAACAAAAGGCATGTGGAGCGGGCTGTGTCAACAGCATAGCCATAGACATGAACAAGGTTACATGAGATTGAACCTTACAAAGTGCATTCACTGCTTTCCCCATGAGATCCCTTTTCACGATTGTTCTTCATGTGAATTCTAAGGCCGAGGGTAGCTCGATGAAGTCGCCATTCGCAGAAAGTTCAGGGAAACTTTGTTTGGTAGGAGTGTCCCGTATGGCTTGGTTTTGAACCCGTTCCCTCCATTCGGGCCAATATCCCCCGAATAGTTGGCGAAATGCCTTACGAGGCGCTCAATGGGATATTCAGTGGGTGTGTTCTTAAATCATGTATTCGTATACGTACCTACACACCCTCAGTATAATTGGGGATGACTGTAGCAATTGGGAGTTTGACATGAGGCTGCACTACGCATTTAAGAGAGAGCTATAATCATGTCAGAAACTTGCCCCACGTTTAAATTTTTTTTTTTAAAAAAAAATTAGTTCAAAGAAGGGTGTCGATACAAGCCCAAGTGAAATAGCTGTTTGGATCAGGATCTCTCTTTTCTTTGCCCTATGGGCACTATTTTGATAAATTCTTCCATCGAACGCGAAAGTTTTCATCAAGTCAGTACCTTTGTTGATTAAACCGCTTACGGCATGCGCCATTGCTCGAGAAGTAATATGGAACTTATCGGAGACGTTCGAAATCATCAAGAAAATGAGATAAGTCATCTGCTTGTCGTGTTAAGAAAGATTTGGATCAAGGGGCTTCGCAAGATTCAATCTGTATCATTAGTTCAGAAAATGCGTTGAGGAAAAGGGCCACGCTTACTGAACAGAGTGATCTTCCATTGCATTCTAAGAAGATTTTGGGCACACTCAGTTCGAATTTGTTCCTCATGTGCTACGGCCAGCTTGATTCCCTTTCGCGGCGACGCCATATGTCGTACTCATTATTGAGCCAGTTCATTACTTGGTCTTCCATGCGGTTGTCCCAGGCATGTTTAGTGGGTACGATTAAGCCACATGTCTTTCATGTGTGACCAAATCATGCTGGTCGCCACGGTGTGTGGTTGGGGGTATTCCCTCGGGAATGTTCTGATTGGGCAATCAATTTTGGAGACGAAGATAGAAAGCAAATAAGATGGGTAGAAAATTGAGGTCGCCAAGAGCTGGGCAAATTCATGCCGGGAGTGGCTAGAGACTGTCGATTTTCGAAGACTGTCAAGTTTTGGCGAGGTAGGAAATACTTGCCTTTCATTAATTACATTCTACAAGTGAAATTTTATGGTCCGGTCTAATACCCAATGTTTGAATCAACTTAGGTTTTGATTCGTCCCATTATTGTTATTATTCTGCAGAGTTGCAAGGCACGGGAACTATCTAATCAGCCTGTCTTCTTAAGTTAGCCAAGCTATTTCATTCTTCGAACAGGAAGCGCAATGTCCGAAAAAGGGAGATTTTGTCAAACCTTTATGCATTGTCTTTTCCCTCTTTTTCCTACGCTCTGTGGATAAGATACGTTGTTCTGGACCTGATTAGAAGTGTGCTTCTATAGAAGAGATTGTTGGGAGAGTACTACTTCAGAATTCTTCTCGTACATCAAGTGTTTTCACGCTCCGCGTAGCGTTCTCTGGTACTTATTCCAACTATGCGTGCTGCACGAGGAACGCCACCGCCATGTCGTACCCTCATTTCGTGGCTCGCCATTACGTCTACGACATACATGTTATCTGCTATGCGAGGTTAGATTGCCGTGCGCGATATGGAGCCATGATGTGGAAGCAAAGGAGTCCAATAACTAAAAACATTCCGGCAGAACGGCGGGATACTATAAGGCAACACTGCAAATACATGTTTCCAACGAGAGTTGATGAATATGTCTCAGCTTCGTCTGAGCTGAATGTTTCTGCTACACCGTCTTATTCCCACCGCATAGCTTCTACACGAATTCAAAGTCTAGATATCCGCAACAACCCCTCGGACTCACACCCATTGAAGTTTGGTTACCGTTCTCGACACTATACTAGTATCTCGACAGTTGCTGCAACCAAGGCCGAGAAGGTTACACCCCTAAATATATATATTTAATTGTATAGATTTATGATTAGCTCACATAACCTTTATTGTTGGGGGCTTAAAATGAAAAATACCTGAGCTCATACCCGTCGCATCAACAACCCCCCAACCTAGGTCCACGGATCCGAGTGCAGGACCGCGCGGCGGCATATCTGCCTCTCCGCGTACATAATTATATCCCATCCATACCATCAGTATTAATAATAATCCCTACCTATATATACCACCCCCAAATTAAGAATCACCAAGCATCGCGCCAAGCCACTCAACCCGCGACACTACTCGCCGCACGAACACTCCGTTCCGGCCCCAGTCCGACTAATGCGCGATCAAGCATCTATGATCTTCCGATTGCCGAGCGAGTGCTATACATGGCGCAGGTCGGCAAGCGCTAGGGTCTGCGTCGGAAGGAGCAGGGTGCGTTAGAATCGGCGGGATATTTCGAGTGGGGCAGCGGGCGTTATAGTGCTATTCTGGTGCTGTGTGTTTTTCTGAGGAATAGGGGGATTAATTAGGGAATGGAGGAGTTGGAAGGGAGATGTTCGCGAACTGGAACCTCGTCGGAGTTCGATTAAAAGGCAGTTACGTCAATTTTCAAGCGCCGAACCGGCATGAAAGTGCTGTTTGCCGTGCATAGAGCGAGGCGTTTAGCCTGGAAGAGAATGCGACGGACCGGTGAAGCGTGCATAAGGCTGGTTTTATAGCAGCGATCGGGTGATTTGACATTCGGTCAATGGCCGCGCAAGCCTAGAGTGAAGCTTGAGAGTGAGGAAGGCCAAGGTTATGAAAGGCGAAGTGAGAGGATTCTAGATCGAGCAGGATGGGGGGAGAGGGGGGGGGGGAAGGAAAGTAGCGGAGTTCAAGCAGGAATGAAGGGTATTTCCTATGCGAAACTGCTTCTTGCACCAACAACCACCGTTCAATCTGTGAGCGCACAACCTATGCCGGACCCTCGCCCGAGCAATCTGATAACGGAAAACCATGTCAAGATGCTCGCTATATCCATCCCTCCATCCCACGCCAAGACACCAAACCAGTTTGCCAAAATGGCGGCAATTCTCTGCCTTGTCGCACTTTTGAGCCAGCCAAAAACGCCGTCAAAGAACCGCCAGTCATCTAAGGAGCGTAAGAATGGTATCAATAGCCAGTCCGATGAGCGTATGAAGTGAATCAATGTCCGTCTAATGAGCGTGATGTACGGAACGAAGTTATCCGTGCGATGAGCGTGTCTGAAGGAAAAAAGGTGCTGGGTGAACAGAATCTAGGTACTACAAACGAGAAAGTTGCGGTATGGAATTAGCCTATCACAGCCCTTGCGCAGCCTAAAAGCCGGAAGAGATAGGTTATTATGAGGATAAGAGACGTCCGGGTATCGAGTCAAACTGTAGATAATAATAATAATATGATGTTCCGCGTTGCAGCTGGTGGCAACTTTCTAAGGCGAGGCTTGTCCCTTCAACTCCGCCTCGACATACTTCGGCCACGTATTCGTGAAGACGAGGTATTTGATACTCTCAAATGCTGCATCGAAAACATTCTCCGTGAATTCGCTCGGCACGATGCTTCGAGTACTCGCCGAGCTTGACGCACTGGTATCGGATGTGATACTAGTCGGACGATCCAAGACATCTTCCCACGGACACACGACGTTCTCCCTATTTGACGGCGATTCCGGTGTGCTTGCTCCGCTTCGAGAGGGATACGGGTCGTATTCCACGGTTGCAAATGTCCGTTGAAGAGTCTTAAAGACTTTGTATTCAATATTGATGGGGGTCTCGGCCGTGAAAGGGTTGATGAGGGAGAAAAAGATAAGAGATGCTTCGGTGAACATCTGCCTTCGCTGCGCAGTGGTTACGGATCGAAGGCTTGCCCATTTCTTCTTAAAATTTCGGACTTCACGAAGGAAAATGGTGTTCTCCGCTGTGAACTCCCGCGAAGCGGCCCAGGATATTAGAGGTTCAATCCGGTGCTCAATGCAGAACTCTAGGGCTTGCATGGATGCCTTTGGTTTCAACTCTTTATTTAGCACGACTTGAGGCGATTTATTGGAAGAGCTCGGGGAAGGGATGGTAAGTGTCGCAGTTGTGGTGGTCGAGGATACGGAAGATCGGCGGGGTCGCGACTTGAACGCATCTCGAAGCGGAATAATAATGAGGACTTGCTGACATACAACTAGGGAAGGGATAAACCTGCATTAATATCCTGTCAGCCAGCCATTTCGGTTGTTTCGAATCGAGGAGTGAGACAAAATGCTGTTGCTTTTTCCATAGCGTGGTTTGAGACGAGCAACTCGGCTTCACCATTTCGCGCCACAGTAGCAACGAGAGATTCGGAAGAAATGAATGCCGACGCTAGAACATAATGACATACCATCCAGCAGGTGCAAAATATCTATTAATGGAATAGATAGCGGGCATGTTTGAGTAAGTAAACGCCATCCACAAGGGTGTGCCAGGTAATCTGCACGATTGTTAGTGCGACGGAATAAATTGTGGACCATCAAGCTTACCCTGCAATAATCGCGAGCCTAGTCTGCCAGGCCCAGTAGTGGACATCATTGATCCTTCGGATCTTCCAAAGAATCCAGGGCCCGACGATGGCGGTCCAAAACAGCTGGATGAATATGGAGGGAACCCTAAGATACTGTGAGCAAAACAAAATTCAGCTGTTCGCGGCACACATACCACTCTGGGCCCCGACGACAGGAGATTGCATCAACGACTGGCCCGAATACACCGTAGGATGCATGAAACCGGCGAGAAGCAAAGAAGAGTATTATTGTAGGAATGAACTATGCTGGTCAGCGGAAGGATTCTGTACAACGCAAGGTTTTCCGGGGAAGATACCGAGAGGATCAATCCTACGACCGTGCCCACATAAACTTTGGCTGTAGCGTCGAGGCCTAGCCAAGCGTCGTACAATCCATGAGGGGTGAACCTAAACCTCTTCTTGCGAGCACCTTCGAGGAAGTCCCTACGCAGCCGTCGCTGACTCTCATATGCCTTGAGTACTCTTGCGTTGCATGCTGGAATTTGTGAGCATCTAGAATGCTCAGAAGGTGGCATATTTTGGGATGTTACCTTGAAAAAAAGCCATTCCAGAGGGCAAGAAAACCGACATGACCCAGAATTCGGCCGAGCATGGAAAGAGACCATTCTGGGGGTAGACCAGCAGAACCAGAATAAGGTAGATGTGAAGCATAGATACTGCGGCAAAAATGACCTTAATGTTCCTAATGCGGACGCAGAATGCCGAACGGTGGCGATATAGAAAGTAGAGCTCCACGGATATGACAACGGTGTATAGGACGGCCAGCGCAACGTATGCGATGCCGAGGGGGTCAGTATTTGGTCGACGGACTCCATCGAGGATGCGTGCGACCAGAATAGGTGCCATGCTGAGCATAGCGGAAAGGTCCGCTCCTAGAACGATATCTCGTGCCGATGCAGAGGAGGAAAGGGTGCCGTCATCCAGCCGTGGTATGAAGGAAAAGAGAGATGCGGAATGAGCTGGGAATGAAAGGCCAGGGGACGAGAGAGCAGCTGGAGGTTACATAAGCGGTGATAGCGCAAGATGTCTTCTGCGCCTGTTCATCGAGGTCCGGCGTATGAAGTTAATGAAGGGCGCACTGAAGGAGGGTCAAGTTTGGAGAGCAAGGTCAACAAGATTAGCAACACGCCGTGTGCGCGGCAGCAGGGGAGGGTAAATACGCCGTGGCCAGATGCTGCCGAGGCCAGGCGGCGTCGCGTCACTCAGTCGGGTCGCGTTGCGTCTAGTGCTACTGAGGCTGCAGCGAGGGTGGAAGCTCACGAGTGCGCAGAGGGAGGGTAGCACGGCGCTCGCCATGGGACACAGACTGCTACCTTGCCATACCAATAGTCGGGGCAGCTATGCACGCGAGAAGAAAGGGCCATTGCTGCCGTTCCAGGCGAGGTCTGACGGGTGAGAAGCGTGTGATGCAGGCCGGCGATGAAAGGCCATTATTGTGTGGGTTGTTTAAGGATGCTTGGAGTTGAGCGACGAGGATGCGCGAGCGATGGCGGACGCCCAGGGCGATCTGTGGCCGTGCGGCTCCCGGCACTGGGAGCGTTGAAGCGGGGAGCGTTTCGGCAGGCCAGGGGCCATCCCCGCTAGGAACCGGCCGTCGTTCGGCTGCCTCTCCGCCCCGTCGGAGCCCATCGCAGGCGCTCTCGGGCGCTCTGGAGCGAGCCCCCTCACAAAAGGCGCGCTCCCGGCGGGCTCTCCATGCCCCTGGCCATGTAGCCGCCGCCAGTCCCTCCCTCTTCCTCCCTTCTGCAATGCCCCCATGCACTTTGCTTGCGACGTCGAAATCGCGTCCGGCATGTGGACAGAGGGAATGATGCTACGCCGCAATCCCATCCATTCACATGTCGCCGCCGCCGCCGCCGCCGCCGCACAGCGGGCATGTCCACGGTCCCTGTTTCACTTGCCTGGACGCTTTGCCCCGCTGCCCCGACACGATCGCTATCCTCATGCAGGTCGCCCGTCCCTCCCAATAAATGCCTGGTGACAAGTGTGGATGCATGGTCTTGCCGCCTCGTTCAGCCCCCTTGTCAATGGTTTCATGTCAGCTCTTCTAGAAGTTCGGCTCCACCACTCGCGCGTCTCGAGAAGCCCGTCAACGTGTGCTCTCCGCCCGACTTTTCATGCAGAAGCCCTGCCTTCTTCTAGCCGTAGTCGTCCCCACGGGCACAGACCTTGGGAATTGGCGTCCCCTGTTGTGCAAGCCATTACTGGAAAGAAACCGGGTTTTTCTTCCTCTGCTGTGGGGGAAACCAATGCTATGAGACACGAGGGCCACTGTGGCTGTAACATGACGGCAGCACTCTGGCGCTATTCCACGCTGTTGTGCCGCTCCTGCACGCAAGAGACGGGAAATACGTTCTGGTCGGAAGGTTATCGGACCACGCAGGTCACGAATTTTCGAGAATACGGATCCAGGTATTCGTCTACGGTCTGGTTCCCCAGCACGGACAGTTCAAAGTGAAAGCTAGGATCCATGCCTATGGACGCAGAATCAGTACCAGGAAAACCATAAAGCACAGGTCAGCTAGCGTATTGACTTGTGACCAGGATGCCGGGTCGTAGCGTAGATATCGAGGCGCTTGGTAGCAGGTACAAGACTGGTCCAACCTAGAAAGGATTCCCACGTTCATGCTGAGGTGTCAAGCCGTTGATATATGCTTGGTGCAAGGGCCATTATCCTTCTATTGGCCTGACCGAGTAGTTGTATCAGAAGAACTCACCAAGATAATCGCCCGAACGATCCATTTCTCGGCTTATGCTTCAAGCGCCCTTCTACGATGCCGTGCGGATGCCAATAACAAGGCTTGCGTTTCCCCTAGTGACGAGATGGCCCCAATCCACGCCTCACTTACCATCCACAAGGTCACACAAAACTTTAGTGTCACCCATACCCCCAAGAGTATTCGGCGCGGATGTCCAGTAATGCTCAGCCAATACGTCAATGCGTGTTCAAACCACGGTTGCTAGGCGTGGCCGCACGAGGGAGCCGTTCGCGACTAGTGGTTATCCCTCTCACCAATCCTTTCGTTGAGAACCTTCCAGCCAGGATTCATGCCTACTATCTCGACTGTTCACTGAAGTAGAATATGCACTACCCGAAGACGGCGCGCACCGCTATGCTTTTTGGATGCGAGGCTATGTCGGAAAATATGGAATACCAATATATCATGGTTATAACGCCTAGAGTGAAAAAGTGCCTTGAGTATAAATATTAATGGACCATTATGGAAGAGAATGAAAATAGCCACAACAAAGTAACCTTATGCAATCCCGCTTCTGTTCCTCCCTTTATTTTTTTTTTTTTTTTTTTTTTTTTTCATAGTACATGTAGTAATGATTATAGCTCCGTTGTTTATTCTCTAGACCTCCTAAGCTCTGGTAGATTGTTGTCCGCGTCTCATATCCACGAATCTTCTTTATTCAATACACGGGCGATGGGGAAGATCACTAATACAGGACTATGTTATTTAGCATTACATTGGCTTACCAACTAAGTATAACTGGCGCTAGACGGATAAATGAATCCGGAGAGATGCATCAGACATTAAATACACTACGCCCTTTTGCCTATACTCTAGCATATAACATGGGACATGGGGGAGCATTTCATTCATATGTTAGAGGGGCGGATGCTGGTAGGGGATGAATGGCGGGGCCTAAGAATCGTGGCTGGGGGTTAGAAGAATGAAGGGAAGAACGAAGGACATGGCAAAGGCAGAGGTGGTGCTTGATTTCTCGACGAGACTTAGTGTATGTAGATGGACTTTGGGGAGCACTTCATTACATATGTACACAGATCTCGAGCTGAAATGTTCATTGTATTGCTACACTATCCGTTTACGATGTGACAATCCCACTCACTCAAATCTTACGAGCCCAGCGCGATCAGTTTTGAGAGAATATGAGGTAGTGGTTTGCGGAAAGCTAACGTGCAGGTTATAGCAGTTCTGGAAGGATCTCCTGAACCATGGGGGTTCCCTGTGGGATTCTCACCAATTTGCGCAAGAAATTCATGCGGCTCAAGCATTGACGTATATAGTTAATAAGCTCAGAGAGAATATTGGGACGTCATCGGCGTAACAAGCGAATCTACTAGACCTGAACAGCTTGGCTCCACCATGCTGATCAAGGACTTGCAGCCCCTCACAGCTGGCCATAACTGACGTTGGAAAATTGCATTCGTGAGGCTGAACTACCAGCGGATTCCAGCTCGAAACACTCCGTCTAGGAATGGTGGGTTTCCTCATGGCCAAGAAGCAAGCAAGAAGGGAAATGAAAACCTGCGTACCAATTTGACCGTAGATGTAAGAGTGTAGTGATGAGAAGGTGGTGCGAAGGATCGATAGATTACAGAACCCCCAAAGCAAAATATGGACACTTTGAGGCCTACGGCGTGAATGTAGATTCAGAAGGTTTCGAATTTGGGCTACGGGGGAAGGAAAGGGAGAGAGGTCGGAGCAGGGAAGCTCGCAGCTTTGTACCTGCAGGATGCACAGACTTTGAGTTGAGCACTTAACTAAGCAGGTAGGCTGCAGCCGCAAGGTGGAGGTGGAACACAAAAGGGTGGAAGCGAGTGCATTATTCCAGCACTGAAGGTATTTACTGGACCTGATAAGTCTTCACATAATAACCTCGTGACGTTATGGGTGGCACCGGGAGCGGGGGAGGGGGATGAAAGTGTACCTGAGAGATATCATGATCTTTTTTAAGGCGATGAGCGAGCGGCAGTCATATGCCCAATGAATCATGAATATGAAGATTAATGTAGGAGTATTCTAAAAAGACAGCCCCTTGTCGGCTCCGGGTTCAAATCGACATTAATATGAACATTGAGTATCGGATGCGATAACTATGAGTTAGAGAGTACCGGCATGAGACTAGAAGCCGAGGATAACCTGGTAAGAGGATGCGGCACATCTCATTCCGCATAGCTTCAACTATTGTAGCCATTACACTACGGAATTTATCTTTACTAAGATTCTCTGTAAGGACATTGTTGTATATCGTAGAATTCCGTAATATAATTTACCGATCCCGGAAACTAGCCTAAAACATGTAATCACCTTCAAAGAGCCCAATATGACAGATGTCACCGTTAGAGCCCACATCCCCGAATGAAATTCCTGCATTACCGAAAATTGGGTATATAAAGGGAGAGGCTTCATTTTCTTAAACACCTATATCTGAAGTTTTGTAGTAATACTAAATAGTAACTAGAATTAAAGTAAATTTTGCCATGCGTATAGAAACAGATGTTACAGATGTTACAGATCGCCCTGAAATATTGTCGAACAGATTAATCTAGGCAGGCAGCTATCGGAAACCATAGGAACTCTGCGACCAGCCATTCGATATTTCTCTTGGTAACATTTTGACGCATGTGCACGCGAGGTCGGATTTGTTAATTATTGCAATATTAGAATGAATTTGCCTTAATGCAAGGAAGAAATAAGGAAGCCTAGGAAAAACTGAAAGCCTTAGGGAATGGACTGCCCTGGGGACAGTATGCCTTACGGGCGGAATGTCTTAGCGAGTGTCCGAGGCTTTGGTGTGGATGGGAATCCTCCTTTCAGGGCTGCTTCGTTTCCTCTTGAAAGATTTGATCTATAATAGTACGCTAGTATACGATATTTCAATAATCGTTGTAGATGTTCCTGACTTCTGATTCCTTAGCTTCTTGAGTTTATTATAGGGATGCTTCTAGAATCCAACACGTCGGAATTTCTTTTTTTCGTTGTCATCTTCGAAGTTTTTAATTAACCATTTAGTTCACCGAAGCTCTTTTTGCCATCCCCATCACCATAAGTCAAGGACAACATGCGTGCATAACCGGCGCAGGCCTCCTCTGGAGACTCTAGAGACTAGGGGTCTGCTGATGCTAGTAGAAAGCCCAATTCAAAATACTCATTTGCCTTAGGAAAATACCTAACGATAAGCGAGGTGGTAGGAAACAGCTTCTTCTTTTTGAGGCAATCCGGGCGGATCTCAACTAATCTGGGGAGACCTCCATTCACTTCTAGCCTTAGCTGCTGCAGGCGGAAGAGCGAATGATGGTAGTTCAAGAAGCGGTCCAAGTCGAGATTGTCCTTATTGAAATCATTTCGGCAGAGAAATTCCTTGAATTCTTTCCTTTGCGACAAAACCTCTGATGGCACCTCTATCGACTAGCATGCTTCTTCCGTTATGGTCAGAGCTTCTACAAAGCAAAGTATCCATTTGACAGTGTCGAAAACATCCATGTGCTTTGGCCGCCTTGGCTGTGCGGGCTAGATTGCTTAGGAGGATCCCTAGAATGTCACATTAGTTTGGTTAAGACATTCCTTGTCGCCTTTACACTACTTACACATGTGTTGTGGATCAAATGAAACCCGAAGAGGCATTAGAAATCTCATGAAATTCGCCTCCTGGAGAGTAGTTGGAAGATATGTGCTGCAATTAACGAGGTAGGGTAGGATCTGGGGATGTATATATATTTTGCCTCTCCGGTCCAGGACAGTGAGCACAAATGCCACAAATCATTACCATGCTATGTAGCTCAATCAGCTTGAATTATTCTTTCTACCTTGTCTCTCGAAATGTCGCAAGCCGCAGCACGAATAAGTCTATTAGTAGAACAAATCTCATTATCAACGCTATCTATGATTCGGAAAGGGCAATGATCACCTAAGAACGAAATTGTGAATGCAGAATGAAGGTTAAAAATTCAATATTATATAAAAGATGGCTGTTTCTCGGCATTAATAAGATACCCGAAAAATATCATATGCCTGGTACGACTTCTATTAGGGACACTGTTATCAGAATATTCGTATATATGGACCTGGGTATATGACCATAATGAAGAGTTATGACGTATTTTAACAAATTTTCATGCTATGAGACTTTCGTAAAAAAAATATAACTAACACGCAAATGACGAAGCGCTGGTGAATTTCGTGACCGACCCTTCACAGAATACTAACTATATAAGTGCCTCCTCTTCTAACCTCCCATTTCTCATTTGAATCAATATACCAGGCGAAATATCATTAATAATATTCGCACGCCAAGGTCTTCCATGCTCTTAAACATCTTCTATCGAATCCTCCGGCCTTTAAACACAAAGTATACGCATTGAGTTGGATCTGTTGTACCTGCGTTAAAGAGAATGAGAAACCCTCTATGAACACAAACATCAAGTATGCAGGTTCAAGTTGCTATCAAAAATCATGTTGCGATTGCGGTTTAGACTCGTGCTGAAGGCTAGTAATGGAAAATTTCAGCGATGTATTTCCGGGGAGGGCCTAGATAATATGGAGTTGAAGGAACCTTGTATCGGCTTTTAAATTTTAAGGGATCGTGAGGGATTCGCAGAATGAATACTAACGATGAAGTTTGAGTGCAAATGCTAGTTTCTAGGATAAATTCTGCGGGATACACATATAGAGGCACTTTCCATAACTGCAAGCCTTGTCGAGCGAGCTGTTATAGTATTTCTGTTGAACTCAGCGAGAAAATATGCGGCTTCATTATAACGAAGTGGCAAGAAAAAGGTATCTCCCTGCGATAGCCCAACTACCTTTCCTCTAATAATTTTGAGAATTTTGGGTAGCTAATACTTCGTTTGTAGTTGACTGTATACCAGAGCGCCCGATTTTCATGCGTGCTTGATGCATCCCTCTTACACGATAGAGATGGATTACTCTGTAAGGACCAATCGACTTGTCTCTGAGAAATTGTCGTCGTATATCGCGTTACGGTCCCAACTGTACATGGAGTTGGAGGAGGAATATGCAGTATGCGTTTAGTACAGTATAACTGAGATGGCTGTTCGCCGTCTGATCTTATGGTTTAAGCCTTTCCCCCTGTTTTATGTCCTCCCAAGGGAGTGTTTAAAGGCGGCCGGAAAAAAGAGAACAAGGGTGAGGTATCCGCGGTACTGCCAAACGCCATAATTTACATAGGTACAGAAAAGGGCAAGTCGGTGCGAGGCTTAGTCATCCATGTGCTCTCAACGGAAGCTGCCTAGCTGCCAAGCCGCGCAGGGTTTCGGAGCGGCCCTGTTGCAGCCGTACAACGGCGTCAGTGGCATCGCGGCTCGTCGCAAGCATCCGACAGCATCAACACACGAAAGCATGCGCAGCCCTCGAGTACCCTTCCTCGCAGTTGTCAGAATCTCGTTTTGACACATCAAGCCCTCCGACAGACCCTGGGTATTGCGCGTAGTTTGGCGCCGGCCCTCCGAGGTCCCCACCACTCTCTCCGCCACAGCACCCAGCCTTCAGTTGCGTGCCGTCCACGGGTTGCGCTTCCCCAACAAGCAGGCTGATCTGCGCGTCCTTTGGTAGCCCGGCCTTATATACAGCTCTTCGCTATGTCGGCCGCTGCAGTAACTGCCCGCCCTTCGCAGGCTCTCCGCCAGCGTCGCGAATCCCAACGGCCAGGTCTGACCCGAGCGTCGACCACCAAAGCTAGCAATATGGAAAACGGTAGCGCAAAGGAGGACCCCAAGCGATATGGTTTGTCCCACCCGGCTCCTACGTTGGCGATGGGATTAACGGTGCCTATAGTATATAAGCAGCAAGACATCCTAGCTAAGTTCAATGGCAAACCGCCGTCCTTGCGCGTCTACCTGCACGCGAACCATTTCCGCCTGAACGACTCGCAGGAGTCCCTGCCATACCACTCCCCAATGAGGGAGCTCCTCCAGCACATCCGCCTGAAGACTGTCCCACACAATATGCTCAGTGACTTCTACGAGTCGGGCGTCCCTTTCTACGACAGTAAGCTTCCGCGGGTTCCTGTTTGCTCAATGACTGATATTGTATGCCAGACTGCCTCATTGTTGAAGTCCACGATTCCCGTTCTGGAAGCATCAAGCCTAAAGAGGACTCTAGCAACACGCCCAATGGCAATAGTACCAAGCCCTTCTCTATTCATAATTACAACAACTTCATCACGCCATCCCCTCATGTCGCCTACCCTAACAAGACCCCTGCGAAGGCCAACCAGGTAGACGGACAAAATAAGGGCACCCTGGGAGTGGATTCCGCGAAAGAAAACAAGGATGCAAATAAGGAGAACATGCCGGCGCCTGGTCAACCGGCCTCGCAAAAGCAGCCCACGAAGGAGAGGGTCTATACCGTTGTCCTCTTCCCTACACCTCAATCGCACATGGTAGACTTGCAATTGCTTGCCACTACTCCCGTGCCCGACCTTCAAACATACCGCAAAATGCAGGCTCAGGGGAAGGCCGTGGGCAATCCTCCGACCCCTTTAACCGCGGTACCCCCAACTCCGACACTCCCCACTGGGCGTAGCCCGAAGCGCCAGAAAATGGTCATTGATGAGACCAATGCCCACGAATTCGAGTCGGTCGTTCTTGACGCAATCTGCCCAAAGCTATATCTTGAGCCGACCAAGACCCTCGAAGAGTCTACGGCGCTGATTCAAGCCATGACACACCCGAACAACCAGAATTCTCCGCCGACCCGGAAGACACGGAAGAGGACGACGGCAGAATTGGCCGCTGACGAAGCCGAGGCGGCCGATTTGCAGCGCTTCATGCTTGCGGGTGACGAGTTTCAAGCAGTCAAAACAGCTGCAGCCACTGGCGGCGACGAGGCCCAACCAGCAGTGCGAGCGGGCGCAAACTTCCAGACCTTCTCTCGTTTCAAGACATTGGCGCATATCAAGGTTCAACATGAAGAGAGGGAGAGGGAGAAGAGGGAAGAAGAGGCGCGTCAAGCGCAGCTCAAGAGACAAGCGCAAGCCGAAGCCGAAGCCCAGAAGAGAAGGGAGTTGGAGGCCAGTCGACACGCGGAACAGAACCAGGCGATGATGCAGCAGAGGCAAGAACAGATGCTTCGACAGCAACAACAGCAGGCCGCACTCCAGCAAGAGCAAGCCATGAGAGCTGCCTCCCAGGCCCAACAAATGGCAAATGCACCAGCTGCGCAGGCAACTCCCCAATCAGCCACCCAGCCCCAATTTTCATCCCCTGTCGGTAGGCAAAATACGCCAATGGTCTCGTCGCCCATGGTCGCTGCACACTCATCACATCCTATGGGCGGAACTCCGATGGCGGCCACCGCTTCTAACCACGGTGCCGGTAGCCCTCCACGACCTCCGTCCGCCGTGTCTCATCACCCAGTCAACATGGCTCGCACCGCAAGCCAGCAACATAACCTCTTAAGCCGAACGGGTACCCCACAGGTTCCTCAGGGCACTCCTGTCATGGGCACCGCGATGCCTGCTCGCAACGTGTCAGCAACCCCACAGCCGCGTCTTAACCAGGGGAGCCCAACTGTCCCGATACAAGGTGGCACGCCCATCATGATGCAGACGTCTCATAATGCCTCGGGTATGACGCCGGAGCAGATTCAAATGGCTCGAAACATGCAGAATCGTATGAGAGCTCAGGCCATGGGACAAAATGCCCAGATGTCCCCTAATAACATGTCAGCCAATCAAATGGCAGTGATGAAAGCCAGGGCTCACGTCGCACGAGAAGGCATCCCACAAGGACAGAACCAGCAAGCATATATGCAAATGCTGGCTCAGAGATACCTTCAGGAAATCACCCAACAACAGCAACAGCAGCACATGGCAGCGAACATGTCTCCGCAGAATGCGCAAATGCGGCCGGATGGTATGCCGCATGCAGGCATGCCTAATCAAGCTTCTATGAGCGTGGCTAACATGAATGCAAATCAATTGAAGATGCAATACCAGTCGCGGAAGACGCAACTGCTACAGAACTTCGGCACGCTGCAGAACATTCCGCCCAACCACATGCAACAGATGCGGCAACTGGAGATGGCGATTCAAGCGCGAGAACGACAAGAGCAACAAGCCGCTCAAGCCAGCGGCCAAATGCAGATGAATCAGGCCATTCAAGGACAGATGAACATGGGTGGCCAAACCCCACAAAATCCGATGCAGATGCAGCAATACCAGGCAGCGCTCCAGCAACAGCGGGCTCAACAGCAGCGAGCTCAACAATTGCGAATGATGCAACAACAAGGCATGGGTGGTGGCCAGATGCAGCAGAACATGATGAATAATATGAACATGCAGAACATTAACGTGGGAAACATGGGCAATATGGGTGGGATGCAAGGCATGAATATGGCTAATATGGGAAACATGGGTGGCATGCAAGGCATGGGGAATATGGGCGGCATGCAGAATATGCAGCAAATGCAGCAACAACAGATGATGCGTATGATGCAGGCGCAAGCTCAGATGCGTGCTGGTCAACAGAGACCGGGTGGTGGGGATGGAAGTGGTATGGATTGGAGTGGTGTCTAAAAGTTCATGTGATGTCATGGTGTTTGGTTTTTTTTTTTTTTTTTTTTTTCTTATTAGCTTTTATTGCATTTGCGAGCGGTGTTGAAGATAGTCATCTTGATACCCTGGGTCTGGGAATGGTGTATCATATGGTTTTTAATTCCTAGCGTCAGTCACTGCAAAAAAGATGTCATGAATGCCTCCTAAAGCAAGAGCTAGAATAACGTGCGTGGCTCTTAGACGTAAATTGGGCTTAAAGTGATATCCTTGATTGTTCGTCCAATATAATGATTGGCTGGGATGTAATTTCGGGTCACACTTCAAATGAAAGGCGTCGCTACAAGAGTTGGCAAAAGTTTCTATCTATTCAGTTAGGAATGTTAATGTACTGCAGAACAAACTCGGCCTACTCCACCACCACCACCCAAAGAAAAGGGCTTTTCGACTTCAAGGGTGCTTATGATGTATAAAAGTTCGGCCAATGAGCGACAGTTACGCCACATCGGCTTAATCGGCTCTCCGACCCCCCGATACCCAACGGATTCCTCATCTAGCCAGCACTGCGACGCGTCATATCTTTGGCTAGGTGGCCGTCATTATACGCGGCTTTGAAGCCTGCCCGTCTTTAATGTTCGAGAACATTCATTTCAACAGATCGAAATGTGAGTGCGGGAGTGGATTGGTCAAACGGACCGACAACGAATAACTAGCGATTCGCAATCGGAGCTGTGTGGCGAGATGGTACGAGTAGTGGTGTGCATGTACGTATACCTTTTGATGCCTAGTGGCTGGCGGGTATAAAGGGGCGGAATATCCGCCTTCTGAAATTGTGTTTCCTGCCATTTGGTCTGATCACTAGTCCTGATATCTTTTTTGAACTCATTACTCTTCGCATTTCATACATCCGAAATTTAAGCAACCATGCCCTCATTAACCTACATGAATCAAAGCGCTCCATTCTGGGACTTTGTTGCCTCCCTCGAAAATCAAGGCACCTCCCACCCTTTCTTCTCCCAGGCCCGGAATAATGACAGCGAGGGCAATCCCCCCCCTCCACCACCACCTTTCGGACCATGGGGTTGGGGCGGGTTTGGCGGTCGAGCTTTCCCTCACCATGGACCTCCTCCGCCTCCAGGACCTCCCCCACCTCCAGGACCTCCTTCACAAGGGGAACAACATACCGAGGAAGACCTTAACGAGAAGGAAGTGCAAAAAGACGGCAACAATAACGAAGAAGGGCCGTCCGCCGCCTCGGGTTCTGACAGCGAACAATGCCCTGGGCGTCGTGGATTCCGCAGTAGATGCGGCGCAGGACAAAAGGGGCGGCATGGCTGGGGCCCATATGCTCATTACGGTCATGGAGGTCATCCCCACCATGGTCCTCATCATCACGGCCCACATGGCCGAGGAGCTTGGGGCCACTGGGGTGTACCGGGCGGCTTCAATCCCTGGAAGTTCGCCGCAGGCTTGTTCGACGTCGATGCTAGACCAAGCGAGGATAATGAAGAGGATTTCACCCCGGAAGCCGACATCTTCGATACGCCTATTTCCTTCGTCATCCATGTCTCCCTCCCCGGCGCCAAGAAGGAAGATGTTGGTGTTAACTGGGATGCCGAGAAGTCGGAGATCTCAGTCGCGGGTGTGATATATCGTCCCGGTGATGAGGACATGCTGAAGACGCTGGCGATGAATGAGAGGAAGGTAGGGCCATTTGAGCGGAAGATTAGGCTTGGAACGAGGGCGAATCCGGCGAAGATTGATGAAGAGGGGATTACGGCAAAGCTGGAGGATGGTGTGTTGAGGGTTGAGGTTCCGAAGAGGCTTGAGGAGGGATTTGTAGAGGTGCGGAAAGTGGATATTGAGTAAACGTGATCGATGATGCGGATACGAAAGGTGATAGATATGAAGCATCTTGTTCCTAAGGGCAGGTTGGGCAACATGCTGTTTTGATTTTGCGCTCGATTTACCTATTGGTGGATTCCGGATAGGTAGGTACATACTACTCGCAAATATCAGGTTTAGTTTTTTTCCCTGTACTTGAAGCACTTCTGTAGTAATACCCATGATACTATTCAGTGGTCACACACGAGAGATGAGCTCCATCTGCCCTTGAAATTGAGAATTGTATAATTAGTCTTTAGGTACTTACCGCCTAGGAATGAATTAACTTGTTCAATGCTATTTGCGCCATAAGGAGACTTCTTTCCATTCGTGGTACTGGTCACTATCTTGTAATATCTGTCTCTAGCTCTGGCTCAAATCAACCCAAGACATCTTTATATAAATATTGTAGACTTGCTACCCATGTACGCACAGCATATATTTTCGATACCGAGGCTCGATGCTTTACTGTCGTCGATCAGGGCTCATGCACAGTCGTAAGTACAGTTCTAGATCTATATTCATCGCAACTCTGGGAGCCTCTATGATAGAGCGATATTTAGAGAAACCCAAGGGAAGAGCGAGAGCTTTTCTTCATCTTTTGCGATATACTACACGTAATCCTTTCAAGCAACAATTCTAATAGGCGAAGAGTACAGAGGCTACATGAAGTAACTAAGGCCGAGCACCGTACCTCAAAGGGTGATGTGTATTTTGGGAAATTTATCTGGAAGCCCTAGACACATGGGATGCAAAATGAACCACTCAGATCTGGAGAATACGTTCAAGGTGCCTGATTCGTGAACACAAATGCCCTTACCTCAATGCTTTTACGTGGCATATACTTTTCCGGTAGGTTTTCATGCTTGAAGGCTGCATGAAGTGACACTAGTTTAGTTAGTGGGGTCCTATTCTACTGTTATAGGCAAGTACTGACGTGATGCCGCGACATCTGGATCTGAATCGAGCTGCTTGAATATTATCGCTTCATCAGGCTGCTGATTCTTAAGGTAAAACCACTTCTGAGTGCTTGGTGAGTGCAACGCATAGAAGTTTGTGCTGATAATCGTTGTTCGGACGTTGTCCGTCTCCACGAGGTCTTCAACCTGCACAGTTGACCCATCACAAATGGCGAGTGGCCAGTCTTCGACATTATTTCTTAGTGGCTTCCATATGCTGCGCTAATCAACTACTATACACAAAGTAGACGTCAAGTATATGGGGGAGGGGGAGGGTAGGTGTAGACTTACTTTAGCATGCGGACTCGGCCCTGGAGGAGTGTTTCTGCATCTTGAGGCAGGCGCGTTTTGATGATGTTGAACGCTGATCCGGGCCCTTGGTCTGGGCACATTAGCGAAGACAAGGGCATGCAGAGAAGATAATAAATACCTATATGTGCGTAGTTGGCCGGCTGGAGAGGGAGCATGCCATTACCAACGTCAATTACGCCAGCCTGGTCGCTCGCACTGCTTTCGCGCATCTATCGCAATTAGCAACTTATCCCCTCACGGTTGGCATCAATTCATACCCTCCAATGCCAGATGAAAACCTTATCAGCACCCTCCACTTCTCTCTTCAATAGCTCCTCAATAGCCGGCAGGTACTGGCTCTCGACCTCTTCCTTGGTGGTCAAATCCTCAAAGCCCTCCAAGGCCGTGTACATGAACCCATTTTCATTCAATGTGAAGGTTTTCTGTTCTCCCCGAATATCCTTGACTGAGACGTGCTGAGTTTCGAAAACGAGATTTGTTTTCCGCTGGTCAGGAGCATCGGCGGGCAGGTCAATGAAGAGCATGAATGGCTTTTCTTTGAGGTGAAGTTCCTGCCACTTGACGAATTGGATGGCGGCAAGCTCGGAAGGATGAGAGATCATGGTGACGCTATGCTTGAGTTTCTGAGCAAGCGGTGAATGGCAGGTATAATTTTTTTTTATTCTCACAGCTGTTGATTGTCGTATATCCCGCTTATCAGCGTGAAGTCGCTTCGGGCGCTTGCAGACCTGGTTACAGCCAGACGGAGCCTAGACCATCTTTTTTACTCTAGAATGAAGCGTTCCAATGACGTTCCTCCACGGATCATACTGCGCTGCCGGAATTCGTCAATTTATCGCCAGTGCCGCTCCGGTGCAGATCACTTCTTAAGCGTCCCACCATTTGGGAAAGCTATTGGGCCCGCTAAGTCATGTTGAGGAGTGTCGAGAGTCAGAATCCCGACCGCCGTGCAGATGAATACGAAGGTTGAGAGTGGGGCATTGCGATATCATGCAAGCTGAGATACCACAGTACGTTCGAGCATGAATTGGTTAGGTATATATGGACGGGACAAGATGCGGGGTTTCGGCATATTCCTTTCTCGGGTCTAGCCTGCATGGGACGGGCCTCCTCCACAGCGGGCCGTGCAGAAGTTCTTGGCTTGCAAGCGTTCTTTAGAAGTGCTCATTGGATAGAAGCTCCGGGATTCAAGCAAACCTAGTAGGCAAAGTACCCTCATGTGCATGCGCCAGCAACAATCAATAATGGCTCAGTTTTGCCGCTTTAGGAGTACGAGGGGCTAAATAACCTGGGTGCAGAAGGTGGAGGTAAAGATAGGGAACAGGTGACGACATAGCTACACACTTATATAAACCTTGCAAAGTTCCGTCTCTCGATAGACTCCAAAGACACTGCTTCTCTACTGGCGCCTAACAGCCATGTAAGGGTGATGAACTCTCATTTCACACACAGCTAACGCTTAATTAGCATACTGCATCCTGGGCTCTTAACACAGCTACTAAATACTTGCACAATGGCCGGAAAGAATATTATCAAGCAATTGGCAACGAAGTCCACCAACGACAAGCGGGACCAGCCATGGAAGTCCTTCGTGTCGACTCCCAAGAGCACTGAACAAGGCGTTGTGGAGAACATTAAGACTGGGGGTGCTATCAACCCAATGACCAACGTCTTTTAAGTAAGCATTCATCTTAGATTAAAGTCAGCAAAATGCATCTCACGCTTGCAAAGACCTCTAATGCGTGCGAGCTGGCCGACTCCAATCTCTTTTTCAAGTGATTCGAGGCCGGAGAAATCTGAGTGGATTATAATTGGGCAGTGATACTTAGCTGTTGGCTGGAATGTAGCTATTCTATCTCTATAATGGAGGAATCGAGCCAAAACTTCGGTGTTCATCTCTCTTATTTCTTGATTAGTACTGGATATGCCATGAAACAGATGTCAATTCCATTTGCCGAGCCTGTCTCTCTTAGAGCGATAAGCCCAATTGAGGTATACTCTACACATCAAAGCGTCTCCCAAGTCCTGATCTTATTTGAAATGTTCTGTGTAGCAAGATACCAATCGAGATCTAGCCTCGACATGGCGGAACAGAAGATCAGATAGTATATAGCTCCTTAGCCCAAAGCCGACAGCAATCAATGCAGTTCTCGTCGTCTGTCCTGAATACCTTTCAGTCTTCCCTTGTCCAAAAACCCCTTCTTTTGGAAGCCACATTGTCCAGAATGCAACCTCTACCATTTTCTCTTCCAACTTTTTACGCTTTCATTCAGGTGATCAACAGGCAGTATAAGAGCACTCCTTTGCACGACTTTGAATCCGTATTTTTCGTAGAGTGGTTTTCCAATTAGTGTTGCATCGATCCAGGCATCCATCCCCATTTCTTTCGCCTTTACGAGGTCCTATTCAAGCACCATCGAGTCGATGTCTCTGTTGCGGTATCCCAGAGCCGTGAACATGATCAGAACTGTTCTTGCATTAGGGAAATTCCGCAGTGGGACCAATAGGACCTAGAAACACTCACAATCATGAGATCCAGTGGCCTTTGCCCGTGCGGATCTTACCAAGCTATTCTATGACTTTTTAGGAAATTCTCTCATGCTGTCATCCGGTTACTGGTCCACTTCATGATGTTCTTCAGCGGGGAAAGCGTTGTCAGTGTAGATTTTATACCAGGCTCCGCCGAGAATCCTGCCTGTAGTCCCATTAGCGACCTTCGGCTAGCAAGCGCGCGGACCTTGTTTGTGCCATTCTAAAAAATTTACGGTGGACACCTTGAGCGATTCTTCGTTCCCAGTATCGTATAGTGGACAGAAGAGGTGGTAGAAGGATTAGAAAGATTCTCGTACGAGTCCCGTTGGCATGCCATTATCGAATTCGGTAGCTAGGTCCACCACTAAGAGCTGGAACTGCATTGTGGTTTGGTGTGTTACTCTAGAGTGAAAATTTTTGAAGTTACAAGCCATCGTCGTGAATGAATCTTGAGTGGAGAGGTAAATATACAAAATAAAGATCGGTAATGTAGCAACCCCGTGATGGCATGCATTTGCTTAGGAAAGCGAACGAGTTGGAATATGCCTTATCATAAGTGGCTTATGTGCAGTCTACCATTTTCACTGAATGTCTGAGGGCTAGCCTCACACTCTAGGCCCCTATGCTCCCTATTTCCTCCCATCTACAGGTACTCGAAGCTTATTCTTCTTTCATTGTTTCCACTCCAAGTTTGGCTGAGATTAGTTCGCATTTAATTCGGAATGATGATACACTCATCACATACATTTTGTCGTTTTGGACTGTATTATAGGCAACCAGCGTGCAACAGCCTCGTCTGTGCCACAAAAACACTTCATGAAACAACCCTGATTGCCTTGGTTACGCAGGAGTGCATCAGCCAAAGTTACTATTAGTAATCTAGAAATATAGATAGCTATACTAATGGACTATGATATACGAGGTTCAGGCGATAGATGATGCATCAACAGCTATCAATATGTCCCTTTATCTGAACACCAATTTCGTGTTCAACACGCACTAAAACCATTTGCTGTTTTCAATGAGTCGCATTGCGCTAGTTAATTAAGATGCCAGTTATCTAAAGAGATGTAGTGGAATGAGTGTAGCATGCACTAGGCTTTTATTGAATGATGTGCTGGTCCATATGTGCCAATGGCATTCGTATTCGCATCTAGCACCATAGGTTCTGCGGCTGAAATACTTTTCAAGGCAAGAGAGATGAGCTGGGTTGTTGTATCGGAACCTAGTCTAACCCCAATCGTGCAGGTAACGACTTGGCCCTGCCTAGTCATCAGTGCATTGGCCTTCAGCACTCAAACGGGTATCAAGCTCTACACATCTATCGCATATAATCTAGGAACTCATTTTGTTTTCTTGCCATAGCTAGTGCCTCTAGGACTAAGGATCTGTTCATGATTAAACGTTATTCTGGGCCTTCTGGATTGCGTAGTCAGTCACTATATGGTTGCAAACTGAGAATGGATTTGGGCGCTTTCTAGCTCTCTTAGTGAAATCCAACTATAAGGGATCTCAAAGGTAGCTGATGTTGTATAAATTTGCATCTAGAATGGCCGAAGACTTCGAAGTGCCGGTATGCCGCCATCATATTATTTTCTCTGGTCTCTCGGCCTACCCAAGTTTGCCATTTCTGCATTTGTTCACAACTTGACACCAAAGAGACTAGAAAGACGTTGTAATTTGGGACTTAGAGCAGTTGTGGTGCTGCGGCTTTCCTTTTTAGTACTGGTTTCTTTGTTCCCATGCGGAATGCCGCGTCCTCGGGATAGCACGCCCAAGAAATGTATCAATTTGGTGAATGATATATTTATTCTTACTGAATTATCTCATAAACTGAAGGGATTCAGGTTTTGTGGTGATATGCTACTACAATATTGAGTATTACCACCGGAATTGCAATTGTGGTTCTTGAGGTAGCCATCATCCTTCAGCTTCAGCTCGCTCGATTTGAAAAAGGTGGCAATAATCAGTCTTCTGTCCTATCGCTTATTGCAAGTATATCATTGTTTTCCGAATCAAATATATACTGATCGTTTATAGTATTCCGATAAAAATTGCAATACAATCATACTTCTTCGAGCATTAGAGTTCGGATCTCTTGAAAGATGATTTGATAGTTGGGTACTGGAAATCCGCTACCCAAGTTCAAATTTCCCAATGCCTTGGGTACGTTACTATATCACTACCATACTCTAAGATTGTGGAAAGCCTCGAATCCAGGTTGATGCGTTATGGACGATCTACGATGTTGAGGACAACATAGCAGTGTAGGTAGGAGAAACAGTGGTGGAGAAAATAACCTTCTTATTAGATCAAGCGAGAGTAATAAGGGCACTATTAATCAGAATAGGAAGTTTACAGTTAAATCGGTATTCTTTCAACTAGCGGTCGTGTATACGCCCCTAGGGTCTTGTTCATGTCTTATTCTATTCCTTGAAAATTTGCACAAAAGCGGTAGAGAATTTCCAACCTAGCAGTTCAATGGACGTAAACCAGCTAACGCAATTGCCAGACAAGAAGCGACGTATCACTGGAAAATATGACCTAAATTATGAATCTCAACCAATACTCGTGGTACAGAGAAAACCAGTCTCTCTTATATAATTATCAACTATTACACTCTCTTTTAAGTTTTCTACGTAGCCAAGCACCTATGATATGGAGCCAAAACTCTTCCATTTCCACATAATAGGCTCGTACTCCGTGACTTCTTGCGTTGGTACCGAAGGTATGACCCAAATCATGGTCAACTATATTCGGCTTAGTCCTTACCTTGCTAGGCAAATGAATGTCACGTGCGACAACATGAGACCATATTTGGAACATAGGGATCCGTTGGGACCCCACAAAGCTGCATCTAGTGAAGTCAAAAACTTTTGCTTTCTATGACGCGAAAAACTAGCATTCTTTTTGTGTCAGAAGATTCTGCGTCTCCTAAAGTTGGATTTTTATTATGATGCATATGGAGCGGATATACTACTCATACCTCACATGTAAGGCATCACATATCTCTCTCTCGCGATTTATGAAAAGATCTCAAGAAAATATTCGAGTGGTTATCATTTGACAAATACTTTTGGTTGCGATGTACGAGAATGAAGCTGTCGAGATAATGGTGCTGCAAAATAGGACGTAAGCAACCGAGAGGGATGAAGCTATGCTCGTAAGACTTGGTAAGAAAGCCGCATTGAAAATATCTGTTGGTAAAATTTTGCTCCCAAATATTCAAGCAATTAACCTCGAACCCTATGCGTCAGCGACGGCTCGCCTTTTGATTTTAAGTTTTAGCTGAACTGTCTTGATTATATGGGGGCATTGACCTAGGCGGCTGTTTTCGAAGACAATGAAAATAAGGCTCACTCGATAGTAGCCTGTTTCTTATAGGTCATGTAAAGAACGTGTTTGTAGCTCGAGCCGTTAATTCAACATCCAAGTCTGCCACAATAGCTTCACTCAAAATGAAGCTCGTGATTGGAGGTAACCCTTAACACATAAGTGTTTAGAGAATGATGAAAACCCACATGATGACTGAGTCCGCGGCTATTAGACAGATATTGGCCTTAAACCGATCAGCAATTAATGTAAACCCGTGGTCTAATGAAATGCCTATAAATAACATCCGCACCGCCACAAACCAAACCATTCAGGTTTAGTGTCCAAAACCGCCTTCTGGTCGCCAGGAGATCGTATTGACCTACACATGAAGGGCTATTCACCATCTTTAGACCCCCCGAAAGCTATTCTAAGGTCCTAATTGGCATTGGACGCATAAGAGGACTAGAACATCAACAATCCTTCAAAAGTCCCCGTTTCAAAGCCAAACTTGATAGCATTTCTTATAGAACTTTTGCTTAATTCTAGTATTGATTAATAGCGCATTTTTGAGACATCTCAGAACTAAATTGGGATTAATTAAATTAAAGTTTTTATTGTGCGGTAGGGGATTATAATTCGGGGGTAGCAAATACTACTTCATGAGGTGGTCGCCTTCAACGTCCGCCTCATGCGCCCTATATCTGGCACTCCTGACATCTTCACCTCGTCATTTAGGCGTGCCGAGGCAGGGCCACCAACGCATGATAAAAAAGTTGCAAGGGTTATACGAACGAACATATATAGAGGATGGCGCACAATATAAATTACGCCTCTCGTCCCAGAGATCTTCCCATAATCTTAGGGAGTCGTCGCAGAACCTATTTTCTTTTAATTTTTTTCTCCGTATGCATTCTCTTTTATTTACTATCATAGCTCTAGTAGTTTACCATGCTAGAGCTCAAGCCACTGTAACTTCAACACGAACAATTGCATTACCAACAGCTCGTCCATCTAATGCATTCGATGTGCCTCCCGATTTCCCGAGCGTGGGATTTGAAACAGCTTTCCTCCCTGGCTACAACAATCAATTCTCCGATAATCTTGTCGCTTCTCTTGGGTCGCGGATGGGTGCGAAGCCTATTATACGAATAGGAGGGACCAGTGGGTATGCCATAGAATCTTAATACGTACGGCGCACTCGAACGTCGTTCTAAGAAGCAATAGGGATATCATAAAATTTGATCCCGGCCAAGCTGAGGCTGCGAAATGCGTTTCCACACCTTGCAACTCTGCAGCCGAGTTCATATTGGGCCCTTCCTATTTCAATGCCCTGTCACGCTTCCAATTCGCTCGTTTCTCTGTTCAAGCACCTCTCACGGATGGGAATCCCAATCGTACAAACATCATTGCCTACATTAAGCGTGCGTATGAAGCTCTCGGCCCCTCCCGCGTAGATGCCATCGCTCTTGGCAACGAAGTCAACTGGTATGAGAATAATGCTGCGCAGTACGTAGCCGATGCACACGCCGCCAAAGACGCAGTTACATTCTCCCTAGACTTAGGTAGTAGTGAGATATGGGAAGTCGTTGACACGGCTTCTGAACACGCATCTACTGGAAAGGCACCCTACACAGTTAAGGGAGTGTATGACGCCGGAATAAACCGAGATGGAAGGGTCAAGTATGTTGCTGAGCATTACTACCAATTCGACGGTAAGACACTAGGAATCCAAGCTCACCTCCTCAATCATACTGCTCTTCGGGCCAAACTCGCGAATTACGAAACCAGTATACAATACACGCGCAACATAGCCAATGGTAAATTCATCCTCAGTGAAACAGGAGGCCCGCTTGGAGTATCTGATGACAGGCAAACACTATTCGCGAACACGCTCTGGTCTGTCAATTTCCAGCTATATGCTATGAGTCTCGGCGTTAGTCGTGTCACAGGCGTGCAACGCCCGGAAGCTAAGAGAAGTCTATGGATTCCAATGTCCGGTCTAGCGGTCCCAGGCCCAAGAGTTCAAGCGCCCTATTACGCGTTACCATTTATTGCGGACTTCATTGGGAAAACTGTTAGTGGAAATAGGGGGGTTATTAATATTGATCTGAATAGCGCTGTGCTTAGCGCATATGTGATGTTTGAAGGCCAGACTGTCGCTCGGATCGCTATTGTCAATCTGCGCGAATACGCTGGCCAGGGAAATCGCAATGCTGTCAAGATAAAGCTTAATGGAATTGTTGGTGTTAATCAAAGTCGTGTGATGCGACTGCATGCGGATGCTGGGACAGCGGCCGGGGGATTCGACGTAAATGGCAAGAATATAACGTGGGCTGGACAGCAATGGAGTTACAAAGTGAATCAGGGTAAAGGACATGGTACTGTCACTGAGAAGACTTTGCAAGTTGTGGGTAAGGTGCTAGAGTTGGTAATTCCGGATAGCGAGGCTGTAATTGTTCATTTGAAGTAAGCATGTCGAGAGCGCACATGAAAGATTGTCTCCAACAAATTTGTATCGAAATAGGCTGGATAGAGGAATTCAAAGATTAAAGCTTATTAACTTTTCTTCGTGTATGTTTCGATAGTAATTGTTGCCTTTCTCTAAGATATGACCCTCTCTAATTTGTACAGCTCTCTCCGAACCATCTGCTCATTGGCTTCTGACTGTCCACCTCGAGACGATGCGGGAGGACTGCGACCTACGGAAAGGTCGCTTACCCCCTAAATGTTAGTGCCTAACATCCCTATAAATTGTGGTGAGAGGCGAATCTTGTCTCAGGGCGGGATATGAGGAACTGAACTGCTTGACTGAGGATGGCCAGCAGGCCATATTTATGTACATAGAAAAGGGGTATATCAGCTGATATCCAGAGTGATATCGAGCGTGATATCGTACGAAGATATCTGATATAGCTCGGCAGACTTGCCAAAATCCCCATCACATAAATAATCATATGGATGATATCAAATAGTTCTACAATAAGATTGCTATGTCACTATAAAGAAAGTTGTACTCGGACTACTACGGTGATAGGATTGGTGTAGATAAGATGTATTTCGGAATTTTTACATGTTATTTACGGAAGATGCTAATAGTAGATCTCTCGAAAAGGATAACAACGAAACAACACGACTTGGAGAATGGTGTATAAGCTAGAATATCCATGAAATGGCTAAACTAAACTCGTTGTTCTTTGTCCTTTTGCCCCTTGCTGTTTTCATTAAGCTTGGTTTCTTTTTGTTAATGTACAATGAATATTAGTAGCCTTTTCAAAGAATTCGAATGTGATAATAAAGATATTTATACTACCACATCATAGACCGTTATGAAAATTGACTGATGTGAGTATCGAGTATCAGGCAGCATCAATTGCAGAGGCAACTATTGATGTATTTAAGGAGTGTAAGTGGCCTGCCTGGCTAGAGGCTGGCAATGGCGAGACTATATAGGCCTGATAATACAGGCTAGCTAAAATAGGATAGGAGAAACACGTGATATTGAGAATGGTGAGTCAAAAAATAAGAAATGGCTCAATACGTTTACCGAGAATATTTGCGATGATGTAGCAGAGGATTTAGAATCTACTAGCTAGAGTGGCATGGAAATTTAGAGTGGAAATTTTTTAAGTTTAAGTGATAAAAGAGTGCACATTACAACATGACTCAAGGGCCTAAGGCGGACCGTTGATGGCGCACATCTCATGGCCCATATTTATGTGGACAAGGACAATAAATACGATAATACAAAAGTCTATACCAACGATGGGCATGATTGCAAGCGAAGTAGAAAGTGAAGAAAGGGATGGAATAGCTAGGCGACAGATGCCCAGAACTAGGATCTCTCCGGTACATGGTAAAAAAGCAAAGGCCCTCGGTTCCATGATAGAGATCGAAGCGTTAAATGGGGATCTACGTCTATGACGATGCAAGCAATGATCATCTCGTAGTGTTCCGCACCTAGCTCGGAGATCTGAGCTTCCTCAAGAGATCGATTAGATATTTGAGAGCTGGTTGCCGGGCTACCTCGGTCGGCATAAATTTTGTCCGCTGTGGTTAGTACACCCGACACAAAACATGAAAATATGAAAAGGGTATCATCTCACCCCCTCTAGGCGATAACTGACGTCTCGCCCGAGAACGCCTTGCTCCAACTCGCAGTATAACTTCTTCGAAAGAATGGAGGAGATATACTAACAAATGTGGCCTTAATTCTAGCCTTTGTAAGATCGGCTTCCTGGCTTGTGTGAGTACAATGCTAGACACTGGACGGTATGCCTAATTAAATGAGCAATAACGAACTTGAGGCTCATGTACATTGCGGGGTGAAAATGCGAGACGACCATATATGCGGTTCCACTCGATATCATTGGCTCGCTTCGATATCTCGAAAATGCTCTAGCTCATGAACCAAAACAAGCCACCGTGTATAGACGTTCATGCACCAACTCCGATGTCTCAGATCCCTCTTCACATCGACAATCACACGAGCAACGCTTCGGAATTCTGTCGCTCCGTACTCCGACCGGAGCCGATTTCGCCTTCAAGTCCATTTCAAGTCTAGCGATGACATTAGGAAGACAGGTCGACCTGTGATGGAGCCTCAAAAACATGGCAAGATGGTCAAAGCGCCTGTGGATAATAGCTCGCCAGATTTAAAGATTAGCCTCGCTACATCTTTGCAACCTACCATAGGTCGCAATGACTAGATCACGGAAGTGATTGCTCAACGTTCGAATATGGACCTTTGCAGTCTAATCGGCGTTTACAGTAGCGTTGAAGGCCAACAAGCTGTATTAAAGCCCGTCGCTAGTGGTTTGCACGGTATTCGGCCCCAACCTCAAACCAAGTCAAGCCCAACCCCATAGCTCGTTCCCGGCTAGGTCTTTCTTAACGCGGCTTTTTCTTTCATGACCCAAGCGTCACCTTTCCGGTCCCTTCGTGTCGCAGCAGCGATTCGGAAACCCCCGTATCCCGGGTCAGTGTTTGCACAGCATGAATATTAGCAACTTGAGACCCGCTTCCCTTGTCTTTTTTGATTAAGCATTATTCTTTCACTCCTTCGCAAACTGCAGTCACTCGTTTTCTCGACACATCATGGTGTCGTCCACAATCGCAAGCGCTTTTCGCTTGTCCAGCTTGTCCAGGTCCCCGCGGGAAGGATTAGAGGTCTTCAAAGATGGATCCTCGGCCCCAGAGGTCACGAAAGTGCACCCGTATAATTTCGGGTATGACGACTTGACGCCAAAATCCAAAAAAAGACACCGGGAGATTTCGTGTAGCGTCCCACGTACGACGTTGTGGTTGTGTCTCTTGTTCACAAGTATCGTGGTGGGAGGGGCGGTTGGGGGCGGCGTTGGCGGGGCCTTTTCAATAGAAAGAGCAAGAAACAAAGGAAGAAGAGAAGGATTCAGGTATGCAGTTTCTCGCGCGAACAAAAAGACTTTTCCTAACTATCTAGTTTGTGTTCTTCGCTGGCGACTCCCATATCTAGTTCAATCCCGACATCAACCATATCGTCATTGGCAACTGCTTCGCCGACTGCTTACGCTATTGCCGCTCCATCGGCCGTAGCCTCCCTCGCCAGAGTCGACTGCACCCCTGATGCGATCGTGAAATCTATGTTTAACGCCACTGCGTCCTTCCAAATGCATTGTGAAGCCGAGTTCACAGACAATGATCACATCGTAATAACAGCCTACGCCTTCGATGACTGTATCAGCGCGTGCGAACGGTTAAACGCATGGGACAAAGGTCGATCGGAGAATGGGTGCATGGGAATAACTTATAGGATGAACATGGCCGAAAGCTTCAAGACGGAAGGGGGGAATTGCGAGTTAAAGACTAGTTCAACGGGAACAAGGGGGAATCGTAATGCGGTTAGTGCGAAGTTTTGCAGAGACCCGGAATGTAAAGACACGGCTTTCTGATGGTATATATGTTCGTTTTGATATTTCTAGTCTTGCTAGGTTGGGACTTCGGTCAAAGCGCACAGTAGCGCTTGTTGTGATATGATCAAGGGTTGTTATGTCAGGCTTCGGCCAATTTTCATTGTCATGGGTTTATTTAGGTCCGCAAATCTCCTTAGTTCATTGTCTGGAAGGCGCATGGTAGGCCTATTTGAGATCGTTTACTACAGGCATCAGCATTTTTTAACGACTGTTATACGCACTATACCTGTATTATTAGAGTTTGCCTAGCAATCAAATACTTCCCCATATACTAAGAGCCTCTTGTGTAGCGATGCCAATTTTTTTGGTAGGTGAAACATTACGTACCTTAAAATATGGTCCAAAATCCCGGATACGTTTTGTTTGTTTCGAAATATTGTATTCAAGAGTGGTATCAAATTAGGTTGGGATGTTGTACGCTTACTTGGAACATCGCCGTGTGTCCACGTGTTTGCTTCTACGTAAAGCATATCACAAGGCTTATCCCTGCACGGCCCGCATCACACAAAAAATAAGACCGTAGACACGCCCTGAACCGATATTATTCATTTAGCTTTCTTCCATCTGTAAGAAAGCCGGTTATATCCACCTTCGAACGTCAAATCGCCCATCCGATCGACTCTAGCCCTTTAGGATTCGTTTCCCCTGAGCATGTAGGTCTTAAGGAGATGGTGGGAGCCTTACGTCATAGGATCACTAAAGAATTGGCTGGTAAGGATCGCTATGATAAGACCGTGCCGGATGGCAGTGAGCTTCTGTATTGCTCTTTGTGAGCCTTAGATAGCGGGGTCCTGTGGGAGTGAACGTTTTCTATGACGGAATTTTGCGTTAATAAATCCACTTTCATTCCCGGACTTTGAAATGGGGAAATTATTATATTTCCGAACATTCGCTAAACGGAATGCTTCTATGGCATTGAAAGGAATTATATTGTGGATTTCTTTGATAGGGAAAATAATTATATTCTACACCTCGATAGAGAAAGACATCATATTGTGTGCTTCTAGGAAATTCTGTTACGCTAATGTAAGCAGGAGGGGGTGGAGACCATATAGGGTGGTATATATAGATATATTGATGAGGCCCTTAACCTCTCGGTCAAGGTACGGCGGGGAATATATAGTACATGAGACTGCTTAGTCAAGGGCCGCATAGCTGATCAGGCGCGTGACCTGAGCTTACAGCTAATAGGTACTTTTCGATAGAGAAAGTAGTTTTCTGAGGTATTCGACAACGATCAGAACTAGCGGAACCTCGATTGTCGTTAGATGGCTGGCGGATGCCATATCCGCGAAGGCATTTGTAGATGGAGCTATACCAAGTTGGAAGAACATGTGACAATTGGCACCACTCACTTCTACGATGAGGAGAGGCATAGAATTACGCACTTCTACGACAGGGAAAGGAAGGCATTTACGCACCTCTGCACCTACTTCTGCGATGCAGAAGATTACATTACGGACTATTGCGGTAAGGAAAAACTGCATAACATACTTCTGCAATCTTGAAAAGAATCAACTGGACTTAAATCCACACAATCCAAACACAAAATAAAATTTGGGCTAATTATACCCCTCTTCACGGCCCATAATTTTTATTGGGTCCTCTCTACCATATAATTCAGTGACTTAGGCTCTGGTTAAAAAGCTTTGCGCATTGCCAATTGATAATACGTTCGACTGATGTCTCTAACTAATATACATGTCTGAATGAACTCTAATGTAAATCAAAACCTCCCGGATCTAAATCAGAGAAATGATAATGAAACGCCAAAAATGCATCAAGAACAATAGTACTCGCGCTCAAACAATGTTTCCATCTTTTATGGATCTGGAATTTCGTCTGGAATTTTTTCAGTGACTGTAAACGGTTTCCGTAATGGGTTCTCCTCTGGCGTAAGATGGTCAAACTCCAATTTCTCATCAGTGTCGTACGGGTCGCGTGGCTTCGGAATATTTGTAAGGAGATCATCTGCTTTCTCATCGTCAAATTCATATGTCATCCACGACCAATCGATCGTAAAACTGAGTGGGTTCATTCCTTTCTCAGCCTGGTCTGCTTTAGCATTGGTGACGCTATCGGGAGTCAATCTAAGCTTACCACGCTGGTGATGCTATAATAGCCTTTATCGGTTTTGACAATGCCTCCGTAGCTACGTTCATCACCGTTAATGCAGTCATCGAAGATTTTCTATTATTGAAATTAGAATGCTTTAAAGGATTAATGGGTGGGCTGCTTACCCGGATCGAGGCTTTACAATCACCCTTATCGATATTTCCATCCTTCTGGATGATGAGCTGATGATGTGTTGATCGTTCGCCGTCCTCACTACCACCGGAATAAACACAAGTCGTGCCATTATCCCAGCTGAAGGCGCACACCGTGTCGTCATCGCACGCCACGTTTTCAATCCATTTGTTCTCATCATCTTCAGTCTTATACGGCGCATAACGGAAAAGCGACTGTTTAATCTCGTCCCATTTAGGTCCGTTGTCCGGAATTGGCTGAAGACATTCTTGCTTTCCGTCGGCCGGAGCCGGCAAGTCTGGCGGAGCCTCAAGGGCTTCGAAACCCTCATTGTCCCATTTCGCCCCCTCAAAGAATTTTCTGCGCTGTGCTAAGACCATCCCTTCTAGAAAGTCACGTGCTATTCTCTCGTTGCCGGTCCGGCTCGGGAATTGTCGGTCATTCGTTAGGTGCTCTTTCGTTGTGGTTGATGTATGGACCTTGACAATCTTCCTTCCTGCTTCGCTATATTCGGTGACCAACCCGGCAAGCAGAGCGTTATACTCGATAAAACGCTTCTGCATAGGGTAGAAGTCTTTCCCATCGTGGGGTAATCCGTACATGGGAACTTGAGACAGGAGCACGATCGCGTCAGTGTCCCAACGGAAAAGAATAAAGAGTAG
The DNA here is from genome assembly GCA_010094045.1 of Lojkania enalia. Taxonomy (NCBI): domain Eukaryota; kingdom Fungi; phylum Ascomycota; class Dothideomycetes; order Pleosporales; genus Lojkania; species Lojkania enalia. The sequence goes on from ML986610.1 coordinate 161,837, forward strand.
GTAGCGGACACTCTCAATAATGTCTTTCGGTTCTCGTCCCTGGAGTAACTCCGCGTGACCAATCATGACAGGTATAACCTTGCCAACTGGAACAAAATTAACCCACGACTTGGCTATGGCGTTAGCAATTACTTTGATGGAATCGTCATTTGGATAGATCTCGTGCGTCAGGTCGCCTTGGTAGTCCCCGCCCCTTGTTCCTGAAAAAACATGTGTCACTGAAGGTCCGCCGGTCTGGCCATAGTTGAAAATTCTGGCATCATCAAGGAGGCGATGAAGATGCGGAAGGTATCCTAGTCGGTCAGTGTTACCGGGGTTCGCATTTCTTCCCACTAAAACTATGGTTAACGTACATCCGTCTATAATGGACAATGGATCTTCGGGTGTTTCGTTCACTCACAGCTTAAATAATCTCCCACGCACATAATAATGAACTTCTTCTTGGGTAACTCAGCAAGTGCCTCCTGGTAATATAGCTTGAATAGATGGAGGTTTGAAGATTGCGCAAATCCGGCCTCTTTTGGATGGAAAGCCTTCATCAACCAATACGGCAGCGCTGAGACAGTTACATCATCCTCACTAGGTACACCGGGTGTCCAAGTAAAGTTGCTCAGTGAGTCAACAATCTTTGGATCGTCGTCGTCGTCGAAAGATATGGGCCATGGTAGGTGGAAGAACCAAGTATCTTCATTCTCCTGATCGGGCTCGTCGACACCTTGTCTGCAGAATCGATGATTATTGTACTTCCAATCGACATCAACCCAGTCTACGTAAGTGCTCCAGAACGGCCCGTTCTCAGACGTCCACTCCACATTCCTGAGATCCATCCAATACTGAACGACGTAATTTAGTTTGTGAGTTAAGGTGTTCATGGTTTTTCGCAGCTCCTTGGTCAGTTTAGGTCCTCCACGCCGGAACTTGGCATTGTCGCACTGGTCGGTAGTATCATTAAAGAACTGGATATATCCCTGTTGATATACCAACGTATGGGGATCATCCTTTGGTATCTTAAACCTGTTAAGGAGTGTTTCATTCAGGACTTTGTTGTACTGGGTCCAAAGCGTAGAATTGAACATGATGTCTTCCGCTTGTTTCAGCTTCTTGTCGCACTTGCCGGCAAGGCCGAACACGCATGCTTTCAAGATCTCGCTGAAGCGAACATCGTTCCCTAGAAATGCAATTTTTAGCACTCAATATCTTTTGCAAAAGGATGCACATGATAAGAACTTACCTGTGATAGAAAGTGTTGCGAAAGTCGTTTGATCAGCATCAATTTTCTTCAATTGGTTATCCTCCTTCTCCATGTCAAGGAGATCATAGGTCTGTGCTCCAGTGCAAGCTACAAAGTCGAACTCTGGCTTCGGGTCTCCCCGGCCATTAGGGCCTTTCATGATGTCGTCATTTTGCATTTGATTCGGATAAGCCATGGTTCCACGCATGCATTCATGATCCCAGTCGCCATCAAATGATTCCCCTGCTCCTGGACCGGCCGCAAATGAGTCTCCTAAAGCGACCCATGCGTTGACTGTTCTGAAGGGATAATTTGCTGACGTATTCACATTCAATGAGTCCAAAGCTAGAGTTAAGTTTTGGTCTCTAGCCGAATTGTCATCGTCGATATCGTAATCTTTGGCATCCTCTTGATTTAAAGTTAGTTGTATCATCCATTTTAACAAGGACAATATCATTTACCTCGACGAGTCAGATATTTCGCTTCCTTTCCTTTACTTGGGACGGAAATAGACTCCGCTAAAGGGCTCAATAGAACCCAAGCAGTGGCCGCTAACTTCAAATGTGAATAATACATTTCGGTGAGACCTGTTCCTAGCCTTGAGAATTCCAATAAAGGCAGGAGCGAACTCAAGACTTTATAACGACGGCAAAAGTATCAATAAGATCTATTTCTATCGTAAAATATCGACACGTAGTAGGTTTGCGTATAGGAAACATCGTTTAGTAGACCGGATCGCCGAGCCTCACCCTCAAAGGAAGAAGGAAAATTAAATTCATGCGTACAAACAAGTCCGTTAACTACGTGTAAGCAGCCTCGTTACTCGGGTCATAGACGAAAAATCTGCCTAAAACAAGACCATCTAGGCCTTTAGCGTGGAAAGCTATGGCTCGAGAAAAGTCAGGGAAAAAATAAAAAAATTTGTTTTTTTAAGATTCTACTTCTACGTATTTAGTTTATTTGATAATGATGCCTTCAGTATCTAAATTCGATCCAAGTGCCCACCCAAACTAGTACGTGTATTACCTTCGGCCGCGTCAGATACGGACTTCTCAGATCCGCTCCAGAATTCGGCCCCATTCCTTCTGACATGGCACAGCAGCAACTGACCGTCCCCAAGATAAATTTGTTCGCTTAGCATTAGGATTCGCGCTAATCTTCAGCCTTATATTCCTACGGCACTGCCCCATTCGTATTCCACATGTCATAGTGGAATAGATTTAATACGAGGCTGGATTCGCAACTGCAACCACTGCCCATATACCTGAACGATATCTCCGACTTAATTTGAACAATTTTGATGAAATTGCAGGATGAAGTCGCATCTTGTTGCGCTCTTACCGGCAGTATGCCTTGCCTCGGCCAGCGTTTTTAGGCTGCCACTGATAAGACACACAACTGGCTGGGATTTTAGGATGTTGAAAAATAATGCCCGCTACAATGTTAGTAGCTTCCATCTCTAAATTTGACAAATTACGCGCTTAATAGTTACGACAGACCGCGCAAAATTCACTAAGACCTTCCCAAGACGCTCTCGGGGGAAAGCAGGCTAGTTGGGCTAAGGAGTTCAATGGCGGTGTTGATGACATCGTCTGGTCCAGCATGTATACCACTACAATTAGTATAGGGAACCCGCCGACTAGATTCAGAGCTCAGGTTGACACAAGTTGGGGCCCTGTCTTCGTTCCATCGGTTAACTGCGAAAATGTGCCTTGTTGGATGCACTACGAAAACATGTATAACTCGGGCAATTCGTCCACTTATAGCCCAAACGGAACAGCTTGTCAAGTGGGATACTGGGGACAGTATGGGCTATGGACGAAAGGAAACATATCGCAGGATAATATCCATATTGGGAATATGGAAGTGCGTAATCAGGAATTTGAAGAAGTGACGCATTGGATACCGAGTGAATTAGAGAGGGAAGACTTATATGACACAGTGCTGGGACTTTCGTTAAGAGATATTGATGATAGATGGACTACGTTTAGGGCGCCGAGTTTGTTCCAGAGCATGGTTCGACAACAACTCTTGAAAGACGGTCTCTTCGCCCTACGACTATCGAGGACTGATGCGGAGGTAGGAGAGCTAATTTTAGGTGGTATTCCAGAGGAAATAAAGAGCGCTGGATTGATTGATATCCCACTTACGCGCAACTTCATCGAAGAACGAAGTAACGATCAAGGTGGAGGCCCCGATGACAAGGATGACGACATAATGCGATTTTATGCATCTGGTGGCTGGCAAGTTGCGATACGGAACATCACCGTGATAGGCCAAGGTTGGTCATCCTCCCCTATCGCGATATTGCCAAAAAATTATACGGCAGTTATATCCACATCATTCCCTTGGATTGGGGTGCCTTTCGAAGTCGCCGACGAAATCAACCAAAAACTAGGCCTTGAAGAGTTCATGAATGCTGTAAATTGTGACAAGCGAAGGACCCTGCCCAACATCACTTTTCACCTTGGCCCATCAAGCAAGGAAATTATTCTAACGCCATGGGACTATTTGATCGAGGTCTACAATGACGCGAGGCAAGAACTGACATGTGCCTCCCCTTTCTGGGGTCGAGAAGAAGAAGATCTACGAGGTTTCCTTATCCTAGGTAGCCCGTTTTTAAATGGCTTGTACAGTGTCTGGGATGCAGATAGGGAGACATTATCCTTCGCAAATCGAATAGGCCACGATGGAGATGTTGCCGGGGTGTTAGGGTAATTTGGAAACCGTGCGTTCATGTTTACATGGCGTCTATTATGCCATCCTGGACTTTGTTCTCGCTTGACATTAGAACAGGAATGCTCCTTTGTTGTAGTTTTATCGACAAAGCCACCTACATCTATTATTAGAAAAAGGTAGATAGTAGAACAAAGAAAAACAGTGCCATGATAAACAGTCGCTATGCATCCACAATACAGCAGATTATCGTCCAACCCCCATAAAAAGGCAAACCCATATCGATCCACCCACTACTAAGACCCTCAAGAGAGATGACACTACCGTCTCATCGAATCCGCAGTAGACAGTCCTTGACCCAGGAAGCCGTAGCCCAAATGACTAAGGACATATCAACCCAACTAAGTAACGGCCTTTTTGAAACTGGACAACCGGAACTACATTCCTCAACGCTGACATCTGAAGAATCGAAAAACCATACCATATGCCCACAAAAGCTGTTTCTGAAACTCAGATTCCTGAAAGATAACCCCGTTCCATCTTCCGTCCCGCAACGACCAAAGCTCTATCTCAGACTCAGATGTCTGAGATCCGTGCCCAATGACTCTGACGACAAGATTTCGAAGATGCGCAAAAAGGCAAAGAAGAAAGCTAAGTTACGAGGACCAACGACACTAAACAATTATACAAGACGGGAGTAACGAAACGACAAGGGAAAGCCAAGCTAACATGAATCCAAAGCTCAGCGCGGAGAAGAAGTGAGGCAGCAAATGATGTAGGAGAAGGATATCCCGGTTAGAGTACAAGAGTTCGCGTGATGGGGTGATTTTGAAGGGACATTGCTTGATGAGTGCATACTCAAGTTGTAGGAGGTGGTATCCTCGGTTAACCGGTGATGATGTAGACTTCTCGGACATTCTAGTTCTAGAGCATACTGCTTTGCAGAAGTTGTCGGGAAGACCCGAGATCATGCGGTTGAATTTCTGATCTAGCAACTCTAGAGAGAGCTACAAGGATACCGTGAAGCGATACAACGTCGAAGAGGTGTCGGGAGTACGTCTTGAAGGGAATTCGGCAGAGAATATAAATAACCTTTTCACAGCTGGTCAGAGGAAGAGGCGCTAGGATGACAAGGATATCGAAGCGGGTCTAACAAAGAGGATAAGATGTAGGAGGAATAGGGTTGAAATAGTGTTCGAAAGTCAAAAGGGAAGGAGAAGTCTCGAGAGATTGTAGCTGCTTGAAGTTGTATGCATTTAATTCTACGGGAGAGATATAAGTAGCATTGTAAAAGGATATCCTAGACCAGAAGCGCCGTTTTATGCTGTTAACGTATAAATATTCATGTCTCTACAAAGCAAAGATCCCAGAGCCCGCCGCTCCTTGCAAAGCTCTGACTTTCTACAAATTTGCTCAGCTTGCATCTTCCGTGCTTGTCAGCACTGCAGAACTCTAGAGGTATCACGCGGTCGTTGATAATAATCCGTACGAAATCCTCATCATCCCCATGGCATTTCAGTTTCTCGACATACATCCTGGCAGCAAACGGTACCGTCCAGGCTGCTGAATAGCCATTAGTCTCCTCTATGCTCATAACAGTCGTGTTGGAAAGCGGTTCTGTACTGTTGTAAATGCCCAGTGCAGCAAAAATATCACTCATGTCGTTGTCGTGGCTGAAATCCGCGTACACCTTTCGGTCTAGAGGAAACGTCGCTGGATCCGAGTCTAGCGTGGTGTTGGTGTTGGTATGATCCTGCACTGGCATCTCGGTCAAGCGCGCCAAGAGCTCGTTGACATAGCCAACACCCTGCGTCGGCGCGAGCGGATGTCCATTTCCATAGCCGTAGTACTTGCCCAAACTCTGGTAGTAATCATACTCATGCCATTCTTTCTCGGTGAAAAGGTCGCAGAACGGGGACATTTCGGCACTCGGGTGGGCGACGGTCTCGAACGAGCACAAGTCCATGAGATAGACGGTCTGAACAGCGCTGATGTTGGTGCCGAGCCTGGAGTTGACGCGATCCTTGATTGGCGGCACGAACTCATCTATCCAAATGCCCTGAGCGTCGGTGCCTGGTTTGGGCCCGTCGAGGAAAGCGGGACAAACATCATGTGATAAGGTGTTGTTCCATTCGCGGCCCTCCGGTATTGTCACGTCGATCGTTCCTGGCGCCGACTGTTTCGCAGCCTGGGCCAAGCCGATGAGCCACTTTTCCGCCGACTCCATCACGCGTGCCTGGCCCGCAGAGCGTACAAATGGCGGGTTATCGTCGACTAGGCCTGAGTACCGACGGTAGAAGTGCGCGCCCGAATTGACCATCTCCCGCCTCCCCGCATCGGTCAATTGATCAGCACCGAGGGTGTACTGATAGTCCTTCAAGAAGGCAAACTCTTCTGGGTATTGAGTGCTGGTGTTCTGGATTTCGGCAATCAGGAGCTTGTAAAGGAGCGACTTGCCCAAGGTTGGGTCACGTCCGCCGTGGCGGGAGAGGACCGAGGCGAAGGTCACGACGCAGCCGTGCGGAGGCTCTGTGTCACGGGGCTTGGTTTCCGTGTCGGACGGCACTGCGAACCAGAGCGAGTACTGGCCCCAGAAGTGGGAGGTTTCCGGGCTGCACCGGTAGCCATAGTCGATGGTATCGCAGGACTTGTTAGGAGAGCTGAGGGCCCTAGCTAGTGTGAGCAAAAGCACCTAATACCCTTTGTAATGGATGAGGACGTGCGACTGGAGCTGGGGCGACGAACCTGGCGAGCTCATGAAGCCCGAGCAGCGCTGCGACGGCGCTCAAGCCGACCAGTAGAGCAGCAATCAGAACCTTTGGACGGCGCTCCGGCCGTTGCTTGGAGGGAGAGGCCGGCTCTTTCTCGTCCAGCGGCAGTCGATCGTACCGCTGGGCTCCCTTTGACCTGTTCCAAAGGCGTTCCATGACCGCAACTACTGGCGTTGCAGGCGCATGTTAAGAAACAACTTGGAAGACAGATTCGAATACGCTGTGTTGTGGCAGGTGACGCTACTGCCGAGGCTTCTAAGGCAAGGCTCATCTTGATCGCCAAGACGACGCCGAAAGCTTGTCCACCCGCGACATCTGACCTCGAAGCCATCTCATGCCACCTCATTATTTGGGGAACCTATACAACGTGCTACATACCTCTTCAGTCTTCGTTATGTTGTTCCTTTAGCCGCCTAGCCATCCCCCAAATTCGGTCCGCATGTGCTCCGCTACCTATGCCGCTGTCCCGACCTCCGACCAAACCGCCCTGAAGTTGAGTTTTGGGAGCGATGACGGAGGCTCGAGCGACGATCTGCTCTCAGCTCTCGGTGCAATCAGTCGTGCCTCATTAGACTCGGTGAGAATGATTCCTGTTGCCTCATTATGAGTACATCATCATGTCCTATGGTGCTTTCGAGAGCTACTACGCGGCAACTGGCCGCATCGGCATATGGGACGAAAAGACATCGTTAGTTTTGCGAGTCTACATTTCAGTCAGCTTCGCGTCCGCTGCCCTGAAAGGCAGTCCGTTCCCCTCTTCTTCCTCATGACATCAAGAGTTATGGCGACAATGACGTTTGAGCTTAGACCCTGCCTCGATAGTAGTTCTGCTGATTCCCCAGTCACCAAAAGCCGAATTCCAATTTCCCAGCATTTCTCATTGAAAAACCTCTAGTGGACACCTATCGGAGCCGTCCAAGTAAATATTTACATATTTCGGGTTTTAATTTTTTTTTTCTATTTTTTTTTTTTTTCATACCTACTTGCACAATTCTATGCGCATCTTCATAAGTTGGATTTGAATCTAACATGAGCCGTCACATGCAGAGCACTGCCGACGAGCTGCAACTGGCGGCCCTTGGGCACAAAGCTGAGCTGAAGAGACAATTTTCTCCTCTGTCCATGCTTGGACTTGCTTTTGCCATTCTCAATTCCTGGACTGCACTTTCAGCATCGCTTTCCTTGGCTCTTCCAAGTGGTGGATCAACGAGCGTCGTTTGGGGTCTCGTGACGGCCGGCGTCTGTAACTTGTGTCTGGCTGCATCCCTCGCCGAATTCCTGTCTGCATATCCGACAGCTGGCGGACAGTATCACTGGGTCGCCGTCATAAGCTGGAAGAGATGGGTTCCGTTGCTGTCCTGGATTACCGGATGGATTAACGTCTCCGGTTGGATTGCGCTTGTCGCCTCTGGGGGCTTGCTAGGATCTCAACTTATTGTCGGAGTAATCTCGTTGTACGACGCAACGTATTTGTCCAAGCGTTGGCATCAGTTCCTCATCTATATTGGCTATAGTCTGGTCGCGTTCTTTGTCAACGCCTTCTTGAACCACCTTCTTCCTTACGTTAACAAAGCAGCGATTACCTGGTCAATTACGGGCTTCCTTGTAATATCCATTACAGCACTTGCCTGCTCCTCCCCGCACTATGCGTCTGCCGACTTCGTTTTCCGGAACTTTATCAATGAGACCGGATGGCCGGATGGCATTGCCTGGCTTCTGGGCTTGCTTCAGGGAGGCTTGGGTTTAACCGGATACGATGCGGTTGCTCACATGATTGAGGAAATCCCAGATGCTTCCGTCGAGGGACCGAAGATAATGGTTTACTGCGTTTGCATTGGAATGTTTACCGGTTTCATTTTCCTGGTCGTCCTCCTTTTTGTTTCTGGTGGAGACTTAAAAAGCATTATCTCTTCTTCCGCAGGACCCCTTTTGCAGATTCTCTACAATTCTACCCAAAGTCGCGCTGGCGCCGTTGGTCTTCTGATGTTTCCGCTCATTTGCCTACTCTTCGCCACTACCTCCATTATGACCACATCGTCACGGATGACCTACGCCTTCGCCAGAGATGGAGGGCTTCCTGCATCAAATTTTTTTGCGCGAGTGCATCCAAAGCTTGGACAGCCTCTTAATTCTTTGTGTCTTACCACGAGCCTAGTCATTATGTTTGGATGTATTTTCCTTGGTTCTAGTAGCGCCTTCAATGCTATCATCTCGGCATCTGTTGTCTCGCTCGGCGTCAGCTATGCCATTCCCATTGCCATCAACTGTCTGCAAGGACGAAAGAAGCTCCCGCCACGAGCATTTGTTCTTCCAACGCCTCTTGGCTGGTTTGCAAACCTCCTGGGGATCGCGTACGTAATCGTCACGTCTGTGCTATTTGTTTTCCCCCCGCAGCTTCCTGTCACTGCAAGCAATATGAGTATGTATGTCGCTTATGATGATAAGAGTCTTGTATTAATGTTTTCAGATTACTGCATCGTTGCCTTTGCGATTATACTCCTCATCAGCATTGTTCAGTGGCTTGTAGACGGTCGGAAGAACTTTACTGGACCGCGCTCCGACATGGGCTTGGAAGTTCTCGAAGCGGTGAAGAGCCAACAGCAACGGCCGACTGACGACCTGGACCCAAAGATTGCCGAAGAGAGGGACATCGATATATAACGAGACAATGTCTTTGAATTTAAATTAGAGAAGTAGAAATATTATATAAATTGGCCAGAACGTTCGTACGATAAGAATGGGCTCATGTAAGAGCGCACTCGGCAGACATACCGCGTGTTCAACCTGAAGTGTATAAATCAAGCTTCCCGGTCTACAAGAGTGACTATTCAATCTATCTAGGAACGAGCTAGTGGAAGTGAAGCTCCACGAAACATCAGTAGCTCTGCATCAGCAAATTAAACCTTCGGTTCCAGGCGCATTCAAGCCAATGATAAACTTCGCATGCATATATCCTGCTCCAAGGCGCCTATAGATCTTCCCTTTATCAGTAGAACTCGTAAGAGTTACGATTAAAACGTAATAGGTCTTCTCCCGCTCTGTAATTCCATCCTTTGGCTTAGCAACAATGACGCATTGAGGTTGCTGTCCATCAGAACCCGTCCGATCTGTATCGTAGACTAGTTTAAAGGGGTCATCTGACTTTCTCCCCGCGACGTTGTAATTCCTTACCGTTGCTACCAACGCTATTTCCGCATCCATATTTGTCCTATCCGAGGTACTGTCTTTGGCAGATGACCACGCCGGTTGGACTTCTGCGCCCGCCCAATCAGTCGTCTTAAAAGGTGGTTCGAGATAGTCAATACCCCCCTTGTACGCCATCCATGACCAGGTCGGAACTCTAATATTTCGGTGTTCAGAGAACTCAATGGGAGAGAGAGTCTTATCGTCGCATTCTTCCTCTCCGCGCACCCATAGTAAGCTACGGTGAAATAGTCCACCACCTGGACCGTCGTCAAAGATACCGAATTTTCCACCGGTTTTATAGGCAGTCCTAAGCCGGTTCTCAAGCCCAGCAATGGCAATAGGTCTATCCTCAATCTCTTTGAACTCAAGCCTGGAGTACTGTTTGTAGAGATCCTGGAAATATACGATCTTTCGACCCCGGTTTTGTCTTATCGATTTTTCTGGGAACTTTGGGTCCCCTAGAAAGTCGGCTAGGTTACTTCATTGAAGATGTCAGTATACATTTGGAACTTAGAAAAGGTGATCTTCCAACTCCAGAAGGTGCTGAGGGCGCAATTTCGTGTAGGAAAGAGTTGCTTAGATGGGAATAGAGAATAGTGAAGACGAGGCTACCAAAGAGTATAGAAATAGACGGAAGGAAAAAAAAATAAAATAAAATTTAAACCAGAACTTACTTGTGCAATTGTGCAAGAGTTTCGCATCTCACACCATTTCCACACTCAAAGTATGTTTGATTTCGAGCGAAGAACACTGTCCGTCGGGCGAGTGCCCGCTCCTGCAAGATCCATCCACGCCGATTCATTACCGAGCCCTCTAAAACATCATGGCTAAAGTTGTCTATTGGCTCGCACATATAGAATGGCTCTTCATCCCCGCGTTTGAATGTTAGATACTTGCGCTGTGCCCGTTTCCCTAGGAATCCGTCTCGTACACCTGTGGCTCGACTAGCGGCTAGCACACAATATGCGCCACTATAGACATCTTCCATTCTCTCCGCTTCCTGTTTGAAATCCCCATCCGGACCCTGTATTATGCAAATGCAGTCAATCCATAAGTAACGCATTCCTATGGCCCTCGTTGTGATTATCGCGTCCTGAAAAGTTGCAGGAAGCTCATTATATGGGATTGCCTTCTTAAAATTCTCGACAGTACGCCCATTTACTTCGTCCTTAGGCAATGTACGAAATGGGGGATGCTTTTCAGGGTCTCCCCAAGGGTGTGATAGCGCAATGTATTCTTTGGTTTCGATGGGATCCTCGTGCGTTTCTATAAGTCGGAGTATTTGCGAATCCTTGGTGCCCACATCTATCAGCCTGGTTGGAAGTCTAGTCTGATGAAAGCCTTTACAGTCCTTGTGATTTGTGTTATGGTCGCAATCGTTCAACCACTCATTAATAATGTGGAAGAAGACATCTGTCCCAGGCTCCGGTAACTCTGGGAATCCTAATTGGATGGCAATTGGTGGCTTTAGACTGTTACTTCGGACGATCGACAAAATGGGTAATGGGCTCCCAGAGTTCAGTTTAAGCACAGACTGGTGCCGTTCAATCAAGACCTTTGGTCCCCTAGGAGCATCAGGTTTCATGCAAATGTCGTAGAGTATTTCACAGAACTGGCAGTCATAGGCCCTCGTTCTAAAATTCTCTTTAGTGTCCTCAATGGTAAATCCTCCTTTCCAAAACACGCGTCCATTGCAGTCACGACAGAGTTTCGCTGGGACAGATGATCGCGGCGCTAGCGCTCGATACCCTATCTTCTTTAAAACTTTGTCGGCGAACGGTTCATCGACCAAATATTCCCAATCCTTCAGCGGTGGAAGAAAGTAATCATTCCTAAGGGATTTAGTGGACAGTCCGCCTACAGGGTTTGTCCCATTGCCTAGTTGAGCTGGAATCACTGATAAAAAAAGGCCGGATTTGGCGGCTAATCCTTTGGCATTTTGCCGATCATTCCCTGATACCAAATAGTTCAGCTGGTTGAACTTTGATCTTATGTTATCGAGGGCATCGCGAAATTCAAGCGCGGTGGCGCGATAATTAGTGACGCTTTCTCCTGGAGCCGGTGGAGCCAAACTTGGTCCCATTCCCATTGTGCTTTGACGTCTCGGAGGGAGGGGAACAACAAGAAGTTTTGTTCGAACTATATATAGAAGATCTCTAATGGCAGAGTCCTGGGAGCACTCCGGGTCTTTCTGAATATGGTCCATCCAATCCGTCACGGTGCGGTGAACTACAGCCTTATTTGCTGTCCCAGCCGATGGCATTTCAAAATATCGACATTGATCATTGCCTCCTTTCATCTGGTCGTAGAAATTATTTAGTTCGTCGTTCCCATAAAGAATCCAGATAATAAATTCGAGCGTGATGCATCCCATCGACCAGATATCGTATAATCGTGACAGTCCACGAACGGCTGTTACTGCCTCTGGCGCTTCATACAGAATTGTACCGTACCTCGTAGTAGTTAGATTGGGTCGCTCTTGTGTTGCGACAACATGTCTCTTAGCCAGCCCCATATCCGCTATTTTGAGCTCCCCCAATCCCGGAATACTGTTTGGAAATCTCAAGAAGTTCTCGGGCTTGATATCTCCGTGCCGAATTGAATCGCTATGCGGGGCATCTACGTAATCTCCTACCTCACTCTGGAGCTTAACCTTCACTTCCTTCTCCTGCCCTGATTTTTGATCAGAGGCCTCATTTGGAGTGTCGCCGGCGAAATGATGCAAGTGATGAAGCGCGTCTGCAATGCCGCGAAGCTGATTCACAGCTTGTTCAATGATGACCTTGTTTGGGGCATTTTTCTTGGACTCAACCCAAAACTCGCGGAGATTGCCGCCATCTGCCCAAGGAAACATGAAGTACCGACTATCACCTCTCCTTATTGCGGCAATGCATTTGACGATGTGAGGATGATTCAGTTTAGTGATAGCGCGTAATGCTCCAGCTTCCAATTCCCAGGCCGTATCTGTACTATTTCTGTCATCGCTCCTGGTAATCTTTATTTCTTTGACGGCCACCTATGTTGTATTTAGTAGTACGGCTTTCCGGGGAGCATTTTAAACATACAAAATCGAATATATGGCCTTTCAGATGATTTTGGTGAACTTTGACTTTGTAGACAGCGCCAAATCTACCTTCCTTGGGCGGACCGCCACTGCGCTCGAATGGAAAGATGCATTCAGACGAGAGGTTATATTCGTCTTCGCCTGGCGTGAATACCGGTGCTAAGTACTTCCATTGGTTTTGGCAGAAGTGATGCAACCTCCACTCCGACCACACATCTTCGCGGAAGTGATTTGATATTGTCGGATCTTCCCTTGGATTGCTCACAGGAATCTTTGTATCTGTAAAACTTGAGTTTTGGAACCTCTCCAGGGCCGCTAACATTTCAAGTGGAGGTAATGTGCATTCGAAAGTGATGGCAAATAGCTTCCTCGCCTGGGAAATAATCCAACAGATGAGTTCTTCCTGGCTTTCTTTATCGAATAACTTGTCGATACTTGGTTCATCCAGTTTTAGCACTTCTCTGATGGAGCTTCGTGTCACAAGCTCGTTGATGCAAGTCTCAGGGAGGTAGTCCCGGTGCAGAGGATCGAAAGTACTCCTTCTGAATGAACTGAGTAGCCCCTCTTCTAGGGCTAGGGTAGGAGATGATCTCTTGCTGAGATCTAACTCTTTGCGCATGGCGATGGAGCTACTAAGCTTACTAGAAAAAGACCTGCTAAGGATCTAGCACTGGCTTTCATTAAAATCTGTCACCCAGTCTCCAGTTGGGGCCAACCTGGACCAGAAGGACAATGTTGACAACTATGGCCTCTATCAATTACGTCGACGTAGTTGAATAGGGATATGAAGGCTAAATGCATAGAAGGAGGAGTATGAGAGGGTGTGGGCATAGTCTAATTGGGATGAGAGAGATCTAGCCTTTAACTCTACTAAAATAGTATTCACTCAATGCTTGCGTCCCATGTCATCTTAGAAAGAGCCGCATTTCTGGTCACAACGTCAATTTCTAAAGCGGGGGCTGCCGGAACCGGAAGCCAGTGTATGTGTGCGCCTTCATCCGTATCCAATGAGGGATACATGATAAGCGAGTGGGTCATCAGGTGACGGCTCCTTGGACAAATCGGCTGGCGATCTGCCAAGTCCATGTCCACAAATTACAGTCCACCATAGTCATAGGCGATGCAACTTTGCATATAGGATCGCGCATGACGGCGAAGCGGGGATGCTCGAGGCGCATATATGCCATTGCTTTTTTCACCCCAACTGAACCTCTGGTGTGTATCGTCTCAGATCATAGCTCAACTCATCATATAAAAGTTATGCCAGCTTGCCACGTATTAGCTCTAAGAAGGAAGGCCGGGGAAGGATATCATGTTTGACTGGATGCCACTCGCCGGATTTGGTTGACCGGTGAGTAATATTTGACTATCAATGTAATGCAATGTTCGGCAACGCCGATCAGCCTGGTGAACAACGCAAATTAAGCGATCAAAGCTGACCCGATGCTACCACAGAGTGGAATCGGGATGGGTTCAATCTTATAGCATCTTCTCAGCCTTAGAACTCGATGTTAACATCTGGTCCTGATAAAAGCTACGCCTTAATTTCTACGGTATATATATTAAGAGTAACTAAACCATTTAGAAATAGGGCTCTGACATTGTTGCGATTAAAACAGAGGGCTGAGGAGGTGTCAAAGAGTTGTAAAGAACTGGGTGGATTGTGTTGGAGGGCTGCTAGGCGTCCTACAATGGAGATTTTGGTGTATGAAGCTATACTAGGTCGAGAGAGCACGTGACAAACATTCCGTATTACAATTATGTTGAAAATCCCTTAAAAGGGGTTTTATGCGATGATTTCTTGAGTATATCAACACCTTTGACTCCGGAGAAGATATTTATAGACTATTAAATCACATGACTGACCCACTATCTACCATTGCTTTCCTCTGAAATGCGCCAGCGCCAATTCTTAGTCGTTCTGCTAATATAGGCTTTGAGGCGATTTCCTGCTCTATTGCGGTTGTGACGTTAACTTTGACAGATTCAACATGGGGCTTGAAAGGTGAATCTGGCCAAGGACACCTTTTCGCAGCATAGGCATCATCTTGAAGACACTTTTGAGCCCAATTTTGAAGTGTCTTCCGAGTACTTTCGCAGGTTTTTCGATTGCCGGGTTCTATGAGCAGCATGTCTTGCTGGATCATATTGAGAAAATTGTGATAATACTCAGTGCAGTTAGGATGGCGGTGCAATTCGCTAATGAACTAATTAGAGATAGTCAGATTAGCTCTCAAGATAGATTAAGCGGCTAACTGCATACCTCAGTGACAACTGGCTTGACCATTACTTCGGCCTCGGAAGGATTAGACTCGATCTTCTTTTCGGCAAGGAAAAAAGTGTCAATTTTCTGATTCAGAAATATGTCCAAGGCAACCCTTCTAGTCGCAAATTCTTCTAAAAGGTCTGCGCCGCCGAGCATCCAGGCAATGAACTCTAGGTATACGCAGCCGAGACACCAGATATCGTAAGATTGGTTGATGATTTTGGGCTCGATATCACATTCAGGAGCCCGATAGGTCATAGTATTGGCGACGTCCCTTTGCCTCGACCTGCTAAGCCGGGAGTTAAGCTCTGCTTGTCCGAAGTCTGATAATTTTAGGATGCCTTTGAGATTCTTAGTATTTTCTTCAAGATTATCGTACCATAGTATGTTTCGAGGATTGATATCACCGTGACGACCAAATCTTTGAGTTTTTTTGCGGTCACTGATCGATGGCTGATTTGCCAATTCTACTGAGTTTACCCTGGATGAACCGTGTAGGGCAGGGCTGCCTGGCCGTGATGTTGGGTCGTCCAATTGCCGACTAAATCTTTGCTGTATTGGAGCGGAAGACTGAACGATTTTGACATGTTTGCCGCCACTTGATTGACGCTTAGGAATTTCTCCGGTGTCCATATGGGAGATCATGGTAATAGTTAAGTGGCGGTGGAGCCTTAAAAGTCCGTCGGCGATTCCTGCGCATTGTTGTGCCATCCAGATAACAGCGGCATGATTGAGTTCCGGAGACGGCATTATATGTTTCCAGAACTTGAATAGATCCCCCTCAGCGCGATAGAACATAAGATGGTATTTATTCAGATGCTCGTACGTTGCTAAGAGAGATACAACGTGTGGATGGCTCGCTGGGCCACTAAATTTCTTCAAAATTGTGGTCTCTCTATTGAAAGCTTCGGGGTTCTTCTCGTAGAGCTGCTTAATTGCAAATCCATGCTTGCTAGACTTCGGATCCCGAAAATTATAGTGTTCTTCATGGATACGAACGAAGAAGACTTTGCCAAACCCTCCACGGTACTCTGGATCTTCGTCATCTGTTAATTCAGTCTTCAAGAAAGGTAAGATCGTTTTATCTCCAAGCGGGAAATGTTTAATCTCGCCATCTTCGCCTTGGAAAAAGTACGGCGCTCTCATGTACCATTGGTACGTCTCGAAGATAAACAGTTTCATGAGTGTCCAGTTCTTGAAGCAGTTTAGCGACTGGTCGGATGGGTTGTTGGAGGAATTCCTGCGTCGCAGCTCGATGATACCTTCGTCATTCTTACATTCGACAAGCGGCAAGTCAAGATCGCTCAAATCTTCTTCTAAAAACATGTTGATACAATGAGTCATTTCGGCGAATGCAAGTAGGGCGAATATCTGTCGGAAAGATTTCACTTTTTGTTTACCTGCATGTAGAACCACGGTCTCCTCGTAGACTTCTTCGGCTATATTTTCGATTTGCTTCGATGTATGGGCATATGATAGATCTTTTTCAAGCTCGCGATAGATGGCATCTTTATTGACCAAGCGGTCAAGATGTGCCTTGGGAAGAAATTTCTGCACAGGTCCATAAACGTCCGGGCGCGTGTCCACAAGTGCTTTGAAGAGCTCTGTTTGAAGCTCATGGGGAGATGTCTGGATTTGAATGGGGCTTAGTCGCTCATGCCCTGGTTTATCCTCTGGAACGGATTTCTTCTCATCACTGTTGATTCGCTTTTGACGTTTATGTTCTTGATCTCCAGCATCAGAGATAACGCTCTCAGACGGGTGCCGGCGCTCTAAGTAATCAGGGACACCCAAGCGTGATGTATACGGTCGCTCTACATCGAGGTCTATGTTATTGGACCATTCCTCTGAATTAGGTACCGCATTCTACGATCATAAAGTCAGCATAATACAGTATGAAGATGACAAAGTCTTTGACTCACATTCAATTCCGCACCAATGCTTTGTAATTCATATGAGATCTCCAATTGCCTTTCAGCATTAACGTCCAAATACGGAATGGATTGGGAGGGCGTAAAGTAAGGACCGTCACTTGATGCCGAACTTTGAGGCGATGTTTGTATAAGTGACGATTCCAAGCTAGTATCTTTCCCTACTCCACTATCGTCGCTGCTTGTCACGTCCTCGGAATTTGAACCTGTTTGAAACTGGCGGGGGTGGTATCGGCCCCTGTCGGTGTCTTCGACTGCGTATGTCTTAGGCCGCGAACTTCGGAAGCCTCTCGCCTCAGTTTCGGTGCCGGTTTCTGAGTCAAGCTGCCCAACTGACAGGGGCAAATCTCTCGGGGTTCCAAAGGATCCCCTGCTCCAATTCTCCTCGCGCAGTCCATCCCTTCTCTTGGTGTGTGGCTGCGACATATTCGGTGCGCATGCTTTGAATGAGATATTTTAGGAAAACGGCGTGTTAAATGATGTTTAGTAGATTGCTGAGACCGAGAGCCTTGAAAGCTTCCAGTAACGCCTTCTGCAATTTCTGCGGGCATGTTGGCCTAATAAATTGCCTGCTTCAGGTTGGAGGCTTGCGTCCGAGACTTTGGGGCTGTGATAGTAGCAATCGATACACATAACAGCTAGACTCAAAATCTAGGGCGCAAGGCTGCAATTGGGGGCCAACCTTGACTAACCCTTTAACTGCACCGCCACTTTTGATTCTCGCAGTGGGCGCTTCGGCGTGGCTCTGACGATCGCCTGCCAGTTGCCTTCATTTGCCTTCTCTAGGCAGCGGCTCGAATCTACCCAATCAAGAGCTGTGGCGCAGGGCCTTGTCAGCCGCTCTCATCAGCTGGAAATCCTTGCATTAAGATCAGAGGAATGTGCCACATCCCTCTTGCATACAAATATGAGCATTTCCTACGGACGCTATCTCATAAAGTCAAGCCCGAACAATTATATGCTCTCGCTCAAGTTGAGCCTTACTCCTAATAGCACCCGCAGTATTCGTGGCCATAGCCTTCAGATATTTCACGAGCGCGATGCCATCAACCATAGCAACCGAGGAAAGGCTATATCTGGTTCGTCACGAATATACAGATACGCCTAAAGCCCAGGCTATTCCCGGACGAAATATCAACGCTGAGAAGCTCACCGCTATGCTCAGGACTAAATTTGGCATTGGTCGTTACGACGTCTATGTAGGTATCCGGTAATTATGATAGATACCTAGGAGAAGAACGTCTGCTAATGCATGAGTTAGATAATACATAATTCATATCGTATTATAGCCCCGAGAGAACTGTCGACGGTAAGCACCTATCTTCCCCCTAGTCCACTAAGACAAGCTTTAATAGGTACCAGAGCGAGATATCACAGTGTAAATCCACGTGATCCCGAACTATTTTTGACATCCTATTTCTCTATTGTATGAAAGTACAGAATGCTGTTATGGGGAAGGAATACGACCGTGGGATTAGATAGAACTAAATGGCTACCTGCTGTTTTATTTTTAACCGGGCCAAGCGCTGAATAGCCAATCATCTTCTCGCTTCCGACGGAGCTGAAACCCAAGAAAATCAAATACGCCACAAATTGCCGGTGCCGCGGATGATATCCTTTTAAGCGGCACCTAACATCCTCTTTCGTGAACAGCGGGGAATGATTTCTTTCCACGATGCCTCCTCTCAAGAGGATCGCATCCGCGTGCTATTCTTTAATACGCAAGCCTTTCGAGATCATTGTAATTTTCGGCTTGAAATTGGCATTTAGGATTCGTAATATCTTCGTATGTTTGTGTTCCGTACTCTATTGTGTCATATTCTCGTCTGATCCCCCTCAGGGTTCCAAGTATCGATACCAATCGCTCAGTACATCACTCAATCAATTGCGACTATTACGAATACTCCCACCTTTCACTTCATGTCCCGAAGAACCCATCCGTTGCGAGTTGCAGACTGTATCATTGAATGATTTAAATCCGTACTACGAGACTTGGCTCAAGACCGCTGACCCTGCGCTCCCTCCGAGGCAGCAGACAAGAGAATGGTATGCTTATGCCGAGGACAAGAATAAGAAGGAGCCGGGTTATAAGCTCGGTCGGTTCCAATGGGGTGACTTTTACGCCATTTCCTATACCTGGGGACCAACCGATCTTTCAAACTCTATTATTCTCGAGGGCCATTTGTTCAAAGTTCCACATAGCGTGGAGTCGATCTTGCGCCGCTTTCGAGCAACCACGACGAAGCACCAGTTAATCTGGATAGACTTCTTATCCATCAATCAGCAAGACAGCGAGGATAAGATCTCCCAAATTAAGCGCATGCAGACGATATTTAGTTCGGCAGGATCGGTTGTTGTGCATCTTGGGGATGGCAGTCCTGATTCGGATCTGGCCATGGATCTCATTAATAAAGTCGCTTACAACGCGATGAGGGGCTTTGATTATAAGAGTTTTCTTGTAGATAAGGCAGGGGAAGTCGCACAGGGTATCCCTTTCGAAGACCAGAAAGCATATGGAGCTGTGTGTAGCCTTTTCATGCATCCATACTGGGGCCGTATGTGGGTTATTCAAGAACTTGCTATGGGTGACGACCTTACGCCCGTGTTATGCGGTACAAAACTTGCGACCTTGCAGAACGTGCGCATAATGATGAAGGTGGTAATAGATAATTCTGTCGCTATAGGAGTAGTCAGTGACTCGGCAGACAGCCCATTCTTCACTACAAGGAGTGCTCCAGCGATAGGTCTTATGTTCTCGATTGGGCGTTTGAGGCAACATTATCGGCAAAGACAAGCCAACATTCCTATCACATATCGTGAGCTACGTTCGCCAGCTCTGAGTCTCGCCCAGGCTGCGTCAGTGACGCACATCTATGACAAGGTTTTTGGCATGCTAGGCCTATTACCAAAAAATATTTCTGCGGATATGGAAAAAGTCCTCGAAGAGCTCACTTCTGTCACTCAAGAAATCGCCATGCAGCAAAATGGTGACATAATGACATCGGCCGAAGCGACGTACGTTGGGAAAGTTTACACCAAATTCGCCAAATCCATCATTAGAAGAAACGAAGACTTAGATGTCATATTTGCCCGTAATACCTTTCAAGATCAGCATTCGAAGCTGGGGCTCCCGACTTGGGTCACAGACTGGTCTCTTCAACCAGACCGAAGCGGGACGGTCCCGCCATTGGACTGGAATTTTAGCCAAGATGAACATATATGGCGCACAACAAACGAGTCTGAACAGGAAAATATTACACTACTGTCAAGAAGCTATACTTGCGCAGTGGGAAGTAAGAGGGCAGATGCAGGTAGGGTTGGAGACATCCAGTTCTCGAGCGACGAGAAATTCCTATTTTGCCAAGGGCTTTTGATAAGCAGTATTGACGGGGTTGCGCCCGAATGGCCAGCTTTGAATCATGAGGATCGTTCTCGAAAAATCAATCTGTCTGAGGAAATGATTCAGTCGAGGGTGCGTCATTCACCTTATGGGGACGAGAAAGAGACCGCAAACGCCTTGCTTCGCACAATGCTTTTCGATCCGATGGATGAGAACGATCAAAAATCAGCGATCTTTTCCGTTCCGTGGTTCGGTGAGGAAGCAGACGAAAACGCTGCAGCCGGACATCTTACCTTCGAAGAAAGGTCTGTTACGTTCTTACGCCAGCTAATTGATAATGGATGGGATGGAAGGTTATTTCTCGGACCCATGGGCCTTTTTGAAGAATTAAGGCGTCGATTAGGTTCTTTCCAGATAGGCGGAAAGGCCTTTAAAGACTACTTCCCGTCCGAAATCGGCCCCTGCAAGACCCGACCTTCGGATAACGATCTTCACGTCGCGATAGGCAATTTTCAGCGACGTCGATTGGTGACAACACAAACAGGCCACTTCGGCCTCGCTCCTTCTATCGTCAAACCCGGAGACGAGATATTTGTATTGCTAGGGTGCAGCTGTCCGGTCATCCTCCGGAAATGCCCCGTCCACAGAGGGTATGAAGTAGTCGGCGAGTGTTATGTTGAGGGCTTTATGAAGGGAGAATGTATGGACGAAATCGATGAGGGGAAGACGCAACTTCAAAATATCACACTCTGCTGAACCGCCTGTGGGCCTGATTTAACGGTATGGACCGCCGCCAAAAGCAAGGAGCAAGCCCGCTAAACGTTTAGTCCACGTTAGAAACAGCACTGGGGCTAGCATTTTTTAGCTTGAGGAAGGATTAGGAAGCGGTAGACCTAATACGATATTAAGGCTGGCATTACCCATCTATTGCAATGCCACGGCTTACATGGATTATCAGGAGATTCCTTGTCCATGAGAGCCGCCGCCTACCGGAAATGAGATCATTGCGCCCCCTCAGCACTACGGCTACCCCCCAGCTGACGCGGTTGGCCTTCGCAGTAGCGAAGGGGATTAGCGCATAGAGTCTGGCCCCGGGAACCGCGGGAGCTTCCCTTGCAGCCAGATCAACGGTAGGTTAAGTATAAGAAGTATCATGCTCCAAGCATACGGGGTCGAGGACTTTGAGGGTTGTGTCGACAAGTGAGCAATTCCCATATGCTCCGCAAAGCCTTGCAAAGCTGTCGGCCGACCTTAGATTATCGATGCTGACGACGACGACTGCTCGAGATGTCCTCGTCAGTAATTGGCTTGGTGCCAAGCTGCCAACTTGACTAGTGCGTCGTGGCCCCTGCCCTCCGAAAAGCGTCGTCCGCTCCTTCAGCGTCCTCATCC
Source organism: Lojkania enalia (assembly GCA_010094045.1). NCBI lineage: Eukaryota > Fungi > Ascomycota > Dothideomycetes > Pleosporales > Lojkania > Lojkania enalia. Next base: position 183,694 of record ML986610.1, read on the forward strand.
TTCCCCATGTTTCAATGATCGAGTACGGCGGCATTGTCAACATCGTCACCCTCGTCGTCTTCTTCATATACCTCTGCCTATCTCTATATCTCGTCGTCCGCCAAGGCCTGGGTCACAACTACGCATGGATATGTCTTTCCGTCTTATCGCTCTGCCGCCTGACACAGGTCGCCCTCGACTTGGCGGCCACAGAGCTCTTCCCCCCAAAGACAGCTCCAAACACGACCCTCGAAAGCGGTGTCGCGATTTTGACTGAGCTTGGACTGACCCCGTTGTTTATGTCGACTGCTTCACTACTCAATATGACGTCAAGGCCCAAGGGGCGACGCATGCAATGGATTCTCATCTTGCTGCATATTCCTCTCCTCGCCTCACTGATCCTCATCGTTGCCGGTGGCATTGACCCAGACTCCCGCGAGGGGCCGACGTTTGCTTCCACCGAGGCAACTAAAGCTGGCGTGGCGCTATATTGCGCTTGTTTTGTCGTTCTGGTTTGGGCGACCATTGTGATTTCGTCTCGCTTGTACCTGGCCGATCCACTCGAGGTTAAGATCCTTACGACCGTTGTTCTGAGTATGCCTTTCTTCGTTGTAGACATTGTCTACATGATGTGCTTCGCTTTCGAAGGGTTGTATGGAAGCCAGCGATTCAATGTTATCAGTGGAGATGTCACACTTCAATTATGCATGCAGGTCACAATGGAGTATGTCATTGTTGCCCTTTATCTAGGCTTGGGTTTGAGATTGCCCGACAGGGTGGCACGATTGCGAGAAGTTGTTACGGACCATGATTACGAGCAGCTCGCTGGAACATTCCTTTGGAAAGCGTATGAAAAATCATCAGGTTCGACAATATTTGGCCGCGTGAAAGCATTCTCAATGCTGACAACCTGCAGCAATCATTGCGGTTACTGTCTTGCCGGCTCTGAAGTTTGCCCATTGGTTATTGGGACGAATACTACGTCCATGAACATGTAATGCAACGTCTAAGATGAATTCCTGCCAAAAGGACATTCCATACAGTGCGCGTTGTCCACTAGGCTAAGTAGGATACTAGCTGCCATCATAGTGCCAGCACTTTTTTTTTTATTTCCCTCCTGCGATCGTACAGTATCAATGACACAAAGATGCAGCTAGCATCACGGCCATTTCTGATAATTAGCTGCGGACTGCCATATGATGGGCGATGGCTGCGGTGATAATGGCTACTACTGAAAACCAAATTGAAACCACAAATTCCAGATTGCGGATTCTGCTGTTACTTAGCTTAGGCAATGGTCCGCTCGCGGATCAGGATCAAGAACCGGGACGATGTCTGCTTATGCAAGAAGGCCGGCGCCGGCAAACGCGTCTCAACTATAGAAACTACGGCTTTCCGCACTCCCAGAGCAGCCAATCATTCATTCGACTCTATCTTATCTGGTAACGGTCCTACGATGGGCGGGAATAACTGATACAAGGGGGCACCAGAGAAAGTAGCATTCGTGAAACATGGCAACCTGGAGAAATACGCGAGGACAGACGCAAGCATGTCGAATGCTAGAAGCAGAACGTAGAGGACCAAGGTAATATATGGAATGTTACTTTGTTCTACACTGTGCATAAAGAATTTTTTTTTTTAAACGATTTCCTATACGTGAATTCGGCCTCCAAATACTTTTAACCTTATCCTACCCTCAAGGCGGTGATGGTATGAACATATTTTACCTTCCCATTCACAATCCTGATCTCATGGCTATCCGGCATCGTCCCTAGACTGTCGAATTGACAAAGCACATCTACACTTCCTACCGTCTCGTCAATAACGTATCTCCGCATACCGTTCTTTTTACTACTCCCCCCCCGCGGCAACTGTCCGTTGCATGGTCTGGTCAATTGCGAACCTTCGACACGTTCGCAATCTGTACCCCAAGGAATAGTGTCAGCGGCTTTGGCGTCGGTCCACATGTCTAGGTATGCGTCCCCGGCTTTCCTAAGCGTGTCGCGCGACGGACGTCCGGCTTCAGGGATTGTGGTCCAGTCTTCTGCTTTAATATATCCAAGCGTTTTCGATGCATCAAAAAAAAGGTCACCGGTCGTTGCAGCAATAGTATCTATCAGTGCAATTTCATTGGTATTGTTATCGTTATGACGAATCTGCGTGCCGACCACATACGGCTTCGAGCCCGTGGTAGATATCCACATGGTATAACTAGCGCATGCGACTGTATCGGCGGTCGATCGATTGAGATCTATTTTGTAGGATTGTGAGAGTAGGCCGGTAGAAATTTCGCGGACTTTGTTGTTTTGTTGGTAAGTGAAATTTGAGGTCGAAAGTTTCATCGCCGAGAGTTGGCCTGTAGATTGTGCAGTAAGGTAGCTTTGCGCCGCTGCCAGGAGACCCTCGCGAGCGCAATCTGCTGCTAAAGCGGACGGAAAGGCTGCGAACAAAGCGACAAAGCCGCCGAGGATGTTTCGTTGCGTCATTCCCAAATAATGTAGCAATTGTTTTGTGGTGCCCGTGTGACTAGATTCTGAAGGTCTGGAGATGGATGAAACTGCAATATGAACGCAGCTACGTATTTATACATCCGAAACCTGCATTGGGAATTTGCCGTTTTTCATATGCATCCGCGGGGTTCTCTTTGCCGGTAAAATGATCGCCCTCGCATTGCATCTAAATTGAGGCTTGTTATTGGGACTTCGGAAGCGAAAAAGATTGAGACAATCAACATAGAGGAACGGAATTTAGATCTCACCCTTATTTAATGATTACTGTGACTTCTGGATAAGATATCGGCAGTTATAGAGCGTCTAGCGAACGATAACCGAGCCGTAGACGTGCCACGCAATACGGCATTAAATAGTGACGTCCATGCAATTTACGAGGGCAGTGTCCATTGAACTTCCAAGCTGTGGTATACTGACGATTTTAGTGACCAAGGGAACATTCAATAGGAAGTTCCCTATTACAAGTCTAAAAAAAAACACAAGCACTTAGTCGAATAAGGCAACGAGCGAAGTCGATTGGTTTACTAAACGTCGAAGAATCTTATCATTTTTCTATGCTCAGGTCTCGATACCCCCGAAATACGCCTTCTCATTGATAATTGAAGTGCTTTACTGTTTTGGACTTGGTCGCTGTGCGCGCAGGCACTCATCTATTCCGATGAAATAGGCAGAATATTCTCGGTTCGGGAATGCCAGCCTTCTCACACGTGGCCATGACGCCCTTCATGATTGCCAATTGTCATTGTTTCTACCTTTTGAGAGTAATTTTGCTCATTTTCAATTTCCTGCGTTGCCGACTATCAGAAAATGCGATTTGCTGCCAATCATGTGTTGACAGTCCAAATCGCTTTCCATATCAAATGGCGAAAGAAGAGAGGATATTCGGCGATTAGCATCTACCACCAAAATAACGCTCCTTAATGAATGGTTAGGGGAATCTTGGGCAACAGATTTTTTAGCTTTCACACTAGGAATTAAGTTGCAATAATAATTGTGGACCCCGCTTTTGTATCTGTCTTGGTCTGCCTCTTTGGGATTCTTACTTCTCCGTGAACCTGAAGAACTATAGCTGCCTGGAAATCTTGTGTGAGCTGAGGAATTCGTTTCTAGTGTTGAAATTTGCCTCTTTTTTTTTTTTTTTTCCTTACTTCAAGCGTTGTACACTCTTCACACACAGACGTGCTAGACTTCTTTTACACACATGTGAAGGCCCTGATTTCTTCGTGCTAAATTTACATACTTAGATCGCGCTATTTAGAAGTCTTGAAAGGCGTCATAGATATTAGAAAAATCTCTAGAGATTTATGAACGTGGTTTTCATGGGTAGGTTCTTAAACAACCATGCCGGTACTTACATTATGAGAATGCCAAGCGTTTGGTCACAAACAATTCGTTCTATACAAACAGGGTTTTCAATAATCTTAGTTACTTGTCTAATTGAATAAGTTAAGCACGAATATTCTTTCACAATGCCACTGTTTGCGAATTACCCAAGCCGCTCAGAGGTTCCGCTATAAAATCCACCACGGCTGCAACATCGACCTTCTTCTCTACACTACATATTTATATATTTGTCCTAGGTTCGCGGTCAGTTGCTGGCGATCATTCATGGCTATGGAAACTTTCATCAATAGGCAACTGAATCCTACCACTGAATGTCCGATATGCCTTACGACATTCGATGAACACCGTGCACTTGTCGCGCTTGAATGTAAGCACATATTTGGTCATGGATGTCTTGTATCTTGGCTACGGAGTGGTCAAGGGAATGTGGAAGGCTGCCCCGTTTGTAGGGACAACCTATTCGCTCATGATAGGCCAGAGACGTTATCTCCGTTTACTCCCACGATGATATGGAATAGTCTCTGCAAGCAAGCGCCAGCACAATTGCATATCTTCATCCGGAGCATTTGGAGGCGATTGGAAAGTTTAGTTGACCTAGACATTCTCAACGACACGCTACTGCCCGCCTTAAACGATGCTGGTACTCTTGGTCAAGAGATCAACCCGTTTACACAATGTGCCTTGCTTCTACAGGCTCTATACGATGGCACAGGAGTTACAACAGCACATAGTTTAGCTGTCCCGCTTATTCGACTTGCGCGGATGATGGAAGATGTCTTCTCGCAACTACCTCCTTATCTTCGCAATGTACAACGCATAAATATCCTGCTCTGGAAGGCGAATGCGTGTGTTGGATTGCATGACGATAGTATACGATGGGACTACCTGAACGAGGCCTCTACACTGGCAAGCAATCATTACTTTCCTCTACTTTTTTTATATACTATTATGATATCTCAAAGCCTAGCACATCACCCTAGCTCGAACCATTGGCCTAAGAAGCGGCATGAGAGGATGAATTTGGTAGTGGAGCGGTGCTGCCATACGATTGGAAGCGATTGGGCTGGAAATCCTTCTAGAACATTCAAAGACAAATTAGTAATTGTTTATGAAGAGCTACGAAGGCACCAGTGCGAGATTGGGAGGATGAGCTTGAGAGGGAAAGATGGTGAAGAGAATATCGTGAGGGGACTATGGCAGACGGCGGCGTGGAATGCTAAAGCACAGTTTCAGTGATGAGATTCCGATTCGCAACAGGAATGGCTGTCTCTGATGGGGCCTCGTCACTTACATACCCGGGCAATTTCCGGCCACCCATCACAATGTACACAATTTCAGATACTCTTCAACCCTCTTCTAAATCCCCTTGCCTGATGATAGCATCGTTTACTGTTTAACCTTATCGGAGATGTTTTCCGTCGCCAAAGTTTACGGTGGTGCCATTCGTGGCTGAGTTCGGAGGTCCTGAACTTATGGTAAAGGGGCCTTTCTCGCCCGTGAGTGGACGAACTTAGGATGGCTGACATACTCTAGCCTGTTCCTGATAATATTTGGAAAGTTGATTACATGATCTGTGCAGCTCAATATAGGGCACTTGGCGCTGGCGTGCTTCGACTGTTTTCTGGGATTGTGAATATAATAGCTGGTGTCACGTGCTTCTACTATCCTATTATAGTTGGTCTGTTTTCAGGCCTATATAGTCTCGCCATTGCCAGCCTCTAGCTAGGCAGACCACTTACCCTCTTTCAATACATCAATATTTGCCTTAGCAATTGATGCTGCCTGATACGCGACAGCTGGAGGATCGTGTGTGTGCCTGTCGCTTTGGGTCGCTTCCGGTAGGTCGAAGAAATGGTTCATCTGACAACACCAATTTTCTATATAGTCCCATACATAGTTTTCTCTTATCTTAGGATTCATAGGATGTAGTTCCTAAACACTAGCCAGTACCAACGCCCTACTCGTTTTACAGTATGCTATGACGGATCCATCCTACTTGATTTCCTCGCCCCTAACAACCGTCCCAAATACGTCGGCCAACTCTTTTAACGCCATGCTCGTCACCTCTTCCCCCTTCGCCCCAGGAATATCCCGATCACCGATTCCATCCTCCACTAGTATTACATCGTATCCTAATTGCATAGCTTCTCGCGCGGTGGTAGAAACACAGACGTGCGCCATATATCCTGTGAGTACGATCTTCTTGACACTCCACGATTTTAGAACGGAGTCAAGTTTTGTCTGGGTGAATGCGCCTGGGAGCGATTTCCAGATTACCTCCTCGCCATCTTTAGGAGCGAGGGAGGGGAAGGGGTCCGCGAGCGGGGTGCTGGGTGTAACTATGGTCAACAAATCAGCACCCGATCTTTCGATTCTCGGCACGAAAAGAATTCCTTGCCCTGGTACAGGGAAGACTCACATATTGGAGCGCCCTCCGGCGTCTTGTGATGGATGTGCACGAGCTTCCCGCCTGCCGCTCGGTACTTTTCAAGTAGAAATGCAATTACTTTGCTGCTGGTTTCAGCGTTTGTAACAGTGAGCTTCCCAGATGCATATTCGTTCTGCGCATCGATTATCAAGAGGCAGGAATCTGTGGGTGACGCAGTGCTTGGGGGTATCCCGAGGAGGGAGCGAAAGCTTTGCACCATGATGGATTGATTCAATTGGGGCCAATGATGCCCGCAAGTATAGTACGTGACTGATTCTTGGTGAATATAATAGGATGGTTATATATTTGGTAGAAAATGTAACGCTGCCGTTGCGGGAATGCCGTCTCAATTTGTCCCGAGTGGACTGCGGGGTGCGTGGTACCCCGCACTGGCGCAGGTACCAGTCAGATGAACACCTTGATCCAATTCCAGCGGCGCCAAGCCAATGAATATTGCATCCTTCTAGTCACATTCATTACCGTATTTCAAGGCCGTGTCATGTCACAATGCACAAGAGACTAGGAGCTAGCCTCTGAGCGTGTTTTTGTAGTTGGGCAAGAATGGGTCGGCCTCGTGAGATAACTATAGAAAAATAGCAAGAACTAGTGCAAAAGTAATCGTTAGCGCGGTAGGGAAGTAGGGCTTGCCCATCCGCTTGTCTCTACCCTCGTTCATCTCATCTCTACGCATGGTTATCATCCTTTCTTGCCTTTCCTCTTTCCTCTTTTTTACTTGGCCATAGAGTGGAACTTCATGGCATCCTCCGGCACCCATGACCCAGTCGACGCACAAGACGTTGCAATCTATGCCTGGCTTCACAAACACGCGGCTTTCTTGGCCTGGCCACAACAACCTCCACTGTGATAGCGTGCCTGGATCATCGTGGCTCACTTCTGCTTTGTATCCGGCTCGGCAGGCGCAAAAGTGTTGGTATTCTCCAGTAGAGCCCAAGATATTGGTCTTGACGCAGGCCGCTGAGCTATGGCATTTGGACCTTGGAGATGCGTCGGCGGTTGCAATACATGGCGTGAGGGTCGGCTCTCTAGTAGGGGTGCCAAGAATGACTGAAGCTGATTTTGAACCAGAACTTGGACTTGAACATGGAGTTGATGGCGATGTTGAGGTTCTAGCACTTGTTCCCGAGCTCGACATAAGGGTTGCTTTTGGACAACTTTCTTTGATGTGCTTCAGCGTTAATTGCAGATCGGCTCCCGAGCAGGATTTCTCGGCGCAGTCTTGAGTGCTTGCGACGAACGCGTCGGCATGTTTACCATCGCAGGCGCCTAGTGGACGTTGTTAGATGTAGGCACATTCTCATTTCGCAGGATGTGTGCTAACAGTTTATGTTTGCAAGATCACAGTCACTGCCGTCGAAAGATAGGGTCAGGCACGCTTGCTATTGTTTACCTCATGAGCTTGCAATAGTGCATATTTCGGATGTCTCAAGGCTTACCGCACACAAAGGTAGTTGGGCATTCGAGCCCACCATTTCAGCGAGACGATCAAGAGAGCTAACTCCAGCTTCTACGGTAAGACTAGACGCTAGGAAGAGTAAAAAGAGGGCATCGCATGTTCGAGCCATAAGAGATTTCGATGAAACTAACCGTATCTATAGCGGCACTTGAGAAAGGTCTTAAATGCTTGGGAATGACATGAAGAAGTACTAATCTCTTGCAGTTCCCAGAGTCAAACCCGACCTTCTCGCAGTTATCCCGCGATAAGCATACCACTTTATGGTATGAGATGTCTCATGATTGCTATGGCTGAAGTTGGATACCAAGATGTGTGGCTTTTGAATGATTTTAGAAAATTGAAAACGGCTGATAGAGTCATACGTTCGATCCCTAAACAACGCAACTGCATTATGGCGTAGACTCCACATTGGTGGGACGTCAATTCGGTTTCTATATCACTCAGTCCCTAGTCAGCCGATCCGATCGTCATGAATATTCCAGGTCAACCCTATGGTAGGTCTCGTCCTCCACCTAGCTGAAGAGTGGAGTGAGCGCCACAAGCCACATCGCGTCGAAGTGGACACTATTAGCGAGGAACACTCCTCAGCCTGACAAGTGAGTCTGGTGGATCTCTCATGATCTCATCGTATGACGTTCCCTCGACAGATTAGAATGATCACACCTTGAACTTGCGCATTAGGTCTCTACCAATATCTAGGCCCGTCCCAGTTCCGTTTCTCATAATGAATCTAATCAGCATTCATGGCGTTCTCAGCGCTCCAATTTCTATTTCTCTGCAGTATAATAGCAATCACCACATCAGGTTCAATATGCGGCTCTCTTATCACCTACCGCCAGTACTCGGATATCGTAGAGAAAGGCACGCCGGCCTGCTTCCTACGAGGTTGCGGTCTTAGCAAAAATGCGTCCATCTCTTCCGAATGCCTACAGCATTCCCCCTGCTCTGATTTATGGACTACAATTGGGAAACATTCGGGGCTCAACTGGTGTGCGACCTGTGGTAAAGATATTGCCTGTCGAACTCGTGGGTGGCCAATTATCAATGCTACCGAGCTTTGCCAGTCCGTTCCAAGTGATTGGATGTATCTCAGCAAGAATTGCTGTGTTTCTAATCTCGAACGTGTCGAGATTGCCAACTGGATCAAGGAACTTTGCACTCAAGAATGGAGGCAGAATTTTTCTGAGTATGGGGGAATGGCAAGGAATGACTGGATAGAATGGATATTACCTTGGAACTGGACTGTCAGGTATGACAATTCTGCTGGAGAAGAAAATATTCCACCGAAGTGTAGTAGTCCTTCTAAATACCTGTTCGTCTTTATGGTGGAAAGTTTTGTCACAACGATCGGCCTCATCATGATTCCCTATATTCAAGTAACGATCCACTACTCTGATATGTGGAGGTCCCGTAACTCGAAATGGGAAAAGTACCTAAGAATACTCAGACTACTTGTTGTCATGGTAAAGATTACTTGGATTGCGTTGAAGTATGTTCTCTTACTAGTTCCGAGACAGCTATGGAAGTGCTTCAAATGGGTAATCCATTTTCGCGAATCGAATGACCGAGGACGAGAAAGCTTCGACGAAGCGATCCAGGCTTTATTGATGGCATTTGTATGGGCGGCTTTGAATGTTGGGGCTACTGTTGGCAATACTTTTTACTTAAAATCTATTTCTGGATTTGATAAAACCCCTTCGGGAGAACTGGCAGCCCTTTGGCTCGCGAGACCGAATCTATCCTGGATTGTCTGTGCATCTGGTGTAATTAGCCGGAATATCTGGGCCACATGGGCTTCGCATTTATTCAAGACTACAGATGTAGCTTGGATTGATCAACTATTCACTAGAGCATCATATAGTGCTGCCGTAAACGAGGTCATTATGGAAATACTTGGAGCACTCTATCTAGGCAAGACAGCCAATGTCGGTCGCCTTCGACATTTCTATTTTTCACATCAACTCTGGCCTTTTTATCGAGGACACCATGCACGGACAATGTATAATGGCGCACTTGTTTTCTTGATAGGTTTCCCATTTCTGGTGCCATTCTGGTGGTATATCGCATGGAGGTTCGGGCGCCACGTTTTAATTATTGATAATAACATCCAGAAGAATGAAAAATGGAGAAGGGAGAAGATACGGATCTTCCGAAATTGGCGAGCCCGGGCATTGAAGTCCTGGAGCACCTTGTGGAAGAAGGAATCCAAGTCTGTAAAGAAACCGCAGCATATTTACCATCCTCCGAATCGCATCCAACAATTCCTTAACAAGTACGTTGTCCGAGGCTGGCTTAGAACTTGGCTTCGTCAGTGTACCCCAGAGGAATCATTTCGAAAGTTCCTTGGTCGTCATGTCCTCCGAAGTCCACTAGCAGATCTTCCACAGCAACCCCTCTCTCGCACGAGTAGTATCCGATTCCATCGAACTCCCAAGAATGCTTTTCAGTTCTCTAATCGTCCGGAACAAGAGTCTATTTGGAATCCTTATGGCGAAATACTTCCATTGCGACGACCCTCTGCTGGAAGACCCGAAAATGAGCCTTTAATAAACACACTAGAGCCAGAACCTCTGTCCCAGGACGCTGTTAAATCTTTCCCGTATCCATCCCAACCATTAGACCAGATCTCGATCGGGCCCCATGACTCGATTCCAGAATTCACCTCATCTCATTTCAGGCAAGATTCAAATTCTGCCTTTGCCCCAGATCGCAGACCGACACGACCTCCCCAGTCTCGACAAGAAACACTATATTTTCAACTCACACAAGAGAGGGAGCGGAGAAAATCTCCTATTAACGGTTCGTTCGATGATATATCATGCGTCAGTGGCTTAGGAAGCGCCCCAACCCAGAATCCGGCCAACGACCCCCCGTACGAAATCACTCGCCCCACCATTTCAAGGACTCTAGAGCACTCTGGGGCTCATTTTGTACAAGACAAACAAGCTACTACATATGATCATGAGCTCCCTGACGAACCAGGTGATCCGCGATCCAAATCATTTTGGCGTTATACGATAAAAGCGCTAAAAAAATGGGAAGAAATCCATGCAAGAGAACGGAAGAACAAAACACTAATTGAGCAGTTGAAACTAGAATATGTGAAGCAAAGTTACATGTACTTAGTATTGACGTTAGGGATTTGGTCTTATGGAAGTCAATGGGCCTTCTGGGAAGGGTTCGTTCATACCGCTAGCGATAGGTACTTTCTCGCGTTCTTTCCAATTTTATTCCACGTCTCAACATTAATGTTTTGGCTAATTGTTGTTTTAGATACTGCCCACCAAATATCGGATATATCACGTTAAGCTGGGCTGCTGTTGCGCTTCTAGGTTCGTTACGAACATCTTGCCGCTCTATAAATTATAGACTAATCCTAGCGTAGGTTTGTGCGCCGTCTTTTTGGGAAATGGAGGAAGTGGGTAATTTAGTTACGACGAATACCGAAATTAGGAAATCCGGAAATCGGGAACTGTCCTCTGAGACTCGATTATTGACCACTACATGAACAAAGTCTATAGATGGCTTGGGCAGTCTAATCTTCACTCTTTCATATGAATGAGGCATAGATGTGGTAATAATAATAATAATAACAACACAAATCTCTAAAGTTCTCTGAGGCTAAATGTCCCCCTGCACTTTTCCTAAAAGCTTGAGAACCATGAAGAAAGAATGTCGAAATATTTAAACTCTACACCAAAATGAAATGGTCTTGATATATATCAACATCTTCTTTGAAATATATAGTGAGTCCTCGATCACACACAACGTGATGCGCGGAGCAATCTCTAGCACACGAATGTAGATTAACGCTGTGCAATGCTAACGGCGGGCGGATCACCCGGCAAAAGTTGTACGTAGTAGTTTCACGAAAACACCTTGCTACCTTCCCCGCTTTATCGAGAAAACTTCTCTGTTCTCTAGGATTATTGTCGCGTATCAGGCAGCATCAATTGCTGAGCCAAATATTGATATATTGAAGGAGTGTAAGTAGTCTGCCTGGCTAGAAACTATAAGTGGCGAGGCTATATAGGCCTAATAAAACATGCTAGCTATAATAAAATAGGAGAAACGCGAGACAACAATTAATTGTAGATCCTTTGGAAGCATATTGTGCACAATCGACGCACAATAGGCAATAGCTGGGTTTATCGTATATTGTTCACTCCATTAATCTCTACCTAATCCCTCACAATGCGGTGTATTTGAGAATTCCTTGTAAGAATCTATAAAAAGAGTATTGCTCCTTCATTCATTCAGTTTTAGTTTCCCACGAATACATACCAACAACATCAATATGCCTCTCCCATCGAAAGTTCAGTTTGTCAATAGTCTGAAGGTTCCCGGCGAACCTTGTCCGATTTGCTGGGGATGCTTTGACGCCACTCAACACATAGCCGTGAGAACAGGTTGTGGACACTGGTTTGGATCCAATTGTCTTCTAAAATCTATTAAATTGGCTCCGGACCCAACTAAATGTCCCACATGCCGCAAGAAGATGTTTCTTGATGAGATAGAGGAAGAGGAGACCGCGGAAGCCCCTTATATCACTCCTAGAACACCAATATCGGCCTCCTCTATATCTTCCACGGAATACACGAGAATCTGGAAAGATATTCTATACTTTCAGAATGAGGTATTTGGAGTATCTTTTGTGCAGATGCTTTGGGAAGGTGCTCGTCCCTTCGCTCATTTTGTGATGGCGGGCAGAAATACTCGAGAGAGGTTTTACTCGATCTATCCACAACTGACTCTTTGTTTATCAAGCGAGGCATCAAAACGTGACTCGGCTTGGAATCCTGTAAAACGATACTTGAATGCGGCTATGGAATTCCAGGGATCTTCGGTAGAATGGATATTCTTTGATTTCCGCGAAGTTCTCAGATTCATGCTTACTCATTCCTTCCTTCTTTTTCCAGGTTCACTGTGTTTTGAAACTTCCAATTTGTTGTGGAGGGCCATCGTAGTCTATAGTTCTCATATGAATGAAAGACCAATTCCGAATGAGTGGAATGTCATGCTAATTGGTATGCATCTTGTCATAGTTGCAGAGTCAATGGCACTGATTACTGAGCCCCACCGCGCTTGGGAGCAAGTATATCCTGAAAGTGGAGGGATATGGCGGCTAGCAGCGCTGTGTTCTACCATACCAGGAGGGAGTAGGGCGCTACACTTTGACACGCATATGAGGAGAGAAGTCATCTTAGAGCTTGAGCGGCTCTACTCAACCCGACGTGACCTAAATCGGCCCTTATTCATTGGCGCTTTTGAGGAAGAGTGCGAAATTCAAAGCATATGGGACCGCGCTAGAAACGCTGTAGAGAATAGAGCTCTATGAATAATTTCGCCGACTACATTCCCTAAACCATCGCTTAATTAAATAAGCCGTGTATCTTCAAGCATGGTTCTATATACGTACCTTCACCCAACTTGACAGCTGTCAATCATTAGCACAAATCTGTCGTTGAACTATTCGTTTTCGGAGTTTCAAGGAAGATACTTGCAGTGCCATCCGCTTAATGACCCCATTCATTCATCCTTTCAAATCAATATCGCAACAAAAGTGTAGGGTCGAATCAAGATGCTATGACCTGGCGCAGCTCTTCCACTTCCATTCGACTGTCAGGAGGCTACAATTTTCGGGAAAATTCATTTGTTATGAAGAGGAACATACAGCAGTGAAATGATGATGTGGCCTGTTAGAAGTTTATATCCTTTGCTGTTCCACTTCCATGCTTGCCTATCATATTCCCTCCCAAAAGTGCAAAAACGCCAAGACTGTGGAGATATGCAAGTTCCTATCAATTATCGGCCATAATTGGTCTGCGGAGCTCCCATAAAAGTTTGCGCTGGTTAGAGAATTGTCTACCAAATTGTATGAATAAGGAAGATGGGGATTATCTTTGAAAGTTTGATCTTGGTCCACCAAGCATATTCAACAAATGTAATAACGGCTTCGCTTTCATATATCTTCAGATTACTACATCCAATAAGAATCTGGAGAGACATTCTCTTTAATATTCTTATGTTATCAAAGTACATATCGAATGATCGATTGGCCCTTCATATAATCTTAGTAATGACAACTTTCTCTATTTTTTTTTCAAATCTTATATTCACTTGCTATAACAAATTTTCTTCCCTTTTCATAACTTTAGTTAATTGATGTATTTAAAATATAATTTCCACATGCTTTTCAATTATAATTTTTCTTTAGAAGACTAGAAGCTAGTTAAAAGGGCTTTATTAAAAACATAAATAAAGACTAAAGAAGTAATGGATGCACAGCGATAGAGAACTCAACTGCGCACTATGTGGTAGAGTCTTAGGCCGTTTCAAGCTAATTCTAACTATATTTGTTTTGATACATTGTATCGTGACAATACCATTGTATTATTTTAAAATGTCACAATGCATACAGGGCTGAGGTATATAATACCAACTCCTACATCTTTCCTCGTTACAGAATACTCGATAAACAGATCATTAAATTAATTTCAGCCACATTGATTAAAACCAAAAGCAAAATGTCATTCTTAAGGCCTAAGAATTCAGAGAGTGCTGGTCGCGACAAGTCCTTCGCTTCCCATCACGGTGGTGCTCCCACCTTTCGAGACTACACTCCAGCTGCTTTTGTAGGTTTTCGAGAGGCTCCTGTCACGCTAGCTGCGCCAATACAGCAGAAAGTCTCATCTTTCTCAAAGCGAGATAGGGCTAAGGACGATTATGAAGCCGCTGTTCCCTTTAATTATCCTAAGGAGAAGACCCGCGATCCGCACCGGCCAGCCTTGGATGCTTACGAGAATCGTAAGCCTCTTGCTCGTCGCCCTAAGCGTATCTATGCTAACTCCAATGCAGACCGCTCAATCTCAGGCACATCTTCGTTAGAATACTGCGATCAGCCATCCAGCACTATGATGGGTTCCAGTTTTATGCCATTGTGCCGTCGCAATTCCACAACACACTTTATAAATAGCCCACGGACAACAGAGCAAGCAGAACGCATTGAACGCAATCATTTTGGTCATTCAAGAGATTCAGTTAGCTCAAAGCATATTGGCACCTCATCAAATTCTTCATACGAAGCAAGCACAACCCAGACTTCGTCCTATCGCTCCGAATATTTCAGTTATCATAGCAGTCGCCGATACTACTGAAGCGCCAATTAATGTTCCTGGGCATTGTTGAATCTGAATGTCCAAGAGCAATATGAAGTCTGGTTAGATAATAATCACCCAACAAATCTGAGATAATTTGGATATCTCTAAGTCTAGTGTATAGTTATCCTTAATCTAGCACCCCATATTTTTATTTACAGGATTAAACTGAGCTAGTTGTTTCATAAATAGGAGTTGACTTCTTATTCCCCAATCTTAGATCACTGATCTTCTTTTGTCTCTTTTTTTATACTTGAATGCCATTCTTGTGTCAAATTCTGTGGGCTGTTCTCTGCCGATCACAAAGAAGTAACATGCATCCAACCATAATGGAAAAATTTATCGGTACTTTGACTTTGCAGCATTGGCAAGCATGCATGCGTCTTAATTTTTGTGACATTGCCCTTAGGTAATATGCTACGATGAGTCTTGAGACTCTATAACTATGCCGATACAAAAATAATGTTCGCGTAGACATCTAGCGGCCCGATTCGCGAACAGTGTCTTCATAGCAAAGCGAACATTGTCTAACATAGGGCCACCGCTGTGCTTATACTACTGTCACAACTCACAAAGCCCACATATAGGCCTATAGATACAACCGGAACGCTAAGAAGTTATGATTAGCAGCAAGGCTGCGAGGGGTGCTTGATTGATGCAGGGTCGCCACGCCAATCGATACCTCCGGTAGAAGCCCTCTAATTAAAGGCAATTATATGTCCTTGATTACACGACCATTGTGTCCCTCTATATGATGTATTCTACATTATATAAGATATGTCTGTGTAGCTTATGGCTGTGGGTTTCTCGCCGATACTAATGAGTCGCCCTTGTGCGCTGGAACAAAAAATGCTTGACTGTAGCAGCAGAAGAACCTTTATAGGCGAGAGCATGCGCAAAGCCCATAAGTAATGCTATATAAAGCTATTCAAATAAAATATCTAGCACCGTTCCACTTTAATTACTACTTCTGCTTACCACAACTGCGAGGCATTCATAGAATCTCCAGAGACTAGCCCCAGTAAACAGCACTGCGACGGCCGCGCGGCGCATATCCTACGATGCTCTTTCTATACACTCATATACATTTTCCTTTCGCAATTAGAATGAATGAACTGTTCTCAGCAGGACAGCGACGGTGAGGCTAGGCGTAGCAAGCCGTCACGATGATGCATACAATGGTGGCTAGCATGCCGGATATGACAAGGCATGATGAGGGCGGACGCAACAATGGCGAGCACAACAGCTTAAGGTAGCGAGGCATAGTAAGCGCGGCAAGGGATACCTGAAAATCTAATCGTCTGGTTGCCTCTAACTCCATATTCTTAAGCGCAACAGGCCGCGGCTTGCTCATCCTATATTACTGCATCCGCGCTACTGGTGCGCTCCAAGGTTCCGGCGCATTGCCATCCTCCGCAACCTGCGTTCCATCTATCTATACCGCTGAGGCTCTTGCTATCTTTGGCGCTTCACTTATCCGCGCAACATTAAACTTTAGCCCTGACACACCAGGCTCTGGCTCTATCACACCTACCTCTGGAATATCCGAATCTGGCGTAGCACTCTTGCGCTTCTCACCACGCCTCCCTTTGTGCACCGCCTCTGACGGAGCACTTTTTAGGTATCGACCACGCTTTCTCTCGCTTTTGGCTTCTTTAGCAGTCTCTTGCTCAGCACGCTTCACTCGTACCGCTTCGAGGTCCTCAAACTTTTCATCGGCCTTGCCTTCCCAAGAATATTTGGCTTAGTCCTTCGACGAACTTTGGCTTTGTTATTCATCTTGGACAGGAACTGAATGCGGTCCTAGTCGAGGGCGTTTCGGGCAAAGGATATTTGGGCGGCATTGCTGAGCTTCAATACAAGCCTCAAATGGCGCTAATTGCTCGCCTCATCATGATGATACTATTTGATTAGATCTAGTAGCGACACAGGACCTCGGATGACGCTGGCATGACTGTTGTCTAGACTACCTGGCCTTGCGGACATGGCCCCATGCCCTTACAGGCTGTGCTAATGGGTGGTGCAGTAACTGGTTTTGTAACACCTCTAAGTATTCTGCCTGGGTTAGATGGAAACAAACCGGCTTTATCCCATCCTACAAAGATTTTCTTCTTGATCATTACCCTAGCTCTCTCAGGACTGTATAGAGCGGTGAAGCGCTCCTTGTTAACTATAGTGTAAGTTTATATATGGAACGGACCCTATTAAGAACTAGCCCTGATATCATGTGACACCCAGGACAGACGGTATAAATAGCCTTGATCCTCCACAGATATGAATCAGCGCAGTTCTCCTCCTCGTCTGCCCCGGTACCTTACAAATCACCTTAAACTACTGAGCGATCTTGTTATATATGTGGTTTCTATGATGGCTCTAGTCTGCCGCCCGGGTCTCATTTTTTTAAGACCTGGGCGGCGACTCGTAAATACTTAAGGCTAGTCCTTATTCGGTGGTTTCATCGCTTTCGTCGTGCACTCTTAGTAGGCGATTCTCGTGTACTAAACTAAGGCTTCTCTGTGCGTGCTTCCTAAACTGATTGCTACGTGTATAAAATCTACGCCCTCGGAAATGTCATCTTACTATTCTTTAATAAACGATAATAATTTCTCTACGTATA
Source organism: Lojkania enalia (assembly GCA_010094045.1). Lineage (NCBI taxonomy): Eukaryota > Fungi > Ascomycota > Dothideomycetes > Pleosporales > Lojkania > Lojkania enalia. The sequence continues at coordinate 201,203 of ML986610.1, forward strand.
GTTCGACTCTTTTGATTAAGAATTTATATAGAGCATAGTAGTATAGCGCCTGTTCAAACTGTAGTTCAAAATTCCGGTTCCACCAATAGATTTTTCATTTGCAACCCCTTTCTATTCTCGTTTAGTACGCTTATGCTAGATCTTCATCTAACAATAGGTATAACATTTATAATTTCAAATGGTAATGTCTTGAAGTTTACCCATGGAGAACCGCTCTATCACCAGTAGTCCACTGAATCTTTATCTCCCACTTCTTGATCTTCCATAAGCCATCGTTGCTATCCTTGACAAGATCTATAAAGTACAAGCACGATGCCGTGTACGAAGTGTCCTCCGGCCTGAGCGCATCGTCCGGCCGAACATGATACGCGAGCGCGTGGGCGGTCATGGATGCCGTATCTGCTCCGTTCTTCAGCTCAATGCGGATATTGCTGGTGACATGTGTAGTGACCAGGACGAAGACCCTGAGAAAGAACTCGCTAATCGCAGTCCAGCCCTCGATAGTAATTGGACCAGCGACAACAATCATGCTCTCGTTCTTCAAGCAACTCGACTCGAACAGGTCCCAATTGTTGCTGTCGATCCCAAGGACGCAGCGGTGGAGAGCATCTGCGACGGCTTCGCGTGGACTAAGTGCTGTAAGTGTGACTGCGTTGGCCATTGCATCGAGCGAAGTGTAATAAATGATTTTTGGCTAGAATATGATTTGCTGTGATCTGAATTACTCTTACCTTTTAGTAGCTAAGCTTTATATTTAATTCTATCCAAATTGTTACTATAAAGGACCAGCACGTTAAGTTAACATGGATTTACCGGATTTAAAGGATGAGAATGAAGAAGGCTAGGGTTTATCGGAGTTATAGGACGGGGATAAAATTCTACGCGCACACCCTCCTATTTCTATTCGCACACACCCTGCACAGCCACAAGCACAACAGTCAAAATGCGTAATTACACAATAACTATTACACATACGGGATCGCTTATACTAGCTGGTAACGGTAATTGCTTGGATTAGAAGTACCAACAGGGGCAGTGACTGTGTTTAAATTTGCGTGCAACAGCAGACACAAAGCTAATAATAACTTTCTATTATTATAATAGAGCTCTGAGGCTCTGATGGGATCCCTAGATGAGTAATGTAAGTGAAAAGAGCCTATTGGTAGAGCTGTAGCGAAGCGATATTATATTACTACCAAAGTAGGCTCTAAGCGGATTAGGCGGTAAGGCGATAATGCAAATGTAATTTATAGGTTGGAGTGGTTCTTAATGTGTAAAAGTAGCCACAATAGACTATTTATACATAATTATAGTGATCGTCGACGTGTGCATAGAGTTATAGTCACTTGAAGTCAAAATACCCTTCATATTTCCGGCCTAGGTGGTTTTCCGGCACGTGTGGATGGCTGTTAGGCAGTATTCCAGTATTTCATAAATAAAACAAAGTATGGGCTATTTCAGCATGAGATGCTTCGATCTATGCCGTCTACACGCCATCGATGGTTCATACAGCTCATACCGCTTCCAGATTTCATATTTCTAGTCTTGTCTTTCCCCACTGACACGTTCCCTAATCTCAGTCACAGCTCCCTTCTGCTCAAATACCTTCTCTTCAACTTCCCTTGCAGCCTCATTGCCGATCGTTGTTTGATAGCTTTTAAATTTGAAAACCGACACTTTATTCGCAAACAACTCATCGATTTCTTCCAAGGTCCTGCCTTTCATTTCAGGCATGCAGAAGAAGAAAAATAGCACACAGAGAAAGTTGGAGCCAGCCCAGATGTACCCGTATTTTGCGCCCTGGACAAATTGGTTAGTCAACAGAGCCCTCTGTGTAGAAAACTAAAATGATATTTGCGCTTACCCATCCAAGATTCTGAGGATTGATGAAATACGGTGTACAAAACGCATTCAGCCAAGCTAGGAAATATCCCAAGCTTGTTGCACTCCCGACCGTCCAAGCCCTTAATCTTGTGCTCACCAACTCTGTCGCGACAGGGTAACTCGCCGCCCCGACGCACATATTATAGCCCCACTTAAACAAAGCGGTGAACCCGATTAAACAGTTCTGCATTGCCTTGCTGCCAGGTGAGACAGTTGCGGCGACTGCAAGAGCAAGTTGGGAAAATCCGCAGATGCAGCCACCTAAAATGAGAATCGAGCGGCGGCCAAGATGACGTTTCATAAGATACATGCCCATGTTTACCCCAAGGAATCCTAGACAGGTCGCCATGATGCTATATTTAAATGCGTCGGAGACGGAAAGGCCAGAGACGATCAGGAAGTAAGTGCCGTATGAGATGACGAACCACACGCCGGAACCAGTTTGGCAAGCGATCATGCCGAAACAAAGTAGTGTCCGTCTGAGATCAGTGCCTAATTACATTAGCTAGAAGTTGAGATGATAAAATGATTATGCAAACCTCGAAACATATCTAGAGCCCCAACAGTCGTAGCCAGGCGTTTTTCTTCCTCTATACCCTTAACCATTTCTGCCCACTCTAGCTCCACATATTCCGCAGGGACTGAATTTCCCCTGAGTGTTTCAAGTGATTTTCTTGCTTCTTGTGGCCTCCCCTTGGCGAGCAGATACCGCGGGCTCTCTGGCACAAATAGCAAACCAACCGCTAAGATCAGCGGGACAATGAAGAGCGTGCCGATTGGAATTTGGTACGATGACTTGTCCATCCTACTCTTCGTCGCATTGGTCACCGCGGCACCAATAATGCTTCCAATGTTGACCCAGTAAGCGAACAACGCCACGATAACTCCTCTAAGATGGGCTGGGCTGGCTTCGGAGGTGTATATATTAGAGAACGTGACTAAGAATCCATTTGCAAAACCCAGGATTAATCGGCCGATATATATCGCTGCAACGGACGTGCTTGTCATTTGCAAAATGCATGCGATGGCGTTTAAAACGCATGCAATCCACAAAGCGACTTTACGGCCGAAGAAGTGCGAGAACGTGCCAGCGGTCAGGGCTGAAACGAACGACCCAAGTGTGAGAAGGGAGGCAATGAGTTGCTGGAAGGTAGACTTGTGGCGCATTAGTCCTAGATAAAAATCTTACACAAGAACTATCACTTACACCTATAGAGTATCCTCCAGCCGCATTGGGATTTGGATATCCAAAGACCTTCAGGAAGCCTGGCATTGCCTGCAACCCTCCAACAGCTGCAGAGTCAAGGCCATATTGGAGATTCGCAATAGATACGACACAGCAAATGAAAAGACATTTCCTATTTGCCCATAGCGAGTTCTCCGGAAGTTTCAACATCTCCGGTATATCGATGAGATCCTACGTCTGCGACTTGATTACAAGACCGCAGCTAAAATAACTAGGGGTCCGTCGAATTGAGGATATTCGAAATGCACAATGGAATAGTAGAGTACTAGAAGGAGAATATATTGAGGCCTCGGTCCTGATCTACAATTCGATTCCCATAGCCTCGGGTTGCTCGGTACTTTAATCCATAGGGCCCCATCTCTTGGTATTCCCGGTTTGGGGGCCCCGCTGTCTTGGTATGCATATCACGCAAGATTTTATCTCACTTGCAATTGGTCGGATGTACTTTTCCATGCTTTGCCCAGAGTTAGCCGGGCAATAATTTCTAGGCGCGGGTACGACTCAGCATGAGGCTTGGTATTCTTTGGCTAGCGACAGGATTTGGTTCCTTTTCAGAGATTTTTGCCCAAGTTGTTGGAGAATTCTGGGGTTTCATGGGGGGTGGGGTGGTCTTGGCTAGGCTCATAGAGAGGACCACTTCGATCCCACCCTCTGCGGGGTTGTGGTTGTGGGGAAGCTCTTGGCGAGGTTGAAGACTCTGCTACTGAGACTATCGATGCATGCTTCAACCGGTACTTGTTCCCACAGATATTATCGCCTTGCTGTATGCGATTCAGCACTGGATATCTTCAGGGCAAGTATAGTTGGTTCCGACAAAGCGACGAATTGCGGGCAGGAGTAGCAGCTAATCTGGACTTGATCGAGGCCACTCCACATTATTTCAGGAATTACACTCATGTGCTTAAATATCTCGATTAGAAAGGTATCAAATGAATCTAGAAAGTAACAGTGAACTTCCACTAGCCCCTTCGCGGCATGATCCCGCATTAAACTCGTCAGTATATCTTTCAAGGCTTGCTTGCAGCTTCTCTCACACTATCTAGAAATCGCCTGATACTTCCGGAAACATTCTCATTTACACAATTTTCAAGCATCAGGTTCATGCATTTTCCATCCATTTCTACACCGTATCGCTTGAAACATAACATGTCACATGTTTCTACTATCCTATTATAGTTGGTCTGTTTTCAGGCCTATATAGTCTCGCCATCGCCATCGCCAGCTTCTGTCGAGGCAGGCCACATCCCCTCCTTCAATACATCAATATTTGCCTCAGCAATTGATGCTCCCTGATACGCGACAGGACGTAGCAACCTAGATGACGTACCTAAAGAGAACGATAATATTAGGGCCGGGCAATAGGTATTTCAAAGTAGTCAATATGATCTACGGTATGAAGGCAAATATGAGTACATTTTGAGCTACGCACAGTAAGAACACTTAGGCTAGAAAAGCACCTAGAGGGCGCTAGACTAGAGAAATGTGTGGTAACATTTATAGTCTAGGAACAAGTCAAGAAAGTCTAATGGTTATTTCATGGGTATTTTTCGTGGTTTCGTGAGTCATAATCGTACTACCAACTACCATGGTAACTGAAGGGGGGCGGGTAATTTGTCCTTTGGACCAAGGACAGGTTCTGCTGTCCCAATATCACTGGCGCTGCGTTAGCGCGACCTCAGGTTGGGAAACAGGACTCACCTAGGCCCACGCGGTGCCCAATACTGGCCCGTCTTCGAGATATCGAAGGTGTCTATCCAGTCCGCTAGTGAATTAGCAGCTACACCGGGCATGACGGCTGCGCATCGCTGTTAGATTTCAACTCCTCAATCGCTTGGTCTACGCACCGCCGCCTACGTCCCAGGACTTATCAAATCCAACGCCCTTGGTCATATCGGTCCTCATGAAGCCGGGGTGCACGATGGCGATCGCGATACCGCGCTCCTTCAGGTCCAAGCTCAGCAACTTAGCACTCATGTTGAGCGCCGCCTTGCTGGCATAATGTCCGTAATTCCCTCCACCCTCCGTTTCATGCCTAAGTGCTATGCTTCCGCTCTCTGACGATACTAATACGACCTTTGACCTCGAACCTAGCAGGGTATCCGAATCATTTGCGAGAGTAGTCACCAGGACGGTAGGACCGATGGCGCAGATACGATACATCTTCTCCTGTGCTTCAAAAGAGGGTTGTTCGAGGGACTCGGTCGCGAAATAGCCGGCGGTTATAATTACGACATCGACGTGAAATATTGCGTGTCCCTTCAGGTACTCGAGGATTTTTGAGCCGGCATCCGGAGTAGCAATGTCAATTCTAGGGATGTAGAGGATACTATTCGCTGTGAGGCCCTCGTCAGCTTTCTCCGCGCGCTACTGGTCATGTCGGATTTGCATATGAGCAGCGCTAGATTCGAAAGCCTAGGTGCTGTCTCAAGAAAACCAACGTACAATCTATAGGGGATTCCGTCTGCGCGGTCGCGAGCACGCGATTGTCAGGATTCGACGCATACAATTTGGTCAAGCTCGCTCCGAGACCGCGTGTTGCGCCTACAATGAGAATGGTTGGCATCTTGTAGAGTCTCCTAGATTCAAGGTCTCGCAGGTCTCCGCGATGGATTGAAGCGCAATGGATGTCTCTCTAAAACTGGACGGCGGCCCTGGCGGGTTTGAGAGGACTGCGACGACTGGCCACTGTTGTTTATCTTCGTATGTCCTGGCCTGTGTGTAAAGATGATGTCAGTGCTCATCGATATCCCCAGAGCCTGCAGAGGTAAACCCTCACGTAGTCATGCCCTCCAAGCTTACCCGGCAAATCGAGCGCCAACGCTCTCTCCGGAACATCTAATGGCTAGAGTAGACAAGGACACAATTGTTCCTCAAATCCGAGCATTTTCATTCGCATTGACCATGAAACAGTTTTGGATGAAATTTCCCAAGTGAATGTATTATACAGAATATTTATCTTGACCTGGCCTCACCTACAAGGACATAACAACTAGTATTCTGCTAGAACAATGACTGGCCTTCAACTCTGCAATCTAACGTTCAATTACTGAATATGCCGCCATCCGCCACTAGTGCTGGATTCGAAATGACTTTCCATTGTGCTGGTAACTTCTTCCGAGCTCCAAGAGCTGGAATGAGATTCAGAGTTGTAAGCTTGAGACTTGTGATGGTCATTCGAGTGTTCGTTTGAGACACCTGCAGATGGACGGGATATCAAAGCTCCACCCGAGTTTTCTTGTCCATAAGGCGGTAGATTTACGCTGAGCGGCTTTCCTTTATACAAACGCGAGATCTCGCGCTTGATGCTCTCAAGGTCCCAATCGGGGTCGATGCGAGAAGCAGGTGCCTTGAAAACGCCTTTGCCTCGGCCATCGAAATGCAGTTTCCAGGCTGCGGTTAACACGTCAGCCACGGATACGGAGTCGTATATGAAGAAGCAGGACTTACTCGTTGGATCAAACGTTAACCAACTCCAGCTGTCATTCAAGTAACAGCGTTCGGTTCCCACCATGATATACTTGCACAGACCCATCGGTCCCGGTGCACGGCGCAAATCTTTCAGCTCCGCGCAAACTTTAACCATAGAAACAATGTACGTGATAGCGACCTCGCGACCGAGACATTCATGTGGGCCACACCCAAAATGCATATAAGCGGACCTGTCGCGACCGGGAAGGAACTTCTCGGCGTCTGCGAATACTCTTGTGTCTTTGCAGCCCGGGCCCTAAGGATTTGTCAGAATTAGGCTTTGGAGAGGAGGCAATGAGAAAAGCTAGACTTAGGGAACATACAAAGAGACAGACAACTGCATCCCCGGGATTGAAGGTTTGGCCGTCAACGGTAGTTTTCTGCTTGCAAATACGAAGGTTGCGCTGCGAGCTTGTCAACCTCTGGGCTTCGAGTACATATTCGCGGAGTCGGCGATCAGCCTTAGGGTTATTTTGTATCGCAAAATCTTGAATATCGGACCAAATATGCTGATTCTCCGGTTGGAGAAAATATTTGAGGATCTCAGTAAGCTGAATGACTGTTAGCCTCTTCGTGGAAGTGAGAGGGGGGAAAAAAACAATACGAACCGCACCGACGACAACACCAACGCCAGCAAGAGCAGTGAGCCAGCAGATATCGGCTGCCTCTGCCTCCGTCTTTCCGGCGGCTAGAAGCTCTTTCACTATCTGTCGGCCATACCATCGCAGGGTACCTGACTTCGATCTATCAGGTCGCGACTGTCGCTTAGAGAAGAGCCATCCGAAAAAGCCCGTAGCTTTCGCTTCAATTGAGATGCTGTCTACTACCTCCTTCGTTGTCTTGGTGAGAACCTCCGCGCCTTCGCGAGCCCACTGTCGACGGCGCCAAGCCATCGCTGGGTCATTGTTATTGAAACCCCAGATGCGGACATTTAATAGGTGTCGATATAGCTCAGCAATTGTAAGACTGCCATACGGGTTTTCATACGACTTGAGATCCAGGGAGAAGAGATCCGCAAGCATATGTGCATTGACGGGAATGGCGACACTGAAAGAATCTTAGTTGCATATATGGACGGCTCGGTTGGAATACATACTCTCGAAGGATGTCAATTTGCTTTGTCCTGCCACCAATAGCAAATTCTTCCATCGCTAGATACTTCTTTGCCGAAGTTACTATACTATCTGCAAGTAGTTTCTGAAATTCCTTTGGTCCGTAGATAAGATCTCCCACCAAATTTCGCTGAATGGTGTTCGCCGGCTGATCGCCTCCCAGCATGAAAGACGAATAATCCTTTTCACCTGGGAAGAGGTCATTCAGGGCAGGGAGCCAGGGAACTCCAAAGGATTGCTGGTCAGCAAGAATCTTCCGGATCGTGCTGTGCGACATAATTATCCTGGGGACTGTAGGGCGTTTAGGATTGGCTTTTGTATAGAACTGGATTGCGCCGATTTTCTTTGCGATTTCTTCATTCTTCTCTTTTGTGAAGAATGGCTGCATAATGTGCAATGAATTATAGGGAAACCATCCTGGAAACGCGCGTTGGATGAGTTTGTAGTACATAGACCCGCCGAGACTTCTCCCTAGTTAGCTCTCATTCAAAATCGGAATACTTGATGCTTGCTGAATTGTCTTCCGCGGATAGCTGGGTAATGATAGGTATAATGTAAGGTTCACGTACGTCTTGTAATCTTGAGCAACTTCTGTGATACCCCAATTAGTCAGAGTCGAAGCTGTGTAGTCCAAAGTATAGAAGCGATCGGATCGGACCAAAGTTACCGCGTCCGAGAATACGGCTCTGCCTACAGTGTACGGAGGGCATCCCTAGTAGGTGAATTAGCATCGAAGCTTGTCGGATCTCTGATTTGATTAGACTAGCTTACTCCACAGCCAGGATTCATGTCAGGCTTTCCGTCTTCGAGGAACAAGCCAGGATATAGTTCGACCATGTCGGGATGATCATAGAGCGACCGTAAAATGTCGGCAATCTTTGGATCTGGGTTGATGTCTTCCATTGTCTCGTGCCGTTTTAGGCCAAAAAAATGGCGAAATTCATTCAAAGATGCGACTTGCCTGTTAGGCGTAAGCGTAACTCTAGAGCAGACGTGAGGCTTATACCATTTCCGAGCTTGTAGTATACCAAGAATTTCGACAACGCGCATGGCTTTAGGGACCATCTTAGGGCCAAATAGGCCTAAAGCTATTAGCATTACTCGGCGATTTTCTCGGCAATGTTTCACTTTACCTGCGGGCTCTTCGATGCTCTGCCTCAAAATCTCCACCATCTCCGCATCATCAAATTTACCTGTCTTCGGGTCCCGCTCTAGATGGGCAAAAGATCGCTCCTTTGGTTCGTTTGGGATGTTCTTTTCGTATCTGAGAAGGCCAGTTAGGAGCTCCTTGGGGGTGAGCTTATCTAATGGTTTATTGAGTCCTTTGAACACTTCGCCAGCAAGGAAATCGTTTAGCCATTTCTCGTCACGTTGGGAAATGATAGGGTGGAAACGATAAAGAAGGTTGAACTCGGCAGACACCTGGTTGCCAACACCACTGCAAAAATGTTAGTACAATATTTTAGCGGGTAGGTTAGAAAGATTACCGCGGTGTGCCATGCCCATCAAAGTGCTTATCAATGGCGACTCGAGGATCAAGAGTCCAAGAAGTGTCAGAGTGGTGCGCATTAGTAAGACCTCGGAGGTAATCATGCAGCGATATGTTGATATACAGGCCACCTACTATCCTAAATGTATCATTAGTGACGGTGTACTAGAAATCATAAATTACCTACAATCGAGCAGTTTGAAAGAGATCCTCGTCGAGCTTCTTCTCCGCTGCCTCAAGCTCCTCCTTGTCTAGCGAATTCGTGTCTGGTTCAGGAAACCGGTTACCTTCGTTTATCTTGAACAAAATCTCTGCAACATAGTTGTGGAAGCGATTATACATGACCAGCATAACGTTTACGCCTGGCGGTTGCGCGAGCAGACGTCTCTCATGGAAGGTATCTGGGTGGAGCAAGCCCCGTTTTCCGGTACGAACCTTCATTTGCTCTTCGACGCTAGAACCATACAAAGGTGCGAGATCGAGATATGATGATGCGTCAGAAATATTGGGGTCGATACGGTTCGTCCTAAAGATATCTAGATGTGTCAATCCTTCATTTGGCCATGTGGGTATCCCAAGCATACCGTGAATAATGATAGTCGCATGGTAGAACAGCATCGAAGAAATGCCAGCTGGATTCTTCTTGAATCCTCCATCCTCGCGTGCCATGAGTACTGCATCAATTGTAAGCATTTTCACGATGGGCATTAATTAATACTCACAGTCGAACAGAAGCCCAGGATCTGGTTTTACTGCATGTAGCTTCTTTTCAGTCTTGCAAGTCTTTGCATAGGCGGTACCAGCTTTGCCCAAATCAGGTTCAAGGACATTCTAGCGTTTGTAAGTGTTCGTCGATGCCATGAATCCATAAATCGCATACGTTGTAACTTCCATCAGCTTGCCTATACTGGTATTTATCCCCCATGTAGCTTAACGGTGGATGCTGGAGGCTATCCCACAGAGCATCTATCATCGTGTTTGTAACCTTTGCTCTGGTCTTGGAAGTCTCTGGTAGAGCTGCGGCAATCGAGATCAATTTTTCCATCTGCACCGAACCGTTAGAATGAAGCAGGGTGTATGGATAGGTTAACATACCGTCATCTTCTTATCATCAATTGGCTTTCCCTCCTCTGACTTGACCTCTATGAGTGTCTGAACAGTGGATACAAGTTTGCCTTTCTTTGCTAGGGCCTTGATATCTTGAAGAAGACCCGTCTCGTGCTTTCGTGGATCTGCATAGGCCTCCCCCCCTTGGTACTTTTCCTCTTGCACTGTCCGAGGCAGAGAATTCGCACGCCATCTATAAATCATATAGAAGAGAATTCCTGCGCCAGCAGCTGCGCCAACTTGCAGCTCCCTCTCGCCTACGTTCGGCAAAGCGATTTGAACCATGATTGCAATTGCCAGAAGAGATAGAGGAATGTAGGAGGCGAACGAAAGGAAGAGAGCAAAATAAGTGATAATCGGGACAGGAGAACGCCTCCTTGACATATAGGAGCTCTCCTGGCACTGTGGACGAGTCGTTACCTCGACTGAACCAGGGTTGGGCATTTATCCCAGGCGCAACTAAGCAGTGATACTTTCTGTTCAGCTGCATGGTGTGCGCCAACCATATCAATTTCAATGAGCGAAACGCCAGTTTCCTAATTTGAGGGTGCATCTTGTGGAGTTTGATTGATGGTCGGTACAACCCCACTAGTATCACAGCATGGACATAAGCACTATAATCGGCATAAGCAGAATTGTGCTGTAACGATACCAACTCCCTGTACAACGAGCCAAGTCTTCTAGCATAAGCTAAGCGTGCCTTTACTCTACTAGGCCGAATTTTACGCATCGTGCTGGGCGCGCCACTACTGGCGTTGCGTATACTATAGCGCCGTTGCTGGTATGCGGGGCTGAAGTCCATCATGAGGCTTGCGGGTGGCTTGTTGCGGGGCAGCTGAGCAAGGCGTGCGGACCTACCATTCGACGACGGCGCAGATCAACCGGCAACGCGAGACGCCATTGTTATGGGATGCCGTATCTCAACGCCAATAGTTGAATGATGCTGTGCATGGGTAAGCGGGAGTACCCGTTCATGCGCTTCCCATTGCGGTAGTTGTCGGCTTGGAAAATGCATCCCCACGCTTTGGGCGAGCACCGCACAGCTCAAGGAACCTCAGTAGGACCGTACTGGCTAGCTGGATGGGGCCTTGATATTTTCGTTGCATGCCGCCAGGCTACAACAAGTAAAGATGAACTGTAGTCAATGCGTTTGATAGCTTAATTTCCTTTCCAAAGCATTGCTGTTAACGAAGGGGTTAGCTCGTCTTGCACTGGCCTGCATTTTGGTGCACCCAGAGGTCCTCTTCAGCTCGCCTCCTTGCGGAACGTACCTCTATTTCCAGTACTTCCTTCCGGCTGCGCTGGCTTAGCCTCCGTTCGTTGTCGTCGAGCGCGCTTCCATGATGATCGTCATTTTACTCTTGCGTGTGACCATGACTTGGCTTGTATTGGCTTGCTGATTACCTGTTTCGCCTGACATTGTAGGACGGCGAGCTGTAAACTGGTATCAAGGGCTGTGTGGCATTTCCATAATGAGTTCTGATAGGTGGACCTTCATATGCAGACCTCGGGACACAAGCCCCTCAGCTTCGAGGACCTCCTAGCGACTATCCCGCATTCAATAACTTACGTCGACATGCCCTGGAGCCTCCCAGGCTCTTACGTCCCCTTTCTAGCGGTGTCCGCAACTTCCCGCCCCGAAGTTCTCCATAGTCCATATTTCTACCGAAGGATCCCAGGCTGAGGTTAAGTAGCGAAAGTCGTTGAACTGAAAACATACAGCGTTGTTAAGTGTTTATGACCTTTTGGCATTTCAACACAGGACAATGCCGAACCGCCTCGTCCTCTGTTTTGACGGTACTGGGAACAAATTCCTTGGCAACGAATCCGATACAAACATAGTTAAAATATATCAATTACTCTCTCGCAAAGCTTCGGATCAGTTCCACTATTACCAGCGTTCGTTAAGTCCGATTCCATTTATTGGAATTAACACTAACGTCTCCAGCGGGTATTGGCACTTACGTAGAGCACCAGTCCTCCAATTCTTCAGGCGGGAACCTGTGGACACGACTCAAGTCTGCAATTGCGACAACGGTTGACCAAGGAGTGGGAACATCCTTTGTCCATCATGTCCTGGCCGGATATCGTTTCATAATGCGGTACTACACAGAAGGGGATAGGATATATATCTTCGGATTTTCTCGTGGCGCATATACTGCACGGTTTCTATCTGAGATGCTCTTTGAAATCGGGCTGTTGTCACGAGGAAACGAGGAGATGATTAGTTTTGCCTGGGATACGTTTAGCGATTACCAACGAACGAAAGGGAACGTACCGCAAACGAAAGAGGATGAAAAGAGGAGGGTGTACATGAAGAAGTTCAAAGAGACATTTTGTCGCCCTCAGGTTGTGGTGTATTTTCTCGGGTTGTTTGATTGCGTGAATAGCGTTGGCACGTTTGAGATACCATTTGGTGCAAAGAACTATGAGGTTATTGCACAGCCACCAGCAAGGTATATTCGACATGCTGTTTCGATACATGAGCGGAGGCTGAAATTCAAGCCCGCATTGTTTGATATGGATGACGAAGTTGCAAAACAGCACCAATGCGATATAAAAGAGGTTTGGTTTGCGGGGAATCACGGAGATGTTGGCGGCGGATGGGGGCTAGGCAAGAATCAGAGACGCTTACTGTCGGATACGCCTCTTGAGTGGATGCTACAGGAGCTTGATGGGCTACCGGAGGATGGCAAACTAGCGTTCGATCGTAAGTCCCTGATCGATAATATTCTCCCACCTATCAACTATGGAGGTTGGCTATCCGATTTATTTCTCCGGACACGGCTCTCGAACCACGCAATTCGTGTCCGAACAAATCAACCACATGATATGCTTGCATTCGGTGGAGGAGTGTCTTGGATCACAACGCTGGGCTGGTGGATTTTAGGTCAGTCGCAATTTTAGACTCCCAAATTCCCTCTAACTTGAACCAGAGCTGCTGCCTATTTTCTCTCGCCTTGAACTTGAAGGAGGAAAATGGGTTCCTCGTCATCTCCCACCTAACAATGGTGCGCGACGTGACATCCCCTCTAACGCTGAGATCCACCCAACTGTTTCAGCAATGTATCATGCCGGCGTTTTATCACTCGAACAGATGCCTGTGCTCGGTGGAACAGACCCTCCAAGCCTCCGTCCTTCAGCTCTCCTTTCTTCATGGGCAGCACTGAGGCAGGAACGAGCGAAAGAACAGAATGGTCAAAAGCCCTCCGCAGCACCTAAAAGGAAAGAATCCCCAACAAAATCATGTGTGGTAGAAGCCAAGTCATGGGATGATATTGGATATGCCTTTCCACGAACTTGGGATTAGAACTAACAGAAATGTCACGTCGATATTACTAGGCTATTCCAAGTTCATTTCCAAGTTAAATCCAACATAAATGGTCAATTCATTTATACGTCTTGTATAGTCTTTAAATATGAAAATAGCTTCATATGGGTTAGTTGAGAAATGCTGCAGTTCTCTCCATGTCCAGAACCCATAAATAGGAGATATCAATGTCTTGCGATTCCTTCGACTGCAATGCATATGCAAGCTCGTGAATTCCGAATCACAAATACGAGGTTTTTGCAATCATAGTAATTAAAAGGCCCCCAGAGGTGGTAGGCAATCTTCCGATCAAATTAAAAGGTACGCAAATGCAAAGCAATTCCATAACGTAGTTTACAAGAGAGCGCCCACTCCAACCAACTTCAGACAGTTATAGCACAATAATAATCAACAACGCGCACATATGCTATAGGAAGCGATAGTCTATTAAATTGTTCGGTACCTGTGATATCGATTTGGCACGTACGAGAATTATACCTAGGCTGTTTACAGCGCGTAGAACACCGTAAAAGCTAGCTAGCGGCTTTTAATCGAGCCCTCGAATCACGCATTTGCTCCCTAAGCTACCTCTAACCGTTTCTTTAAGCGATAATCTCCCCGAGCTTGGCCTTTATTAGGGTCCCTTGCTTCTAGATTAGCTTTATTCTTCACTGTCTCCGCTTAATTACTACTTCGTTCGCCTTTTTAAAGGCTCTTAATCCGATTATATATCCGCTCGAAAACTAATATCTACTTATAATCACCTAGCTAAATATCCTTCATTAAATAGTATTTTTTTAAAGATGTAATAATTAGCTAAAGTATTATCCAGCCTATAATAAAGCCAATTATATTCAAATGATAGGTTCCTTCGTTTAGAATACTATACTTATCCTTTATATCCTGCAGCAACTTAGTCCATACACCTATAAGCTCTAGATTCTTATATAGAGCTTACTAGTGACTATAGAAGGAATTGTGTTAAGTTCTAAAGTGATCAATACGTTTTATAAAGTTTCGAGGCTAATAGATCCTAACCTAGCCAGCACCACGCTCGGCTAGTAATCAATTAGCTATATTGCATACGGCATTTAACATAGGCGAAAACCCTCGTGAATTAAGCTCAAGAATATATCTAGTAATCACTTCCTCTTTAACATTAGTAAGCTTCTTTAAAGCAGGCTTATAATCGCGTCGCCCAGCAATCCCGACGCATTATTGTCGCAGCGTCCTTCGATCGCACTAGAATGTTGGTATAGCGCGGTCTTCGCTTCAAATTTGTTTTTTATTAATAGTAGAGAGGGCAAGCAGGGTATGAGCTTCTTTGCAGGTTGATTGCGCGTCGTTGTGTTGAGACATCGCGTGTAGAAGGGAGTGTATTGTTTGAAGTTGGTTTGGGTGAGCGCTCGCTTGTGCTGAGCACTCGCTTGTGAACCACTCTCGCGGGTTCTGACGAAAACTTATTGCGAAAGCACCCAAATCGAAAAGATTTTTTGCTTTTTATGGAAGAAACTATCGGGTGCATTCTTCAAGGCGTGGTTGAATACCAGCTGTTTGAAAATGGGAGAGGAAATGCGGGGTAACCTGCCAGCCTCGCGACAACCTTGTCAAGCGAACATGTTGTAGTGACACGAGGCTGTTTGAGCACGTTTTCGCCCGTCCTCATTTGCAGGAAGAATCGCTAGTGGGGACACTTGCTGTTGAAATAGTGCGAACGTCTCTCCTGGCAGAACTACACAATTAAAGGCATGGTGGCCCTCTTTCGTATTTGATAAGGATTAGACTACCTGACCGACCATCCAATGTAGGCCGAATCGGGAGGCATGCGATAGGCGACTAGGCTCCCGGGGGTAAACCCTTTTCGCTGGCAGGTCTCCCAGTGAAAGGGCAGGGGCCAATGGACGGTAGCAATTAGCCACCTGACTCGGACGATAAACTCGCTCAAACTCGCGCAGCCTGGATATCACTACTGCACTGCATGCGTTGTGCTGAATGGCAGATCCAAGAGGAGGGTTCAGGAAGAATCAAATACAGGCTCATGCACGTAGGACATTCCTTGTGATATCGATATTCAAGATGCTGCGAACATGAAATTGTAAGTAAGATCAACTAGCATCAACATTGCAGTCCTCATAACATCCTGTTAGGCAGACCATCTATAGGCCACTGATTCCGGAGGTATAATCTATCCAGCCAACACCAGCGGGTATACTTAAATATGGTGGTCTTATATCTGGGGCTGTTATGCCTCGCATCAAGCGCGACTGCTTCTGGCCCCGTACCCGTCACTAGAAGCGGCCTCGCTGGCATCGGATTCAACTTTTACGATCCGTACTGCGCCCATGGTTGCTTCCGATCCTTCTCCGGCTTCACACTACCGTGCTCCACTATTATCAGTGCCGGAGGCCACACAACTGCTGACGAGGCGGCCTACCACCTAGCCAAGTGTCGTGCGTCCGATTTCCCCTTCCTAAGCTCTATAGCTTGGTGTATACATTTATATTGCCCGGAAGACGTTCGCGCCTCAAAAATTGAGAACTTCTGGGAGACTGGCATCACAGGAGACGTCACAATCCTTCCGAAATGGAGCTACGGTGAGATGATGGCAAACATCACCCAGCCACCGACCATGGTGGCTATGACCGAGGAAATGAGAGGGGGTAAGGTCTTAAACATGACCATGCTCACAACCTACAACAACTGGAAAGCCACACAGGATACTTTGGTATATTTCTTCCGTGAGACCGCCCAGGAATCGTATTATGGGTAAGCCATTCATAGTAGCTTTCCTCCAATCATATCCTATCTGATCGAGCTTATTCGACTACGAAACGACTACCAGTCCTGAATTACTAATTATCCATCCAACTAGACTTTCTATTTGCCTGACTGCCTTCGCTCTACCGATTGTGCTAACATGGCTGGGATACCTTCCCTTCATGACCAGTGCGTTGGAACGAATCAAGCCCTGGCTCTACCCCAGCGTCATCGGGACCTATCATGACCGGCCCCTTCCCTTCTCGCTAGGAAACGCCCCCACAGTCGGCCAAAGCTTCTACATTGCAATTATGGTTATTCTGAACATCGTCTTCCTTGCAGTCGGGTACAAGACGTTGTGGCCCGACCAAATAATGCAATGGTACACAAATCGCTATCAAGAGCTTATGGCCTACTTCATGTGGCGCACCGGTGTTCTGGCATTTTGTAATATGCCAGTCCTATTCCTTTTTTCGAGCAGAAACAATATCCTATTGTGGCTAACCAACTGGTCACATTCGACCTACATGTTGCTTCATCGATGGATTGCTCGGCTTTTCCTCATACAGACTCTTTTACACTCAATCCTTGCTCTGGTTTTGTACCAGAACACCGGCTCATACGGCGAGTCACTGAAAAAGCAGTGGTGGATCTGGGGCTGTGTTGCTACGGTTGCGGCTGTCATTATCGTGCTTGCTAGTGTACTCATCCTCCGCCAGCGGGCTTACGAACTGTTCCTAATCACGCATATCGTTATGGCCGTTATCTGCGTGGTGGGCTGCTGGTACCACATCTATATCGGTTACGAGAATACCTTTGGCTATGAGACTTGGCTATATGCTACGATTGCCGTTTGGTTCTTCGACCGAGTGGCCCGCGTGGCGCGGATCTTGAAGACGGGCCTCCGACGCTCCAAGGTGACAGAAGTTGGTTCTAATATTCTTCGCGTTGACATAGAAGGAATACGTTGGAGAATGCCGGGCCATCATGTTTATGTATACTTCCCGACGCTGAGCCCTTTCCGACCATGGGAGAACCACCCGTTTTCCATGATACCAACAACTATGCTCACTGGGCACCGGTATAGCGATCAAGCAGGGTTGGAACTCGATGACATAGAGAAGAACGCTGTAACTGTGGGGTCGAATTCTGTAACCAATGGCAAAATCTATACCAACTCGGGATTGACGTTGTTCATTCGAAACCATACGGGCATGACGGGATCTTTGAAGTCGCACAATGGACTGCTCACGCTGCTCGAAGGACCATATCCAAACAACCCAACCAAGGCGGTTCTACAAAGCGATCGACTGTTGCTTATAGGAGGCGGCATTGGTATTACTGGGTTATTGCCCTTCTTACGTTGCCATGCTAATTTTAAGTTATTCTATAGCGTAAAGGGGGGGGACCTATGCCTCGTAGAGACGTTAAGCGCTGTGCTGAACGAGGTCCAAGAGAAGGACATCAGCGTTGGGCGCAGACTAGATATTCATGCGTTACTCCGAGAAGAGGCTGGTGTTGGATGGTCTAAGATTGCTGTAGTGGTGTGCGGACCAGCGACCATGTGTGACGATGTTAGGGCAGCGGTAGCCCTGGTAGGTAAGGAAGAAGCTGGTTCCTGTTCCTTTGAATTAGAGGTGGATGCCTTTTCTTGGTAAATCGCGGCTCCGTAGGGTGGACTTTGACAATAAAGCCTCATATACCTTTAGCTAGTTAATAGGTTTCCACGATTAAATGGTGTATGAATACACCGTACATGAGCTAGAGTATTCATTTCTTTCTCACACAGCTTAGTCCACTATTCTAGTCTTTTAAGGCATGATTCGTGTATACTGAAATCTTCTGATCAATGATTCTATCATTTCCAGGGCTAAGGTGTGGTAACTTCTAAAAACTTATCTCAGCCAAGAATCCCAATGTAAATTGTCTCAAATTCACTAGCAGATGCCAGCATGCTCCAGAATTCGTCGCCAACAGACGATGGGAGACATCCCCTGAAGCCAGTCTCACTATATGGTGTTGTGTATCAGGCAGCATCAATCGCTAAGGCAAATATTGATGTATTGAAGGAGGCTAAGTGGCCTGCCTGGCCAGAAGCTGGCAGTGGCGAGACTATATAGGCCTGAAAACAGGCCAACTATAATAGGATAGTAGAGACACGTGACATATGGCAATAGTGCATCCTGCCAAGGCTAGCGCTCTCCCGTAGTAGTTTGTAGAGGCTAGTAGGGATTGCGATATCCGTTTCTAAACTTCAAGCAGTTTGAAATGATTGGCGCCGTAGCCTCGGTGAACAAAGCAAAACGTACTAGTTAGGCTTCCTTAATTCGCTCCCATAATTCGCTCCCACAGCCAGCCGTGTATCCAGCCTCTATCCGGCCTGCCTTTTGCTCGTTTTATGACGTCACTTACTCTCCGTAGTAGTGCTACATTCAGCCTTGGGCTTAGTTCCGTTATCACGCGACGGGGCTATTTGGTTGGCAAAGACCTCTAATGCTTAATTAGCTACTAAGTGGACTAGCAGTGTCCTGCCGATTGAGCACTAGTGTGCTCGCACGCGGCTTGGGGGAGATTGCAGGGCAACAACGTCGACAATCGAATGTCCCGTAGCCGTGTAAGCGGCCAACTTATGGTAGGGGTCTATTTTGCGTTGCCAGTCTCGATCAGACAGCTGCGCTACCAGTGGGAATCTATGTCACAAGATCTCCTCGGCGGTAGCAGAAATTCTCAAAAGATGCTCAAATGGGAGAAGATATTTTCGATGTCTGGCGGACCTGGGGGAGGATACGACCATATGCTGTACCGTCAAACGGACCGATCGTGGCTGAAAGAGTGGGTAGGAGTGGATAACTAACGTGATATAGCAGGCGCGTGTTGAGCTGGCTAGGAGAACGGTTGGAGACTAGTTGTTCCTTGTGTAGAGAATAGTTCTTGATAGAGTCGAATTAAGGAAACGTTAAACCCGTGTTTTGACTTGATAACTGTGGACCGTGGCTCAAGTTAGCACGAATTACTGGTCCTAAGTATTCTGTTATGACATTTGTGAAACACTTGAATTCAATCAGGACCTAGTTAGGTCTGCTTTTTGAGGCCAAGTGGTGGAGCGAGCAAATAGCAAGAGTAACTATCAAACTTACTAGACTTCAGTACAAAAGACCACAATGCAGTTTTCAGTGGCAAATCTCTTTGGAACGCATTTGGGGTAAATGATACCGCCAATATCCTGTCTACATTACTCGACAACTATACTAAAAGGTGTCGCTTAATAACCAGTGAAGGCCACTGTCTTGGGCTGAAAATACTGAATACGATAATTGAAATATACATGAGGAAATTCGGTGCTCTAAAATTTGTTTGGCCGGTATGAGGTGCAGCGTCTGCGGTGGTTGTAGAAGCAAAGCGTAATCATAGTTAGGATAACCTCAGCTATATTTTATCACCAAGGCAACCAATGGAATGAGCTCTCCACTGAAAGTTACATGATATAGGCTATATACCCCTTTTAGCAAGCTCTGCTTTGTCTAACGCTTTGTCGAATGCTATTTTATACCCACTACACACGTCTTACTAAACATTACCGTTCGTATAGATTGTGTGGTGAGAAGCGAATCTTGTCTCAGGGAGGGAGATGAGGAACTGAACTGCTTGATTGAGGATGGCCAGCAGGCCATATTTATGTACATAGAAAAAAGGGTATATCAGCTGATATCCGGCGTGATTTAATATCGTGCGACGATATCCGATACAACCTGCAACCGGATAACTTGCTGCCGTATAGTAGTAGGAAATCGCACTCGGCAGACTCGCCAAATCCCCATCACAGATTGGTGAGGCTCTCCGGCTATTCTCCGCACCTTTCAACTATCTAGCCTAAGATTATAGTCTGTAAATCGCCAAGAGGCTATCAGGGCCTGCATTTATTGCTATAGATACAAGATATATTCGACCACGTGTTGCCAAAGAAGCTTTTCGCTCATGCTTTTCACTGTCCAGATTTCACGCTCTATCTCCGAGGCTAAAGAGATTAATCGGTGCCCGAATTACGTGAGATTCGATCGAAATTGTGTAGCATTCTGAACTCCGCTCCGGCGGGGACATTTATGCCAGCGCATATTGGCCCCAGTTGAGTCGAGCAACATCCGCCACTGTATAGAGCCTAGGGTCGGCCTTTCCTAATTGTTACTCACGTGAACCGCAACTGCAGCGAGCTTAGTTGTATTTATATAGTCCTTGAGAGGGAAGTGAGAAGCTATGAAGAAGAGCCATGCAGACGGTCAAATGGTCCGTAGGTATTCCAGCTGCCGACTTGTGCTAGAAGTTTATCTTACGCCATCCGTCGCGTTTAGGATGCTGCGTTCAAATAGCTACACTCCAAGTACGTGCTACATTCTGTCCGGAGAGGCACTCACCCTATAGACACTGTCTTCTATGCGAGCTGGAGCTGCATAAATTCCATTTCACATAATGAGGCACAGCAAGGTCGCTTTAGCAGCCGCGGGACCTGTGAATAGCAGCAGAATTGGCAAATTAGATATATCCCCAGCCTTATATTAAGCTAGGAAAATATAGTAGAAGGATGTTAAAAGTTGCTAGATAAATGTATCTGGTTTTACATTTTATTGTATTTCAATCTTTAATAATATTTATACGTCAATTTTAACTAAATAAATAAATAAATGAACTAAATTAATAAGATTTTTTATTAAAAATAGATTTAGTTTTCAAATATATTATTATTTTATTACTAAAATCCAGTTTATACTACTATATAAGGCAGCCTATTAAACCTATATTATTATAATGGGTCCTTTGGCATTACCCTCCAAGGGCAGGGCCTCGTGTCCCCTACGGGTCACATGGGCACCTAGATATATACTTTCCCGAATCTTACGCATTACTCCTTAAGAATTCGTCTTTCTCACAGAATATTATTTGTACCCCCATTTTGGCTCTTCAAGCTTCCTGCCTACGTGATGCCTCACAATTATAGAGGTTGATAACTAGGTAGGCTATCATAACGCTACTCTAGTTCTGTTTAATCTAAACACAGTAATATTAAAGTTTAATATTGAACTTCGAACGATGTTACTTTAGGTCGATTCAATTGTAGAACAAGGGGTTTCAAATGAATATCCTACTCACAACAAACCGGTAGCCGGCTCGAGACTAGAGCTCTCACCGTATACTGGCCCCAAATCGGGGACCAACAGTCTTGTAAGAGCACCGGCAATTGCCTATCACCATGGTTTGGAATTTCTCCCCTCTCGTGGGACATATCGGGGTGGACACATTCTCGGAAGTAGATCTAGTAGCGAGACATTGTCTAACGTATTATCGCCCGGTTACGTCACATGCTACATTACCGGCCTCCATAAATATTAACTTTCCAGAATCGGAATTCTTCTCGCGCATCGGTTGCCTTCTCGCTAATTTCCTCTTTTTGTCTAGCCATTTATTTTGTAATTTATTTAGTTTCGGGTTTCAAGCGCATGATACATGGTAGTGCAGCGGCGACGGGGCGGTGCGGGAATGACCTTTTGAATCCTTCCCGGCTATCAGGTCGACAAGGGTTCAGTCAAGATGTCAAATACTAACCACGAAGATAATAAGAGCCTTCATCAGGCGTGCAAAGAGCTCTTTAGACCTCATCATTTTGCATGGATTAAGACATTCAGTAAAGAAATGAGTTTCGGGGAAAAGACAGTGTCAGGAAAAGGCAAGTGATCTACCAGGATTTCCACGGGCGACGCCGGTCCCGGACTTGTGTCACCTCTTAGGCAGACGGACTCCAAATGCACATGCATTGCGGGTCGCTGAATTTCATCACACCCCTACACAAACTTTCCGATGTGCATCTGGCCATTAACTATTCCCAGGATAAACCCCAGAATCAGCACGCCGTTAAAATTTAAGTCGGGATTTAAGATAGCGGGAACTGTCCCACTTATACTGAAGATTTGAGTCTCTGAATCGACAACATCCTTTAATAAAGAGCTTCACAAATCAACGTAAGGTTCTACAATCAGAACTAGGCTCGCCAACTCGATGTCAGGAACCACGACTTCCAAAATGCTTCAGTCTTCCTTAAGGTCTGCAATAACTGTTTGCCGTGGGAATTCTTAGCTCGCTGATTGCACAGACAGTCAGCCAATAGCATCGAGGGAATCAATGTCCCGTCCGATAAAGTGGCGCGCTGCTTGCAACGACTGCTGCGCGGCAAAGGTGCATAACCATACGCAAACGAAGATATTAAAAGTTTTGCTGACGATCTTGTTGCAAGGTAAAGTGCAGCGGTGAAAGATCTGGGTGTGAGCGTTGCCAGAATATAGGCAACCGTTGTGTCTACCAAGAATCAAGAATAGGCAAGAATCCTGGCATTAGGGCTAAAAAGCGGCGGATACAGAACGAGGAGAATGCACTACTTCGTCCAACAGAAAACCAGCAGCAAAAAACCCACCAACCAGACTTTCAGATTCTTCAAACAAGCCTTCCACCATCGACACCAGGATTGGCGTCTCCTGTTATCAACTCTGTGGATCAGAGCACAAACGATGAAGCGTTTCAATGGGCCACTACTTCCCAACTGGATTCGTCTGAAGCCAGTGGGGAACTTCTAGACACGCTTACTGGGGGCACAACAGGCACTTCTGCCACTTCAGAATCCGTTGCGCCAAATTCGGCCATAGACGACTTCATGTCCAATCTAGATTTGGACTTCGACGAGATGTGGAATTCCCAGGCGATACGGCAGCCCTTCCAGAACAGACAGGAGGCAACCCTCGACCCCCCTCCTATCCCAGACGATTCTCAGAAGTTAAGGAACGAAAATGATAGTCGATGTGTGATGCAGTGCTGCCATTTCATCAGCGACCTTGAGACGTATATCAGCGCTGAGATAGAAGCTTTCCAGATCAGGCTTGGCATTGCGCGTAAGGCAAACGGGAGATTGCACGAGCTCATCGGTTTCCAGCAAGGCTCACGAAATCTACGCTGCCTGATGCTATTCAATACAGTCTGCTATCAGATCATCGAGCTCCTTGATCTTTGCCACAAAACCATTGCGTCCTCAGATAGCTATCGTCGCAGCGGAAGTTTTCTTATGCTTGGCGGCATTGGCTTTGGTGAATTTGGATTTGACGAGGAAGAGCGGTTAGCTTGGCAGAAGCAGAGGATAGTGAAGGAGATCAACAAGGTTAGCGAAATGGTGCGGAAAATCAAGACTCTCGCTGGGGTAGGACCGGACCATTCAACATCTGAGGCAACACCTCTAGCCGCGGCGCGGGGAAACTGCTACAATGATCTCGAAGCCCGAATAAAAGAGTTGGCAGCGAAAGTAACAATACCAAAGGCGTAACATAGCGGTTGCCTTTTGCCCATGAGAGATAACAGCGCGCGTCGGCTAAATGCGTTGGGACATTGGGTGGGGATCGGTTGGCTGTTACTGATAGATGAATTATAACCAGGGACATCCGGCAATTGACAAATTCATTTCCTGTAGGGACAGCTAAGATATATTCTAGGACGGGCTTACCATAAATTTCGCCCCAATGATTGCCCATCACCAACGAAAGCATTGGTGTGATTGATTAGGTCGAAAGTTCCCAAGCGGTAAAGATTGACAGATTGGCATGTCCCAATAATGTGCGCGTTAGCTTGTGAATTAGTCCGAAGCTAATGCGAGCCCCCGGGGCGGGCCCTGCATCTTAAGCCCCGCGTTTCAATGAACAGCTGAACAAGCCAGGAGAATTACTTAACGTCGATAGGGAGCGGGTCGTGGCCGTCCCTGGGAAGGAAAATATTATAACTTTAAGCATATATCTATGAAAGAAAAGACTGACCCTTCAAATGAATGAATAATAGGAGATTGAGAGAAAAGCCTTGAGTTAGCTTTGAATAGAATTGCTGAAACGCTAATGGGTTATTGATATAATTCTCTTATCAAACCCACTAGACAATTTAGTCTTACCGTAGAATAATCAATCAAATATATATTAGAAGAAGAGTGGTGAGTGCTTCACTTTGGGTTTAGATTAAGAACAGATCATAACTTGGGGTACATTATGAAGTTAAAAGGATGTCAATTCTGTGACTTCTCTCCATTTTGTACCTCTTTCTTGATTTCTATTCTCTTGACTTTGCGTAGCTTGGCTGTGCTCTGACAACACGATCTATAAAAATAAACCAAACAAAGCAAACACAGCTATAGGGCTACCGGTGACGAGTGGTTGGCGGGGGTCGGAAGTATAGAACTACATTGATTTTATAGGGTGCTTCACAAAGGTTTTACGTACAGGTCCTTTCTTACAATAGGATATACTCGATTGAACAATCACGTGATCAAAGTGATTTCTACCTTTGGTTGGTACCCATAATTTTTTCGTAGAGTCTCCTTATATTATTCTGAAGCTATAATAAGATGCGGCAGCGGCATCCTCTTCATTGTAGCTGCCCAAGACATCAATGGCAACGGCTGAAGATTCTATAAGATTCCGCAGTATTTATCTACTTGTAGAATGAATCTCTTGGTAATTTTCTAATGAATGCTCGTGCGGGTGAAGAGTTCAGCAAAGGATCTTTTCCGAACCTCATATGTAAAAGCACATCCCCGATAAATGGCAAAGAAAACCAAAGGGTAGAAGCCACCCAACAATACCCAATAATCTTCGTAATCCAGCCTGGCTTGTATCCTAGCTTCTGAGCAAACCATTGGAAGAAATCTTCAATTGTAATGGCGGCAGCTTGGAAAAGGAAGAATGACATGACGCCACGTATCTGCCATTCAATTGATACTTGCACCGGGCATGGCATCATGAGTAAAGATTGCGCATGTATAATCCCTGAAATAAGGAACGCAAGCCAAAGTTGGATGTATGAGGACGTGGGCGTCCCACGTTTGACGCCTATTCCACTCACAAATGCTTGAGTGAAAGCCAAAAGAGGCTATGGGGGCCCATGTTCATGTTAGTATACGACTCGAGATATTAAGAAGGAAGATCTGCACATACACGTCTCAATGTTTGATGCCAGTACTTGCCCCAGAAATCCCTGACTGTTGACACGTCTGATATTTTGCCAAAATATGGGGGCCAATCCTGATACCATGCTTAGCCTCAAGTGTTGAATATGCAGTAATCAAAGCTGCTTACCTCTGGCTGACTGATTCCAAGACCTACAGCAATGATGGCGGAAGCGACGTATTGGATTTGAATTACATAATATGGCATTAACCCGAATGCCAAGGTGCCAACAAAGGACCAGATGAGGCTCATATGCCGTAGTGTAGTCGCGTTGCTTTCATTTTCGAAAAAAATATATACCCAGAGCTGAGAAACAGCGTCTCCCATAATGAAGTAGTACAGAAGCCCTATCAATTGTTTTGAAAGATAATCTGTCTTGGATTTCTTCTGCATTAGAGGAACATTCTTGACCTCGTAATTCCAGCGTATGCCTCTCATGTTGAACTGCATAGAGAGAGCCCATCTCAGCTTCCGGAAGCCGAATGCAGCAAAACATAAAGCCTCATGGGCTGGTTGGTCTACGCGCCAGAAATGGTACTCTGGGCCACGGGAATCGGAAAATATGACCTTTTCCAAGACGGATAGATAAGTCGACACACCGAGAACGAAAGGCTGCACAATCGCCATATTGTTCGAAAAATGGGGTCGGATTCGGGATAGGAGGAAAATCAGAACTAGTGCCGTCCCAAACGTATGCCGGCGATATGTGAAAGGCGGTGTAATTAGCGTGATGATCTGGATTGTAGACAACAAGAGGTGAGGGATAATGGAGCCAGTGGGGGTACGCAATTCGTCCATGAGAGAAACGGTGGTTCGTATTGAGCCCTGGTTTTATTTCAATGAAGTAGTATTTCCCATACAGGTTTCTGCTTTTGAGCTTTTGCCTCTGCACGATATCACGTTGCAACGTAGGTATAGTTTAGGGCGGATGCCGGAAACCAAACCCGCCGAAGCCTTCGAGGTTGCGAATAAGCTCACCGTGACTAATACTTAATCATATAAAAGCAATAATGTCCTTTCAAGTCCGGCAACCGTCGGAATTCGCGAGCGTCCCGGTCTCGGACATGAATGGTATAGTCATGTGATGAATGTGCCGCATGCCGACCTAACCTGTACTTCTGGGCTCTCGCGACCCGAGCAATTGCCAGCCCACCACTTTCGTGGTAAGTGCGCCATTATTTCAAATCGTCAACAAACAGGTTCATCACCATATTCTACACACAATATGGCAACCGTTTTCGATTGCCTCATCGTGGGCGGAGGTCCAGGCGGACTCTCTGCTGCTCTCACTCTCGCACGTCAGCTCCATACATGCGTGGTCTTTGATTCCAAGTCGTATCGCAACTCGACAGCTTCACACGTGCACACAGTTCTCTCTTGGGACCATCGACCGCCTGAAGACTTCCGTGCCGCCTCTCGAGAGAACATCCTGTCGCGGTACGGCAAGACTATCCAAATTGAAGAAGGGGAGATAACTACGGTGAAGGCATTGGAGAGCACGGAAACCCCTGGGACGCTATTCGAGGCCACAGACAGGCATGGGAAGATATGGACGGCTCAAAAGTTGATCCTTGCAGTGGGATCCGTCGATGTTTTCCCAAACGTGGAGGGATACGCCGACTGCTGGGGTACGGGCATATTCCATTGCCTCTTTTGTCACGGCTTTGAAGAAGTCGCAACGGCAGGGCGCTCGGGGGTTCTCGCTGTTGACGACATTGCAAATCCAATGGCAGCGTTGCACACAGCCCGCATGGCGCTACAAATCTCACCCGAATGCGTCACCGTCTACACCAATGGCAATGACGATCTGGCTACATCGCTGAAGGCTGCGCTTAGCCAAGGCAAACCGGTCAACATCAGCCTCGATTCGCGTCCGATCGCCCGTCTGGAGAAGGCAGCCGGCCATGCCGCCGTACGGGTTCACTTTACGGACGGTACAAGCGTGCTCGAGGGATTCCTAGCACATAAGCCTAAGTGTGAGGTAGCTGGGTCGCTGGCAGCGCAACTGCAACTAGAGCTTGCGCCCAATGGGGATATCGCAACAAAGCCACCCTTCTACCAGACGAGCGTTCGCGGTGTTTTTGCCGCCGGTGACGTTGCAGGACCGATGAAGATCGTTCCACACGCCCAATTTACAGGCGCTGCAGCTGGTGCAGGTGTGGTCACACAAGTGCAGGCTGACGTTTGTGGACATCCAAGTATGGCGGGTTAGGACGAGCCCGACCTTGGGGTACGCGACGGAATTCGAGGTTATATCATTCATCCTCGCCTATGACTTTGGTGTGCAGGCTGTCCTTGTTCAACTAGGCTTAAGCGTGGCGGGAGGAGAGCCTGATTCTTTCTGGCTCCAGCCTTATCATTCACCATGAATCATTAAACTTCAGTGTGGACAAAGTGTAGACGGGGCAAATGTATCTGGAATTCTATATGACCTTTTATACGGATTCTGGCCTCCTCCCCCAGACACAATGCAATCTGAAATTTCCCCCTATACTCATATTTTCATCGTGAATTCTCTCTGCTAGTGCCGCAAGCTTCTCGTCTGTGAAGGATGTCGGAACGGCTGATGATTCTCGCTTAGCAAGCATCTGAGTAGCTCTGCAAGGTCAAAACTTACTTCGTCCAACTTCTATCAGTCCTCGAGCACCATAATCCATCATCCTCGCGCTTTTCTCCTTCATTTCGCTGTCCTCATTCCCCACGCCAATTGGGACATCAAAGATCCTTTCATGGACCTCTTCAAGTCCGAAATCAGTAAGCCACTTCTTAAGTTGGGGCGCATAATCCGGGCCAGTATTCATAACGGCAAAAACATCGCTAAGTAGCTGAAAGAAATCGGACATCGCAGGGCCTTTTGTCACCGAATGATCGGCCTCGACGAATTGAATCCAACCGCCTGGTTTGATTAGGTCAATATACCTACGGATCGCGCCCTGCACTTTTGTTCTAGGTGCTGCAGGAATAGCCAAGCGCTGATGAACGAGATCGAAGCTCCCCTTTAGTTCAACAGGCCACTCGTCCAACATCGATTGCACAAGGAAAGTAATGCCCTCAGGCCGAGGATTAGGAAAGTACACATCTGTAACATCTGCGGAAATGAATGTGTCGGATTCCCGAACATCTTCAGGAACCGCCTTGCGCAAATCCTGAATCCATTTGCCTGGAAAAGTCAACCACTGGTCAGGATGGAGGTGTGTTGGATTAAGTCGACGAGCGTACACATACCATTCGCTGCTCCAGAGTCTAAAATGCGAAGATGTGGCTGCGATAAATCTATCGGAGCCCAGACAAGCCGCTTCATGTGATTTTTGAAAACGGATTGTCCGAGGTTCAGACGTTCCAGCTCGACACGACTTTTGTCAAGGAAATAATGACCATCATTCAGTCCTTGGTGCTCTGTAGTCATATTTCGTTGCCACACAGTGCGTTGATTATTAGCAATCCAATAGTTGGGTCTAACTATACTTAAGTGAGCGAGCCGAATGAATCGAGTTTTTTGAGCTGAAATCATTCTCAGTCTAGATCAGAGCCCAGATCTAAGTTACAGATCTTTAAGTAACCAGCAGGTTACCTGGAAATACGGAGACCGACCGTCCGAGTTTGCACTCTTTGAGGACCTCAGACATACACAGTTGGTCAGGAACTGTAGAGCACATTGCGTCCAAGGAGTCTATGGTCTCCTAGGTTCCCTCCGAATCGGGCCCCGGTACATCGCTGGAGGGCATTAATGTCCCCCCGGGGCGCGACACTCCACGTCGGGCGCTACTAGTAATTTGGAATAGTATCACGCGACTCTATTCCTCTATTTGTTTGCTCTGGTATGCTGGGCAGTGAGTGATGAGGCTTAAAACTACATCAAGCTCTATTGAGTATTCTAATAAATAAAAGAAGAATAACTACTTGGTGGCTATAACGACATTCGCAATTGTTTTCATGTTCCACTCCCCGCTCTCCAGCTTTTCGAATAGGCCACCTGATTCGCACTCGTCTACAAAAGTATCGAGTGCTTTATCCCAATTTTCTTCATCGGCTTCCGTCCACCCAGTACTCAATGGGCACCCTAACCAGCTCCACGTCAATTGAGCGAAGAGCCTTAGGCTTTTGATGGGCACCTTCTGAGTTAATTTCTCTATTCTTATTTTCTCAAATCCGGCCTGCTCTGCTATGGCAGCCAAAGTGGTTCCTGATTCCCATTTGGGAGGGAGCTCTTTCACAGCTGCAGCGTCTGGGCTCCGGGTAGCTAGGCTCGCTTTTCTCACAGCTAGTATGAGAGGAAGTTGGGCCCATGATGTATAGACAACGGTTCCACCTGGCTTGAGCGTTCTGTAGACCTCGCGCATTGCCGGGACTCCATCATCTGGCGTGAGGAAGATGACATAGTTGGCGACTGTAAGATCAAACATGTTATCTGGGAAATCCAAGGATTCAGAAGGCATTTTGAAGGCTTCAGCCGGCCATTTGTGGTTCTTTGCTTCAGCTGCGTACATCTCGACATATTCCTCCTCAATGTCGTTGGCTTTAATGGTGATGTTTGGTGGGTTACGAGCCATGAGCGCCCGAGTTACTTCCCCGGTCCCACATCCATTGTCGTGAACTACAAGCGGCTTCGAGATTGGAGGAATAAGATCCAAGGCTTTCTCTGCAATGTCTTGGGTATAATTGGTAACGAGATCGGCGTACAGATGTGCGTCCTTAATAATTGCTTGCTTTGGGACAAACATTTTTCTTCGTGTCTACGAATTTATGAGAAAATATGATTTCCGACGGCCTTTCTAATGGCTCGGAAATGTTTATATATACCTTTCTTAGAGTATAGTAAAGGCGGGTCCGGGGCTTTGGTCCGTGAGCGAGGAGGCAACCCGAGGACCGGCTACCGATCATGAGTGAGAACAATCACATAAGAAGGGAAGCCTCTACTAGAGACATGATACTTAATCTTCCGATTTGTTTTCCTTCGGAAAGAAAAACTATGGAGGATACTGTTGTTCATGATGCTCTCATTATTGGTGGTGGACCTGCAGGCCTTAGTGCGGCTCTACCTATCGTGCGCCAACAATTCTCCGCTATCATTTTTGATGAAGGAAAATCTCCAATCCACCCAACCAAAAAGCTTCACCTAATTCCTAGCTGGGATCATCGAGATAAGGACGAATTTGCAGCGTCCGCAAAAGAGAATATCTTAGCACGATATGATACTTTGTCCTTCACGTGCACGACTATCGAGAAAGTTCGAAAAATAAATGACAGCAACTTCGAGGCTGTGGACACCAAAGGATTTAAGTGGATTGGAAAAAAGATTGTTTTAGCCACAGGGGTCAAGTATATATTTCCAGATATTGACGGTTACGCTAGTTGCTGGGGAACGGGAATGTATGAACTGTATATTCTTCCTATCTGACAAAGAGTATGCTAATGAGCAAAGATTCCGATGCTGTTTTTGCAGCGCTTTTGAGGACCGTGGCGTAGATTCAGTAGGCGTGATTGCCATTGGGAAATTTGGCACGGTCGAAATGGCTCTGCGTGCTGCAACAGACTTCAAACGTTTTGCGAACACGGTTTTGATATATACGAACGGATCGGAATCACTTTCCGAGAAGCTAATCTCTGCGATCATTAATCCGCAGAAGATTAAAGTGTGCAGTCAGAGGATCAAACGTCTAGAGAAGTCCGGTAGTGGTAGTGAAGTCACAGTGTATCTCGAGGACGGCACAGCACATGTGGAAGGATTCATCGGGCACACACCTCCTACCAAATCAAACGGGTCTTTTGTGGAAGACCTAGGACTGGAAATGGAACTAAATGAGGAAGTCGGTGTGAAATTATATTCACCTTTGAACCACACGAACCTTCATGGAGTTTTCGTTGCTGGAGATATCTGCAGTGAGTGGAAAATTTTCTCGCATGCATTTTACCTTGGCAACATGGCTGGAGCAGGCGTTGCGGAAGAGCTGCTTGCCGAGTCTGATTGATCAACATTTCCCGGTACTCGGGTTCACCCGTGTAGAGGTACACATAAGAGTTGTGGTGGTTAAGCAATGGGTTTGATTGGATGGATGAACACCGTAGCAATGGTATTATTAATGGGGCGTAGTCTAATTGGATAAAACCCTATTCCTCGCGACCTCGCCCCATTGTAAGACCCCGCCAAACATCGGCGGATGGAGAGTCTTGTGTCGTTGATTGTGAAACACATTGATGGTTGCCTTGCATCAAGCAACTATGACCCAAGAATTGCAAGTAGCCCAATTGCCAAATGGAGCTACAATCAGCGCCTGACCTAGAATATCGCTCACTCCGGCTTTCTTCCCCATACCACCTTGTAACGCCAATGAGCATGAGTCTGATCGGCCTTCATTTCCTTCTCTAGATCAGTCAAGATGTTAGGGATTCGATCTTTCGAGACTCTCAACATCTCTTGTGGAAGCGCTGTGGTGAAGTCAGTCAAGATCTCTGGTCGGGAGGCTATCCTCACAGCTTGTGACTCCAAGAATCATGGTAGCAGTCATCATAACAGCCTTCATGGCAGTAGCCTGAAGCATCTTGTCCTGCCGTGTCCCGTAATTTCCTTCGAACACCTTTTCTTCCACATTAACAAGGCCAAGATCCTGAAACCAATCCTTCACATGGTCGATGTGCTTCACTGTAGATCCAATGAAGGCTATCATATCACATAGACAGGTCGTGTAGTCTTTCCATGCTGGCCCATCCTCATCGTCTGTCCATTCGATGAACTCAACTAACTGAATCCAGCCTTCCGGTTTTACCATTCGAATGAGATCACGGATGGTGGATTTAGTGGCCTCTTCGTCACCTGGGCAAGCTAATGCGAGCCTCTGGTGGACGAGATCAAACCTGTCGCTCCACTCAACAGGCCACGGATCGTGCACATCCTGGACATAGTACGTAGTGTTCTTCGGCGGGTCGTGTGGAAAGTAGGATTTCTCATTATCAGTGCCGACGAAGGTGTGTTGTTTAGCCACTTCCGGCGGAAGTGAAGACTGGAGTTCGCGAATCCAGACCCCTGGAAAAGCCACTATTATTACGTGCATCAAAAAGGCAAGCAGGCGCATCTTTCTCACCATCAGCAGTGCAACAGTCAAGGATCTGCAGTGAGGATGCGCGGAGGTCGAGAGGCGCTATGACCAACTGTCCGCCCATCGCATCCTTGATCATTTCATGCTGAAGTGTCAAGCGGGTTAGTTCGCTATCGCTATGCATAACATAGGAACTTTCGGCATTTTCGTCGCCCATGATGTTGCTAGTCAACCGCAAACCGACTTAGAGTATAAACGGGGACGTCTCGGATGGTGGTGGTGGAGGAGTGTAGTGGTTAGGTAGCCGCGTGGCACACTGTTTTATATTGCCGTTGCCTCTTCACTAGGATGGCGACGCCACATGGTCGCCTAGGCGGTCACAACCATAAGTGACACAAACCAATCGTTCTTGCTCGCCATCAACGTCGGCTGCCGAGATGAAGCCGGCCGGATATCCGCATACAACTAAGTCTACTTGAATTGGTTATGCAACTATGCAACTGCGTCCAAGGCTGGCCATACAATACACTGTACTCTTAATCTTAGCGGCGCTAGCCAAGCCGGTCGTCTCCTTCCCTCCATCATTTACTACAGGCGTTCCCATATCAAGATTTCGGGGTCCTTTGTCTTTTGCTAAAGCCTCATTGTGTCCCAGTAGTTCTCTTTGCTTCCGCTTGCACCATGGCAGCGCAAGACTCAGGCTTGACGCCGCTCGCACCGCCTCCTCCTGGCATCGTACCTAACTTCGAACATCCTGCTTCAAAGAAAAAAGTGCAGATTGTGGCAATGTCGGTCATTGCTGTTATCACGACTATTTCTGTGTATCTTCGCATGCATGCGAAGACTATTGTGCAACGAAATTTTGATGTATCTGACTTGACTCTGGCTATTGGCTATGTAAGGCTTTGCTTTCTATTTTTGCAGTTGATGGGAACTTGTATTCTAATGGAATTTGAATTTAGATAGTTACCATTGGATACAGCTACATATTGTTTGACTGTAAGTGCGGATCTTAGCCTTCTATCAAAGTCGAACCTAACGGTATGTTCCAGTAGCCGTTATTCCGGGCGTAGGAAATCACGCTTATGAGCTCCGCCTTAACGACATACCAGAACGTTACTACTCGGTAAGACTCTAGCACGCCTCTAACTCCAATCTAACGACAATATTTATTGTAGTTGCTTATTGCAAGTGGCATCATACAAGCAGTGTGTTTGCTCTTTATCAAGCTGTCCCTGCTTATCCTCATTGCCAAAATGTTTTGGGTTCGAAAATGGGCTCGAATCACGATCTATATTGGAATTTTTATTACTACCGTTGCATATGTCGTGTACCTGATCTTGGGCATGTATTATTGCGTCCCTCGTCCTGGTGAAACTGCAATGGGCATTCTAGTTGGCATAGGAACAGCTAGATGTTTAAACATTTTGACTCTCGGTACCTTCCTGTCCGCATTCAATGCGGTCAGTGATGTATTGATCCTTGCGATTGCGGTACAAATCATTATGACCCTTCAAACAACCCTTAGTCGGCGAATCCGAGCAAGCTCCATCTTCTTCATTGGACTCGCGTAAGCTGATTGTAGGAGATTCTCTGTTTATTAGCTAACAATCCCTCCAGTGCCACTATAGTCAGCATCCTGAATGCGTACTATCGAATAGCCAAGAATTCCTCCGACCCTTGGGATTATACGCTACTCTTTACCCTAGGGTACGTCTTTCCGTCAAATATCCTTCAAATATTGTACCTAAGATCCTTTAGTTACTATGACATAACTCTCGCGATGATATGTGCATGCTTACCTTGCTTGCCTATCCTTGGCAAGAGCGCGACTGCTCAACGGTTGATGCAATCCCGCCTCTTCTCCACACTTGGTAGTACGTGGTCGCGTTCGAGGACGTCGACTCGCGATGAGACTTCGCTTCAAAACTCCAGGAACTCTTCAACTACTGGATTGGCAGGAAAGAGCCCTCAATCAGGTGTAACTATCACGCGATCGTTTGATGTTGAAAACTCTTACGAGCTTCAAGCAGATGGGTTCGAGCGATTAACTAACCAACCCACACGATAAAATATGACACAAGATAGACAAAGGATATGTGTTTCAGGGAATAGAAAGAAACATCATTGTCATGTCATTCGATGTGTTCTGTAAAAATATGGCCGTAGCTTCTGCGTCTTCCGGTTCATTTTTGTCAATTTAAACTCTCTATTTGCTTGAATATAAGATCGTTAAACCTACCACGTTTGGTGTGATTTTACTATCCCGTAGTCTTCCGAATTGTATAGGTTCGACCTTTGAAATCTCTATAAATCACGCGTCCGACAGCAATCCCGCACAATCATCCGAGTTTCACGACTTCTTGATACCTGCTCGATCGTCTATTTTGACCGCTACGAACTATCTAAGATTTTCCGATTGTGTTACCGCTACTATATATGGTTAAGCCGTAGATTTATTTTCGCCATCTTGTTCTGTTCCCTCAAGGCCGAATTCTGTTTCCAAATGCTCTCGTAATTTAATTTCCTCCTCCACAAATACTAGAAAAAATCCTAGCAGACTGAAAGCGAGTGCTCCGTACCAGACGCTGCGCATGCCAAGTTCGTATAGATGTGATACCTGCTCCTTGTTCCTACCAGATAGCGAAGTAATCCATTCACTATCGGCCTGCGAATAGGCATTTCCATAAGATAAAGTAGTTCGGATGTCGGGATCGCTGATGACATCTTTAAGTTTGGTTTGGACACGGTTGTTAAAGATGAGTGATGGAATAGTAAAGGCCCATACAAAACCGAGAGACCGAAGGAACGCATGTAGTCCAGTTGCTGTTGCTACCTCGGCTTCTGGTAGTGGAGCTTGAATTGCTGGGAGAATTGTCGTGATCAGAGAACCGAGCCCCCATGCGGCAAAAAGTTGCCAAAACACCGACTTCACCATACTTGTGTTTGAATCCATGGTTGAAAAGAGGCCGAACGCCAGAGTTGTTACACCAAATCCAATCCACTGAAGCGGTTTGTATTGCCCGAACTTCGAAAGTATGAACCCGCTAACGCCTGCAGCTGGAACAATAAATATCATAAATGGAAGAACCTGAGCTCCAGAACGTAAAGGTGCTGATCCCTTGAGGATTTGAAAGTAGTAGGGTATGAAGTATACCACCCAATCTAGCAATAAACAAGAAAGGAAAACAAGAATAAATCCTGTTGCTGAGGTTCTATTTGAGAATAATACCGGAGGTATTGTTGGCTCCTTGCAGTACGGAGAAATTTGATAAATGGAGAAAGCAATCCATCCTATCACCCCCAGAACGATGGGCAGAATCACCCGCCAGGATGACCATGGATGAACCTGCTTGCCCATTATCAGTCCCAGCAGAAGTGAACAGGTTGCGCTGATAAAAATCGCGTTCCCGATAAGGTCGATTCGGATGATCCTATCTCTCCAAGAGGCCTTCGGCGATTTGAGACGTAGAAAGAGAGCGGCAAGTATGAAGGCGACTCCGCCAAAGGGCAAGTTGACATAAAAAACCCATCGCCATGTTGTATTCTTCACAAAACCCCCTCCTATGATAGGACCAAGTGTGACCCCAAGGCTTGAAAAAATCATGATAATGCCGAAATACTTAGCCCGCTCCCGCAGAGGAAACATATCGCTCGTAATGACCTCTTGCAGCAGCATGACACCACCAGAACCTGCTCCCTGTATTGCTCTCCCGATTATCAACATGGTGGTACTAACGGAGCCTCCACAGAGTCCAGTGCCTAATGTAAAGAGTGCAAGGGATAGTAGCATAGGCAGTCGTCGTCCAAATATGTTACACGCTTGGCCGAGAAATGGCTGGATTGCGGCAGAGGCGACATTGTAAGATGCGTTGATCCATATGTAGTCATTTGCGGCGGAGAGATCACGGGTAATCATTGGCATAACAGTCGTTAAGATGGTAGCGTTCAGGTTGACGCAGAAAGAAGCCAGACAAAGACCTCCAAACACAAGCCATGTGCGGGGGTCTGTAATGGATTCTCTGGGTGCTGATTCAATCTTGATCTTTGGTTCTAGCTCCGATATTAGACTTGAATTCTGTTTGCCATCAGTTGTAGATACGTCTTCCCTTCCGAAAGCGGAATTCGTAGTATAAATTTTCGATGAAGTCTCGGCCATGATGATTCGTTCGTGAATTGATTGATAGGGATTTTGAGAAGAGCCAAGGTCCTGGGAGTAGCCAAGATCTTGAGAATAGCCAAGAACTGTGGCGTTGAAAAAATTAATAACTATGAAAAGGATTAAGCGTAGGTATTCGCATGTGGTAGACACCGATGCGGCAGCCGGCGCCCGGGGGCGTTGCATCGGAGGCGGAGCGTCTACAATCGGCGGTGTTTCGTGCTTGGCCCGGGAGCCGAGGGTAAAGCGTAGGCTTGGTGTGTGACACTGCATTGATTGAGGAACAACTGCGTGCAACGCGTACTACATGGCAACTAATTTCCCGGCTCGGAATCGAGCATAATTGGTTGTCGAGTATCAACACATTTGCGCCTCAAGGGTTACCCATTCATTCGGTTTCGTCCGAGAGTGGCAGGAGTATAAGATTTTAGGGTGAGATTTCGAACCCATTTAGCAGCGATCGCCCTACAGTTAGCAAAATTGATTAAGTGATGTATGGGTTGATAAGAGTGCTCAATAATCTTGTTCACTGTTTTCATAGAGTTTTCTGTCCGCCGCTGATAGGGCGTATATGAAACAAACATCTATATCCTTGATC
The DNA here is from genome assembly GCA_010094045.1 of Lojkania enalia. NCBI lineage: Eukaryota > Fungi > Ascomycota > Dothideomycetes > Pleosporales > Lojkania > Lojkania enalia. The sequence continues at coordinate 238,384 of ML986610.1, forward strand.
AACCTATACCTCTTGTGCGCAGCCCCGAAGCTGTTAATATCTGCTGCCACCGCTCCGGACCAAGTCAGCCGCACACAGTACTTGTCTTCCAATCTGACTATCAAGGGTCTTAGTAAAACGCACATCGGGGACTTAGCCCACGGGTTTCGACCAGATTAAAGACCCCTGTAGGTATCTAACGAAAGTGTAGGCCTACACCCGCACACCAGGTTTATAAACCGCGAGGCAGTCAGAGTCAAACCTCTAGAGCGAGCCCCACTCATTCCATTATCTTATTTCTTGTTAGAGCTGTATCGATTCTAGTTGTTTATTATGGAGATCCTTCCAAGAACCATTTATAAAATCTACAATACACGCCAGAGGGCTTTGGTCATAGTACCGACCGTTTTTACCTTCTTTTCCATCGTCCTTACGTGTTTGCGCATTTATGGAAGGCGCCTTAAAAAGACGAAGGTGCTAATTGACGACTACCTCTGTATTCTTGGGTGTGTAAGTGCATTGTCTGAAATCATATGCGTTAGCACAGACTGAAATCCCTCTAGATCCTTGGCTGTGTACTGCTAGCGAGCGACTGGGCCATGGTCGTTGGTGGCAATGGTGGAAATTCACTAAAAGAATTGAAAGATCCAAATGATTTGAAATTTTGGTACAAAGTCAGCAATCTCCGACCACATCCAAAATAATTCTAAGCAGATTGTTTTTAGTTCCTCACGGTCGCCTATATTACTTGGATCCCCGCTATTGCCGTAGTCCAACTAGCCATTCTCGCTCTTTATCTTCGTCTTTTCCATGTCGTAGATTGGGCCCGCAAGGCCTGTTACGTCATGGTTGCTTTGGTTGTCGCATGGCTTATCGCCTCTTTCGTTGCGGATCTAGCTTTATGCAAACCCATTCAAAAGCTGTGGGATCCCATGATTCCTGGTACATGTGGCGATCATAGCAAGGCATGCACCTCTATCGGAATTACACACATCATCTTCGATTTTACAATTCTACTGCTCCCAATGCCATTGATCTGGAATCTGAAGGTTGCGCTTTACAAAAAGTTCCTAATGTCAATTGTGCTCCTTTGTGGGGTCTTGTAAGTTATCTTTTGCCTGCTCCATTTGTACTTATCTAATCTTCACAGCGCTACCGTCGCTTCAATCTTACGCATCTCTTGCCTTATCAAACTTACCACATTTACTGATCCTACGGATCTCCCTGCCCAAATATGGTTGGCATACGTTTACCACTTTTCGGAGGTCCCAGTTGCTATCGTCTGCGCCTCTGTTTTTTGCATTGCTCCCGTCTACCAGCGTGTCAAGGCTTCTACATTTGGATCTTACGCGCGAACTGTGTTCAGTCTGGTATCAAAGTCAAGGATGGCGTCAGGAAATGATGATTCAGGTTCGAAAGAATCTGGTAACGGTTTAAGCAAGGATCACATTCAGAGAATTGATGTCATCAGGATCGATGGCAATAGCAGCACCAATTTTCAACCTCACAGTGGGAAATCAGAGAGCGATAAGATCCCCGCTGGATCACTCGATAGAGATTATTGATGTCTTAATGTGAGACGAGGCCGGAAAAGATATCGTAGCTGCAGCATAAAAGATATATACTGCAACAGGCAGAGGATCTATATATAAATATGTATATTTTCTTTTTTACCGGAATAAAGCCCAATAAAGATATAATCTTTATACATGCTAAAAGCCATTCAAATTTTGATCAATAATATTTTCTTACCTTCATTCCCTAAAGGTATTCATTTCTTCGACACACTTGAATATGCCTCAATATGTGCTTGCTATTAGAGTTCCGATAACGCTCTATAACTTCATCATAGCTCAAAAACCTTGAAAGTACCTATATTTAATCTTGCGGTACGAGAAGGTTACGTTGGCTAATCAATTGATGAGATGATCATGAACAAAAATACAAAATGGTAATACCTAAGAAGAATAGTGTGGGCACATTGCTTCCGCCTGAGTTAATACTAGGGAACTTGATAATTTTGCCGTCTTATAGCAGTTGAATGATGGAACAGTCGGGACAGTGGCATTCGACGTTAGGGAGTGGGGCATGAATACTGTAAAGATTTAGATAAAACATTGCAAGGAGTCTTCTATAGCTTACAGTTCTATGATTCGTCTCATCTATGTGTGCTTAGAGTCGAAGACGATCATGGCCTTCGAAGATCTAACGTTATGGAAAAAGACATTGTCTATAGATTCTTGTAGAATCGAATTCTTCTATAATTTGAAACATATCAGCTAAGGCAAGTTCCATGAAGAGTATTGAATACGCCCTTACAATTAAGCTCACACCACCCGAGGTCTAAAATTGTGCTGCAATAATCCCTGTACAGTCTGACGGATCGCCAGTGGGCGCGGATTTCCTCCTATTACATGGACAGCCTTTACACTCAGCATTGCAGTTATCTTTAAGCCCCTCATACTCCTTAGAGCTACAACTGCCATCCTCCGCAACACAGCATTTGACACAATCAAATGACCTAGCTTAACACCGATCCTTTTTTTTTTGCCCCCCAGCTCCACAATAACTACTACAAATCTGGCTCTCTAGGCTTAAGAAGTCAGTTATTTGGAAAGGTGCATGCTTCGCTCCTTGAGAATTCTTTGGTCGCAACCCTGTCTGGGAGACCTGAGAATCATGCGTACCAATAGCCTAGTCAACATTTGGATCGTTGTTGATGCAATTTTCGATTATATTTGCAGTAATAGCACAGCATTGCTACCATCGTGAGTCATGAGGTGCAGTAGCTCTATAAGCAGAGATTTCTTCATCTCCATCCGGCGCAATGGAGATTTCACATTCGTCTTAGGCACCTTTTTGCGGATATGCAAGAGTGATAGACTCCTTGAGCCCTTGCGGAGCTTCACAAGCGCCTATAAAGACAACATATCGAAGCCGATATAAAGTTCCTTTGGTGTTATTTTTGCCGTTTATAGGGTTTATTAGTCTTGTTTAGAATGAATCATGCGGGTGCTAAGCTGGCGCTCTTTCCAGCACATGTTAGTTTTCCGCTAGTGGAAACGAGCCCCTCGACCAATTGCGATATTCTCTTCTGTCATCCAATATCCAAGAGCCCTGCCATAGTCTTCTGCAATATGCCATAAAACTAAGTTCCCTATAATCTGGTTCCCAACGGGTCGTGGATGGAAGATTCGTTTAACTGAGTTTGGAATTAACAAATTGATAGCATCGGCACCTCTTTCTAGGCTACATCTGGGTCCTGACGCAGGTGCAATAGGTTCCGTATTCTCAGGTGCGAATTGTACATCTGCATATTCATTAGTCGTATTTGAAAGGCATCAGCAATGTCACCTTCGAACTAGCCTTTAGGCACCGGCTCATTGAACGGCTCCCCTAAGAGCCTTCTCAACTTGACTAACCAGATCTGTCACCTCCTGGCGACGCTCGAGGGTTAAAAATTCGCGCCACATAGGCACAATGGCACACAGCATATTTTTCCATACAAACCAGGAGACCCCATCTCACTAGCGATTATCCATTCCAAAGAACTTCAAGTAACCAGTGTAATATATCTTGCCTCCAGACTTGAGTTTTCGCTTTAAGTTACTGAGGCTATCAATCTTTTCTAGTAGTTCACTAGCGATCCCAGCTACTACGGCGTCGAGGGATTTCTGGAAACTATCAAGAATGGGCTCTCGACAAAAGGTGAAGACACATTGATTTATGATATCGAAAATTCCAAAATCATTACTGCTAACGGAAACGGTCCCATCGAGTTAATGTTCATTCGTCCAGATACCCCTTGCAGCCAAGTAGTCTCAAGATAATATCATAATCGATATTTACCAACGTATTGATCTATTTCTCTATGATGGCCAAGCTTTTCACGCTAGAGCATGCGAGGAAATCCAGAGTTTAACCAAGGTTGCCAATACCATTTTCGTTATTGATGTAGCTCAGATACAACCTGTCATATCGTGAGTAGAAGCGAGCGTCTAGACTTTTACTTGTCCCAATACCTGCCGCACGCAAGTTACCGATTGCAGCCCATTTGTTAATCTAAGGGAATTCGTAAGGATTTCCTAGCGGTGTATATGAGGACAAAGATTGTGAAATAAATGGAGGAAATGCAGCAAAAGAAAACATAAATCGCAAGAAATCATTCACCACAATAAATCCAAGTAGTTAGGGTTTGTCGCATATCAGGAAGCATCAATTGCTGAGGCAAATATTGATGTATTAAAGGAGGATGAGTGGCCTGCCTGGCCAGAGGCTGGCAGTGGCGAGACTATATAGGCCTGAAACAAGTCAACTATAATAGGATAGTAGAAACACGCTACATAATTCCATTCTTGAGCAACCGAAGGAAACCAGAGCAGTGAAAAATGAGTGGAAAGGAAAATCTAGCTATTGCTATCTACTCATACTCAGGCAGACCTATATTGGACTTGACTATTACCATTTTCAGACAGCGGTTTCAGTTCATATAATATCGTTAAAGGAATACAGTGCGATCCAGTTTTGTGGGCCTTGGCACAGCTTATCTTACTGTCTCGGCCCTTAGTTATACAAGTAGCCAATCACGCCTTCTCTCCTTGCGGGTAAGCGAGCACATCTTCGGACCGGAGTTGAGCTTGACCCCGTAAATGACTCAATAAAATATAACTATCGCCTCTTGTCACATGTTTCTACTATCCTATTGTAGTTGGTCTGTTTTCAGGCATATATAGTCTCGCCATCGCCAGCTTCTGCCAAAGCAGGCCACTTACCCTTCTTCAATACATCAATATTTGCCTCAGCAATTAATACTCCCTAATACGCGACACCTCTTCCGTTAAACAGTTAACTGATGTAACCGCGTTGTACGACTGATTGGGGACGATGCGAATCTTCTTTTAGACCGGAGGTTGAAGATTGCGGATAGCTTCACTTAAGAAACTTGGAAGAAGGCATGAAAATAGAAGACGACGGATAACATGTATGGAGCAATGGATATGTTTCATCTGTTGGATGACCAATTAGATGTAAATATACGATGATAGCATTTGTATGTATATATATATTATACCCTTCCATCGAATACAAGTTCTTCTTTTAGTACCGCTATCTTATTTCCTTATAATTCAAACAAAATTGCTCCCTTTCACTGGTTACTCGTCTACTTCTTGCGTAGTTCTTTTTATTCGTGGTCTATCCAAAATGTGAAAGCAAAGACTTACATAGTTTTCCCTATATCCTGTAACCGTCAATTTTTTTTTTTTTTTTTTCACATCACTTATTCGTCTGGGGAGCATTTGGGGCGTACAGCACCAAGCAGGATACAGGGGTCTCTAGGATTCAGAGTGAAGGTAACGAATATTACTTTCGGCAATGCTCCTCCGTTGCAGTCTTTGATGGCCAAGATACCACATAAGTGTATCACTTTCCCAATTACCATTACTAGGCTGCACTGTACCGGATACACTGACTAGACTCAGACAGCTACATAATGACGAACTTTCTAGAATGGCTATCGAGGCATAGTATGAAATACGAGATCATTGTGAAGAAGAAGTTGATCCTATGGCAAAGGGACCAGAAGTAATGGCACAGTTGGCGACTATATAGATTTTGCATCTGCAGTTATAGGAGGTGTATATGGGATTATTTTCTTTTTTACACTTCCAGGGACGAATGAAGTTGTAAGCAACCCCAGTATAACCGTTATACTGTAGATAGGCATGGGTGATGAGAATATAGGTTAGGAAAAACATTATAGCTTGTCTACCGAAAAATCGAGATATCAACATCGAGCCCTATCACTGCCACGACGGAAATTGCGGAGAACTTCTCTGCATCTATCTATATTTTCAAAATCCTCAGGCCCCCTCCACTCCCGACTCCAGATCCGTCTCGCGCATTAATGGCTGCTGTGGGCATCAAAATGGAGGACGCAAATACAGGCGCCAATACTCCAGGAACAGTGTGGAATACCTGTTCTTCCAATTCCGACAATGAATTTGGCTGCAGAGATAGTTTGCAAAGCGAGAGGAGCTGGGTGAGGTGGGTCAGAGAGGATCAAGGATAGCCGAATGGAGACTGGCGGCAGCCATCGAGGCCATATAATATGGAATTGTTGCCATGCGTTTAAAATAAGGGAGTTGCAATATGTAGCATAAATAAGAATATAGCTAGAACTTTTATCACGCTTTAATTCATTATGTATCAGTCATAAACCTCAATACAGATAGTTGATCAATGAATGACATACAGGTTCTCTTTCGCATGAGTGCCGACTCCGAACGGCTGAGTTATCCATTCTATTGGAGATACCTGGATTTTGGCACACAAGTTCAGTGTTTACACTTTATAAAACACAAAGGATGTATCCGCCATTAGTTCTTTGATAGAGGCCCGAGCTCAGGTTAGGAAGCTACTCAGAGCGCTACGTAATTGCAAATATATATAGAGACAACGGAAGAATGTGAGTATTGGTAGGCAATTTATAGAAGCTAGAAGTTTTGAGTTTTAGCTGTGTATATTTATACAGACCATATAGATGGTAGGAACTAATAGGAGATTACAAGGATTGTGGACATCAAGACATGTGCTTCTACATTTAAACCGGCGCAGCCATATTTTTTTTCAAGTGTACACTCTGAGATAATTAGTAGCGCTCAGACCAAACGATCAAGCAGGTATCGAAGAGTTGAGAAACGTACATTAACCATGTTGGATGCCTGTTACACACTTTATATGTGGATGTTTTAGTGCTTTAGGCTATGGATATCATGTTAAGAGAGCACATGGCATATTACACACATGGTGGTTATTTCTTCATGTGGTTGATTCTGAATGGCATCCAAGCGAGTTTATGATAAGGAGTGAGCGATGGACAGCTCTATAGAATCCTAGTAAGATCTAAGCTTTTTGATTTATACGACATCGCCAGCTGTTATACAAAATATTGCAAATAAATCTTACAATGCATTCGAAGTCCTTTAAGTTTTATAACTATATCTATAGAAAAGGCACGGCGGTTTCTCGGGTATTTAGAAAATATCTACCATGAAGTCTAATTGGGCAGAACATCCCCAGGTATTGTCTGAAGCCATTCATCTCCATCCACGTCTTCCACCATTGTTTGCGAAATTGTACATTTCATTGCTTCTTCTGGGGGCTGATCCAAGAGCTCTTTGCACTTATCATTGTCACAACGAGCATCCATCGCACGCTGAAGGGAGTCCCCTTTCCAACCAAAAACATAGTCGCCATGCTGGCCGTGACCGGTTCTATAGAAATCGGTTAGAAGATGAATGCTTTATAGTTACAAAGGTACGTACGCATCTCCCATTGAGTATATGAATGGTTGGCTTCCGTCTTCATTCCATAGATCTTCATGATTAAAGGGCATTGTCTCCCACATGATCTCATACATCAGCTGCGGCAGTCGCACCGGATGGCTAGCAGGACAGTCTCCTCTTCCTTGTTCCGGCGTATACGGACGCGTTATAACCGGATCAAGGTAAGGTTCGAATGGTATCTCGGAGTATGCAACATGGCTTTGATGGTCTGGAGAATCGAGGTTCACGCCGTCCCAGCACGTAGGGAAGCTGATTGTAGTACGAATACCGCCAGGGCAGAAGTGATCGGGGAGAGAAGTAGTGTCGTTCCCAGTGCACGGTGCGCCACCGAATGGTGTAAAATTTTCACCCTCAAAACACCGATGGCAGATGCCTCTACGTTCTTTCTCTGTACTGCGGAGAGTTGGGTCACCAGCTAGCATGCGGAACCCCTATTGTGGAGGTTGTACTCAGCTATAGTTACAACAATGTGCTAGGTTATATGTGAAAAGACATATAGAGCGGATAAGAGCATGGACATACCGGCTTGAAGGCTGTAACGTTGGTAATACCATCGTACGGTGGAATATAATATACTGTAATGCCGCCATTTTGTCTCAAACCACCATTCTCAAATTGTTTTACTCGCTTGTAAGTCCCGTTTCTCGCTCGATAATAAAGGGCTGCGGTCCAGTAACTGATCAAGTCCTAGTAAGTATATTTTTTGTTTTTTGAGATGAGTAGACAGATAGCCGTAGGACTTTTCCATCAAATCCCATAGAAAAGTACGATCGCTCCTTACTTGCTGAAATCTTCGCTGAAAGTGCAACTGGTGCACGTAGACTCTGAGGGCAAGTCATACTCTACGGGCGTCATGTTTGCCCTGAAAGAATTGCCGCCAACGATCTGATGAACGTGAGGCGTTCCGACCTGTCCGGGATTGACAAGAGGATCAAGACGCTCAACAACAAGCTGAGAGCAGCCGAATCGAAGCATGTGTGCTTGCTGCCCACAGGCAGTGCCTAGCATCGCGAGGACGCCAATCAATGTCCAGCGCATTGTGTCAGTCGTAGTTAGGAAGATGTATCTAAACAATAAAAGCAATACAAGCTGGCCATCATAGCAGGCGGCATACTTATGGATCACAAACAATTCTAGGCTAAGTCTCTATTTGAAATCTTGTGGGGCTATCGAAAACTGCCGTAAGTCTAAGACGGGTGCTGCAATATGCGTTCCGAGAGTCGCTACCGAGAACGGTGAAGTTTTGACGTTGTACTTAATTAATCTGGAAGCTGCTGAAGCCAACTAGATGCTGCAAATAATTAAGCGAGTGTGAGCGCCCAATCAACTGATGCGGAGACGGCCTTTTGAACTATGGGCAAATTGTGCCGATGGCGACTGGAATATCATTAGTGATAAGATAACAAAGAGGTTCAAGAAGTGGCAATGGTTCCGTCTCCTCAATATGCATGGTAAGGATGCGGAGGAGCACACCTCGCCCAGTAGAAGATAATATCTACAGCCACGTGATTGGTTTCCTAATCAGGCTGGTTGGTATATGAGACTCAAGTATCTTCGGAATGATTCCCACTGTTGTTATATTCCTATCAGAAATGCCATTCAAATAATGAGAGACCTTATAGGGCGTTCCTCGGGCGGAAGGGGGTGGAAACTGAGGCCTAGGCGGGCCTGAGGATGTTTCGGTAATAAGCCCCTTCTCCTTTGGCATGATCATGACAATGGAATCTAAGCCTCGCAACCTATCACAAATTGAAACAATAACTACTGGGGCCGACCTAGAAATCGTGCGTTCTACTGTATTGTTCAGAGCCATTTATGTCAACCTAGAAAAGCCTACTTTTTGGGCGACCAAATATTACTGACCATGGAAGTGACCAATCACTCAAAAACTTCATATTTCTTACCCTATTCATCCAGATTTTATGTGGTTCCCGCGAAATCTTTGTTCTTGTGGTCATTGTTAACTCACCAGTCCATTTCCACGAGACTCGCTTTGAGCATTCACAATGGACTTGTCCGATAATAATCACATATAATCACTCGGCTATGATATCTATGGAAATCATAAAATATCCTTTCTCGCACTTCACAAAGTGATTCTATGCACGATCTGGCTGAATTTCATCAAGATGTCGTACAACAAGCAAAGCCATCTACGACAACGATTACTAAAGATATGTGAGGAATCCCACTCCTACGGCATCAATATTGCGCAAATTATTCCACCCGAAATGCGGGGCAATTTCCAGGATCTCCAAGAGCTCCATGACGCTAAGACATATATCAAAGAGTGTGAGGAACGTGAAAAAGGCCTTCGCTCCGAAAACGATCATCTGGCCAAGCAGCTCGCAGTTGCGAAGCAAGCGGTCAAAGATGTGCCAGCAGACCATAAACAACTGGAAGTCGATTACAATCAAGCGCAGCATATGATTCAGTTCTGGAAAGGTTTACACGATAATGCGGAAATCCGTGCAGAGAACTATAGACAGAAATGGAAGGATGCCTCACAGAAGCAGCTGGCATCAGAGGAGTCTCAACAGAGGATTCTTGTTCTGGAGAAAGAGCTTACTAGCCAAAAGTCCATCATACAAAAACTAATCGACGAGAATCACACAGTACAAGATCTCTTCGATGCTTTCCGAGAAAATGGTGGGAAGAAGCTTGAGCAAAAAGAGAGTGAACTAGTAGAGATGTCAAATTACCTTAGCCTGCAAGAAGAACGCTACAAAGATATTGAGCAAGAGAATGACGCGCTCGAGCAGACATACAACGACCTACTCGAACGTCTTCAGGACGAGACTGAGGAATCCGCGGCTGCACTTAACCGGAAGACCCAGATTATGCGACTCAATGAGCAACACATATGCGCATCTATCTCTGAAATCAAGATTCTACGACAATACTATGAGCGCTGCTACCTAGTTCTCGTTATTTATCAGCGCATATTCGAACAAATTCTCAATCCAGAGAAACCACAGCCTAGGTGGGTATCGGATACGCTGGATCCTCTGATATTATCTGCGAAAAAGGAAGTCGAAGCTTTTAAGGAAGTAAGCGATACATTCAACGCTGAAGGGGTGGAGGTTGATGAATTACGGGCTGAGCTAGCAGGTCTGGCTCACTTAATGCACAAGCTCCAAATGTGGTTAGAGAGGATTGCGGAAGATCTTGATAAATTCTTTATGGAACCGAAGCAGAAGGCTGACTTGTGGGGGTCGATGTGCAATAAATTGGGAAGGCTTTCACCGAGGTCAAGCCCACTTTCACCGCTTTCACCGCTTTCACCGAGTCGGATTTCATAAGCCATAACATGTGGCAGTCTTTTTTTTATTAGCGGGATTTCAATAACGAAGTTTATGAGCGAGCGCCCACCCTAACCAACTTCAGACGGCTATAACACGATAATAACCAACAACGCGTGCAGATGCTATAGGAAGCAACAGTTTATTATATTATTCGGTGCGTGTGATACCGATTTAGCGCGTACGATAATTATTCCCAGGTTGTTTACAACGCTTACAGCACTATTAAAGCCAGTTAGCTGCTTTTAATCAAGCTCTTGAATCACATATTTTCCCCCTAAGCTACCTCTTAATATTATTATAAGCGATAATCTCATCGCGTTTAGTATTTATTAAGTTACTTACCCTTAGATCAGCTTTTTTTTTCTACTATATCTGCTTTATTACTACTATATTCACCCTTTTAAGGCTCTTAATCCGATCGTTTATTAGGGCAACTGAAGCTAATATCTACTTATAAGCTAAATATCCTTTATTTCATAGAGCCTTTTTAAAGAATTAATAACTAGCTGATATAATATCTAGCTTATAATAAAGCCTATACTATTAAAATTATAGGTATCCTCGTCTAGAATACTATGCTTTTCTTTTATACCCTATGGTAACTTAAACTATATACCTATAATCTCTAGATCCTTAGATAGAGCTCGCTAGTGATTGTAAGGGCGATTATACCGAGTTCTAAAGCGATCGGTACGCTTTACAAAGTTTCGAGGCTAGGAGATACTAACCTAGCTAGTGCGGCGCTCAGCTAGTAATTGATTAGCTGTTCTTGTCTGGCATCTAACATAGGTGAGAACTCTCGTAAATCAAGCTCAAGATATATCTAATAATAACCTCCTCTTTAGTATTAGTGAGCTTCTTTGAATTAGGCTTATAATCGTGTCGCGCAGTAATCCTGATGCGTTATTGTTGCGGGGTCCTTCGATCGCATTGGAAAGTTGATACTGCGCAATATTCACTTCGAATTTGTTTTTTATTAGTAGCAAAGAGGGTAAGGAGAACTTGAGCTCTTTTGCAGGTTGATTCCGCGTTGTTGTGTTGAGGCATCGCGTGTAGGAGGGCATTGTCTGAATTTAGTTAGGGTGAGCACTCGCTTGTACTAGGCGCTCACCTGTGAAATACGTAATACAGTGCGTTTTATTATGTTTATTGTTCCGATTTCATATAATACTAATGTCTAATCGCAGAGAGCTCTCCTATGTGGATAGCGAATTTTGCTGTATCTGCGAATCTATCGTATTGTCCCACAAATCACCTTAGTACCATGGTCGGAAATGATGAAATAGAAGATTCGTATGGCGAGATGGAGAGTACAGATATGTTAGACTGTGAGAATAGCAAGAAAAGTGACGATGAATGAGGATGGCTTGCATAATTCTAGTTCTCTCGACAATGCAACACAACTTGAGCACATAGCCAAGGTCTCATTAGGATCAGATAGAGCTGAGAAGCTCAAATCGAGAAGCCGTACAGTGATATGTAGCTTCAGGTATTCTACAAGATCAAATACTCTTTGTATAGAACTTATGACTTTATATCATTCGAATTTGCGTTATGAAATTTAAAACTAACGTTGGATGCGCAGTAACGCCGGAGCTCAGGATATGCAGCTATTGATGCAAGCTCTTCTAGGGCTCTAGCTCCATGAGAAAAGCCTCTTTAAAGCTTTCCTAATGCGGACTGTGTCTACTTATTTGTCCTTGCTTAACACGCTGTCTACTTAAATACATGCTTCGTGACCAGGTCTCAATTTTACCGCAAACATTTATTTAACCGGGCACATCTATTGCTTTCTGGTATCCGAGTATATAATCTGGACGGACGGAGTGTGTTGTCTAGAAGTGGAACACGACGCAAAGCCTGCATTGGCCGAGAAAGACGGTTTATACTAGGTATGCTACCACTTTCGGAATATTTCAAGTGCGCATAAGTTTGATGGATCTCAAATGTGCAACTGGTAGAGTCATTTTTAACGCACTAATATAATTGCGAAACGAGTACGCAGAAACATGTTTCCTGCCTTGCTCTTCTTAAGGAATGGAAGTTTTGACAGCGGGAAAATAAGTCATAGTAGCTATTTAGTGGTGTATACAAAGGAAATGAGAAATGTAGTAAGCGCCGTGTAGAGCCGGAAGCCTGGAAGGAGACTGTGTACGTGGTTAATTGAGGAGTACAAAGGGACCGAGACTTCTGCCCACTAGAAATCATTAGCCAACAGCCCATCATTACTTTCATCTCCAAATATCACCACATTCAGGTTCGGAGCATCTCTCGTCACTCCCAACAAAGACCAAAATGAAGACACTCGCACTCGGACTCACCATCCATGCTCTCTCCGCCCCTAACTTGGCAACTCCGACTCCTGGAGACCTCGAGAATCATACTACCATTCAAGTCACCTTCAACAAGGGAGCTGACTACACCGACCAAAGCACAACATTCAGCGTCGATGCTTCTGTGAACAATGGATGATGTAAGCACAATGCACGCATCTAAAGGGCCTCACTGACAATCACCAATAGCCCCAAATTCTCAGCCAACTTCAATAAATAAGTGCGGTCCGCTAGAATAAGCCCAAAAAAGGGGTATCTATTGCCGCCTCTTCAAATTCATCTCGCCTAACTTAACCCGCTTCCCAGCCCCAAACATCTAATTCTCCTTGAGCCGTGACTAATGGGGAATAGTAATACCGGGTACCAGGCGGCTCTAGATACAAGCGAGGATACTTGGGCCTTCAATTAGAATATCCCGAACTTGGGAGTTGGAAATCAGGCTTGCTCGATGTATAGCGCTGTTACTAGCTAGAGAAGGAGGCGTGCGGGGCAAAATGAGGGAGATATACTGATGGGGAAACAAATTTGAACTACGAACTGGTATTTTGCTACTTTTCTTCAAGTAGCTAGCTTTTTCTTTAGACTTTGTTGAGCAGTCACAAACAATTTTCTGGAGGAATCATGTTCACATTGGCGTGGCACGCGACAAGTTAGTAATTTTTTCAGTCCGGATATCCTGGCAACAGTAGTCTTTGGCAAGTTTATCTAAATATTGGTGTAGCCAAGAAAAAGGTGAATGTACCCTACAGGCTAATTCTATTTATTCTATCCGCTAGTGTAAATGAAACTTGGGAGCTCACCACTAGGGTAAAACATCCTAGAAAAGAATATTTTCCTTTCTAGAAAAAGAATTCAACAGCATAAACGCCACCGCGAAGTAAAGACCAGAATTCTTCGCATCCCCTTGACGATGGCCCTTCCTCAATGCACCCACTCTAGCGAGTCCATTAATGAAAAGCAAAGCACAGTCCGCGCCAAACTCTGGGCTAGTGCAAGCCAGAGAGCACTGTGACATAACAACTTTGCGCATGCGCAGGGAGCTGAAGGTCGTGGTCCAAAATTAAGTAATAGTTGAGGTGTAGGGGTGGCCCACGATGACTAGCGGTTAAACTAGCAAGAACAGATGCTACACTTGATCCAAGCCAAAGTGGAGGTGGTGCTGGAAGGCAGCAATGTCACGTGAGGGCTTGTGACTGGGAGGACTTGGGGTCGGGTGATGCGGCGGTAGGAGTTGTGGAAGTACGACGCGATTATGATTGGTTATTTTGGTTTTGATGAGATTAGGTGTGGGTCGAAGTTATATTGGAATGACTGCATATGGTATAGATGCTTATCATCTTCTGCACAACGCAGGCAACAATGCATAAGCGGTCTCGATGGCATTACGATCTGCTCGTGTACTAGTATCAAGATGCATGATATATAAATATCGCCTATAAAATTCCTGGTAGCTCAAGTCGCCAATTCACCTTACCTTGGACGAGCACAAAGCTTGTGGAGGTAGAAAGCCGTCTCAATTGACACTTCGCCATCATGAACTAGTGGGAACGCTATTTACTACTAACAAAAGGGCAGATCTACTTAGTTTATTTATCCCGTGAAGGGATAATTGCAGCCTAGTGTACATGCTTATTGGGATACAGAGGCATTCTCTAAATAATTCACGACAGGTGACTCATAGCCTTCACATATTCCTAAATATTAAACCCTGGCTGACTGACGCTTTTTTGAACAAGATTGGGGTGGCAATGATGGTTGATACCTGTAAGGAACTTAGCTTGCAATCATGCGCCGTGGAAATGAAATTCATTGTGCAAGAGTCATAGAAACCTTACATACCTTTGGGAAACGATTCTCAAAGGGTGATAATTTACTTTGTATAGCAGATTCAATGTCTATTGATAGCGTTACATCCGTTCAACAAGGCTATTTAGGCATCTGGCTTTTACGTCTTCCGTGTGCACATAAGATCACTAAAATACAGCCGGGACTGCCCATCCACCCGCACGTTCTCTCTTTTCTTAAATACTGTACTCGTTTTGCCTTCTTAATCCAATCGTCTTAATTCCTAACCCTATACTCTGTCGGGGCCGAGGAGTCATACCCCACAGTGTCTCTTCTCAATGAAAATCAATGGTACCAAATACCGTCTAATCAATGGACAACCCTTCTATGACTGCTCTAAAACTAGATGGAGACGAATTGCTAACCATGACCTTATTTGATTACACGAATAAGCCGCTACTAGGGCAAAGTTGGCAACTTGGCCACCTGAATGATTCTCAGTATGCTCTGCACAATGATCATTCTGGACCGGATTTCATCTTCAGTGTTCGTTACAATACCATCTTCGAGATCAGCTTGGCGGTACAAGAGCTGTCATGCGGACAACAGAAATCGCAGGAAGTGAAATATGTGAAGGCTTCAGTCTATCGACAACGGACTATTTCGTATGGAAAACGTGGAGAATGTGGCGAAATAAAACTTGTTTGTCAAATATATAGGCAATGATGGTAATGACGAATAACCTTGCTGACAAGCAGGCTGACTAGGGTTTCAGGTTCATCAAAGTCGGTGCCATTAATGATCAACAATGTTTAACAATTCAAGTGAGTAACTAATATTGGTCTGTGGCGGTCGCATACTCATGTGAAGTAGGGTCTCAAATTGTTCCCTATTACTATGCTAGAACTGCCTGGAATCGCGACATCCGGCTAGCAGCTTCCGCTAGTAGTCTATAGAAAGGTGCGTCAGTTGCGATAGGTGTTTTAGTTGGAATCGCTGGTCTCGCTACAATGTTAGTCTGCATGTTCTTATTCTTACGCCGAAGGCGCCGAAAAAGAGCGACACCGACCGTCGAATCCGCGGATACAGCGAACAGCTGGCGGCCACAAACAAAACCCGAGAATGAATATGACCACTCAAGTACAATGCAACAAGAACAGTACGTACACATGGAAGGAATGGATAACCTACGAGAATTAGCATATATGCTGGTTGTGGAAATGAATGGAGATAACACGCAAGAACTTGCGGGCAATCAGATATACATAGTGAAACTGGCGGCCGACGAAACGCGGAACAAATGAGATATCCAGTGGCCCACAATCGAACCTAAAAGTGGTGTAAGACAAAAGTTCCCGGCGCTATCGAGGTGCGACAGCTCTTTGAAAGGCTTCTTTACTCTGCTGTAGACAGCTAAGTTAGTTTTCAGATGGGAATCTAGATGAAGTGGCCAAAACCATCCATCAAGTATAATGATCCAAAGAAGGCTTATGATGTGAACAAGGAGAGAATCAATACCCAGAAGCCTAGTTCTGCTAGAGAGATTAGAATTAAGGAGCAGCTAGCTAGTTTGGATCCGACGGGGAACAAGTGCTCGAAAGTTTGATGCTTATTATAACAAAATTGAGTATGAGAATTGTCTCGGTTATATAATGACACCTATGGCAAAGGCCCTACTTGCTAGGAATGATTGGTTGTTAAGCACAAATTTCTACGCACAATACTTTCATCGTATTTTCTTCTAATTCGCGTATTATTTCTACCTTGTAGTGGTCGAGGCTTTCTCATTTGTCCTACACTCGCGTACCCGAAAAAAAAACCTACTATATTTCGGTCTAACTTTGTTGGTGTTCTATTCTTCAGAGCCAGTCACTGTGGAGTTCGAGTCACGAGTGAATATTGGTTATGTGACAACGCGTCTTCTTCACTGCTGTTTTCTATCTCTGCGTTAATAAGAGCAATAGTTCCCCACCTCTCGCTCTCAGCTTCTTCTCATTTAAACCAAATCCTCTCGATCAACTTCAACTCATTACAACCGCCTATCTTATTCTCAACCCAACATTTTAGTCTCACAAAGACGCACACCAGCTGACCTAATATGGCAAAACCGCGAAACCAGAAGCCCGCGCCGAGCATGAAGCGAAAGCCTGTTGATGAAGCTGGAGCTCCAGCATCCAAGAGGCCTGATAGCTTCCAATCGGTCTATGATGGACGCGAAAGCTATTCCGGAAGTACAGGACACGCTCAAGATGACATTAGTAAACCTCAACCACCTTCTAGTTCCCATGAAGAACGAGGGAAGAGGGCTGTTGGCTTGTCTAATAAACCTGCCAAGCCAACTACGACTGAGCCGCGAACCGCCGTCAACACAGTTGGAACGAGTTCTCCTCTTCTCGGGATCCGAACTTCAACGCCCTCGTCATATGGAATAATTCCCAATGCCACTCCAGGCTCATCCCATGTAAGTGATCCTATATCACTCCCAGCAAATGTCATTCAGAGTGCGGAACGTCCTTGGCCCACTCCAACGCCTCCTAATAACGGAAAATGCCCGATTGACTGGAGTGATGAAGAATTCGACACTGTCAAGCAGCTGTATAGGGAGATTTATGAGCTCCGAGCACCGTGGACAATGAACCCACGCTCATATGAGAAGATTGGCAAAATATTGTCAGCTAAATACGGAGATAGACCTTGTGCCGAGACCCAGCGAAAGAGATTCGGGAAAGTGAATAGGGTGGTTTTTGAGACTAAGGGGATTTGGTTCAAGACCTCTGATCAAGGTATTAAAGATCTCGTAGGATCACAGGACAAGGCCGGGGGCAAGGGTGTGAAGAAAAATTCCACGAAGTCCAAGACGAAATGGAATCGCGCAATTCACCATGAAGGCGAATTTTTCACATTTTTTATAATGGAAGATGATGAAGATGAATCTCTCTACGAGACACGAGAGGTACCTATTGAGTTAGCCCGTGACATTTCCACTATGGTAACAAAGTCTATCGATGAGGACATAGAATACGGAATAGGACTTGCAGTCAGTGAAGAGATCGCGGACGCCTATATCAGCTGCTTCTACCCTAATCGGAGGTCAACCTTGCCTAGGATGATCCATCGTTTAGTCCAGTACAGCGGAGTTCGTGTTTGGGAGGACAATCCGATAACTTGGACACCAAGCAAGTCTATCCAGCTGTATTGTCTTGCACTGGACATGGGAAGTCCTGACATCTGCGACATGATCCTCGATCATTGGCGTGAGCTCTTCAAGAACGAAATTGAGCTTCGCTTCGACTATGAGACAGGACGTCGAGCTTTCCATGACGTTCCGGTAGAAGCCGCACTCCACATCCTTGACTTCGAACCCGACAATATGAACACTCTCTGGGCATGGACCAAGAATGATGACCCCGCGCGAAAACTCTGGCTAGAGATGTTAGCCGCTAAAGGCAATAAAGCCATTGAGAAACTCAACGAGGACTATGATGAATACGACCGCTCTTTCCTACAAGGTCTTAACACAAAACTCAAGGAATTTGGCGCTAACCTGAGAACACTTCGCAAGAAACTCCTTGGTGTTCGCGAGAGCATCCTTGAAGTCCCATCTAAGGAAGACCTCGCCATTTCTCAAGCACCTTTTGGAAAATTCCGTGTCTACCATGAGCTATGCGGCATGTCCCAAGATGAATTTTGCTCCAATTACCACAGTCACGGTCAAGAAAATCCGTGCTATATCAAAAAAGCCGATACTCTCGACGACGACGATCCATTTGAGCAGCCTCCCGAGAATCCTCCTGCCCACTACGTCAAAATGACAATTAATGATGTGCAAAACTGTATCGTCATAAACCATACAGGGCTACCTGGGCGGCTTTTTAAGTCCCTTATCCATGAGTATCCTCATTGGGATTGGGGCAAGATCCGCGCAGTTGTGAATTTCCCGGAGAGGGTGCCCGGATCCATGAACTTGCGAGCCAAATGGGACCCAAATCCGTGTTATTTCTTGGAAAAGGATAAGGATTCCCTTGGTCGTTTTCCCTCACATCCGGGATACAAGAAGAGGGGTTGGGCTCAGTCCGCCGAGTCTATCTTTCCAACTTTGCCGAAGATAGGGGATGAAGATGATGAGGCGGATCAGGGAAAGGAGTCGGGGAAGCAGATTTGGAGTGGAGAAAGTGACGAGGAAGGGAATGGGGAGGGGGATGAGGATATGTCGGACCTGAAAGAAGAGGATGCTGGAGACCGTCAGATCTCTCAGCAGTACCAAGTTCAGCTTCCACAAGAGTCCTTGAAGTGGACGGAAGTGTTTGAAGACCGCCTCGATGCGAAGTGGATTGGGCTTCATAAATTCGGACTATAAGTAGTGTCTTTAGCGAAATTGGGACTTCGACGGGTGTCGATCCTGGTGTGCATTGAGATTTGGAGGCATATCAAGAGCGAGATACTATTGTGAAGGAATAGTTTTATTCATCCGTCTAGCTAATCTCCAAATGAGTCTAAGAATAGACAATTTGCGGCCTCAAACGCAGTGAATCCTATTTATGATAGCGAAAGGCATGGCGAAGGTATTCTAGATATGAATATTAGTCTAGGAATCTGACCCTGCCATGAATTTTGGTATTCACCAGTCTAACCGGAAGTCTTCTGGCTATTGTCCAAACGAGTATAGCGAATATGCCAAATTGCAACCCCCATCGCGGTTCCAGTATTCGCCATGTTGGCATCGGCGAAAGCCAATTTCGGAATTGAAGAGAGCGGCGACGGATCTGGGCGTAGAGGGGGAAGAAGTAATTCTGTGCGATGTAATAGCCATCTAGCTGTATTAGACGCATCTGTATTCTCACATGCCAATACCAGTATGCCAGCCGTAGTGGTAGCAATGGTAAGAGGTGTACTTGATCGTTGACATATTGCATGAGTAGACAGGCGTGATCGTGAAGAGAATACATTAGCTGAGGTACCCCGTCTCTGATTCGTCGAGGACAGCGTTTAAAGGTCGAACGGATCGGTCGAGAATGGTAAATAGCATTGGAAGCTGCCGCGAGTCCGAAAAGCACGTGCCCCAGAGTAATCATGATAGGAAGTGTTGCGCAATTCTTGAAATGGTAGCGATAGCGCAGCGATTGAGGTATCCGAGCTCAACAACATATGAGGATGCCTATTATATGATAAGTAGTGTTGATCGAAGGCGACTTCGACGTCGCCATCGCACCTTCCATTTTGCAGCCAGCAAAGCTGGCTGCCTGCCTTCCCCTTAGCACAACGAGGCAGTCAGATCGAAACCTCAAACCGCCTCATCATCTCAATGCCCGAAGCAAAACATATTTCCATTCCCGAGTGCATCAGCATCGTGATCGGCCTTCCCGTCTCTGCTCCATTGTGCGTTAAATGCTTCACATCATCATAGCCAATCTCGCGAAAGCACTTCCATTCTACGCTAAAGTTTCTGCTCACAATAATGAGTATGCTATGTAAATATCTGAATGATTAGAAAGTAACTTACCCAGTCCACTTGTCTTCTTGCCAATGAGGTAGTGTATATGAAAAATCTACCGGACTGGTCATTCTCGCCAGGCCACAAAACTGACGACTACTACCTTGTGAGCGGAAGCTTCTAAACTGGAATTTAGATCACAGTACCTTTTTGTAAGGGTGAATATTAGGTAAATAGCAGTGTTCCCTTTTTGAAACGCCTTATTCAGCCGCGTGTTAGTTGGTCTACCGCCTGACCATGCTGAGAAAGCAACGCTCGTTTCAAGGTCGATCTCGGATATCGACCTCAACACGAAAAATCGTCCCTATACCTAGCTTAGACCCATGGCACGTAGAAATCATAAGTTGAAAAGCATGTCTTACCGGCGTAGGAGGCAGAATGTCTTGCGTTATGATCGACTCCGGTGTGATCGCTAGATGAGTAGTAGTGCCCAGATTTACTACTTCACCTGATTGAGACGTAGATCCGGAGTTGGCTATGCGCAGCCTAGGAGCCTGTGCTTTGTGGTCGTTAGCAAACTCGCCACACTTTTGCAGTACTTGATGAAGGGCTTACGTATAGAATCGTCGAGTAAATCTATGGGTGGTGACCTGTATAATGAATCCAGTGTCTGCTCTATCGATGTGATTACGTGCGGCTCCTCTATCTTCGGAACAAACAGGGGCTCATCATCCATCTCGATGTCAAAGGTCTCGTCTTCTGCTCGACAGCATATACCGCAGAATTCGCCAACACGATCCGAAACGGACCGGAAAGCAATGATCTCGGAGACCAATGCTTCTGCTGAGGGGCGTAAGTCGCGATCCTCGGCGAGCATTTCCTCAATCCAGCCAACCACCCCATTGCTCGACTCCTCTGTCTTAGTGTTACGTAGTCTCGATAACCAAAGCTCGATAGCCGGAGAATTCGCATGATATATGGTAGTACTGGTTCCATGTTCTCGGAAGAAGGCCGCAAGCTCAGCTAACGCAACGCGCTTAAGGACTGTGAGCATTTCCATGAATACGCAACCTAGGGACCAAATGTCTGAAGACGAATTCCGCGCGGTATAACGTGCAACTTCTGGTGCGCAGTACTTCTCCGTCCTAGCTGTAGGACCTTCCGTTGTGCTTCTACTACCAACATACTCTTTTGCGAGACCAAAGTCCGTGATTAAAACATTCGTGCCATGAACGAGGATGTTTGACGGTTTGATATCTTTATGGCGGATTTTCTTTCCGTGTAAGTACGCTAAGGCGGTTGCTAAACAACCGAAAAACGTGCGCATCGAGCTCATCTTAAGTGGATCATTCGGTGCCAGCGTTAGGTAAACCGCGAGATCGCAGTCAGCGACCGGTGACATGATCATGGCAACAAAGACCGGATCACTATAGCTACCCACAATTTCTACAAGATGTTTGTGCTGCACACGCTTGAGTATATGTAGCTCACTTTTGAATATCTCTAATCCATGTTGAGCACGTCCAAATGCACCACGTCTCATTATTTTTCGTACCAGCTGTCTTCGCAATGATGCGTTATCTCGAGCCCCCGGTTCACGGCATATTACGGCCTCAACTTGACTGTAACCTCCAGTGCCTAGTATTGCCTTGACTTCAAGCGGTACCTGGTCTTTGCTGGCGAAATGGGCATGCTCCCCTAGGTCCCACTTGCTTATGTGGTTGGGAGAAGTCATTACACATCTCTGCGCTTGAAGAAAAGCGCTTTTATCTTTTGGCGCCATCCCGCTCGGAAGGCTAAAGTTTG
The DNA here is from genome assembly GCA_010094045.1 of Lojkania enalia. NCBI lineage: Eukaryota > Fungi > Ascomycota > Dothideomycetes > Pleosporales > Lojkania > Lojkania enalia. The sequence continues at coordinate 260,369 of ML986610.1, forward strand.
TATACGGGAAGTGGGCATCTGAAAATTGTCTCGAGAAGAATAGATCACGAAGCTTTAGAAGTCCGATGCGGCGGAGAACGATGTATAGACGAGGGACTGCTGACCAGGCACCATGCTCAACCCTACGTAATAGCTCAGAAATTTGCGCTATTTCTTGGGTTGTGTATCCTCGTTCTGGGGCCGCTAAAGGGAGGTATTCGTGTGAGCAGAGACGGGTCAGAGCCGCTTCTACTTTTCGCACTACATGGGAATGATCAGCTTTCTTGGATAAGTTATTCGTCATTCACGGGTACCGCTCACCGTTGTCTACGACCTCCATTGGCGGCGATTCTCATGGCTTGAGGACTAGGAAGACGGCTGGATGTAGGCATCAAAAGGTTGAGATTGAAGAGTAAATGAGTCATTTTCGCCGTTCTCTAAGTCGAGGCTGCCTGGCGGCCTCATAAGGGGGAACTCATGGCTGGAAGCCACACTGCCTAGCGAGGAAATCGATCAGCGATGTGACGGGTACAAGGACAAGTCTCCCACGGAAGCAACCTAAGAGGATTGCGCGGGCCTTCACAAAATAGTCAGGAACAAAGACCCCAAATTTTTCTGGCTATATAATAGCGTATTGCAACTAGGCTGAATCCCCAAAATCCCTTCAAATATCTAAGATTGCTATTTAAGTAGCCCTTCTTCCGGACTTGGAGTCGTTTTCTTGCTAAACTCTTGCCCAAAGCGTATATTAATCTGCTTTTTACGAAGCTACTATGCTATTATAGGTACCTATCTTACAGCTTACCCCCTATATCGTCTTCGTATTGCGCAACCATTACAGGGGTTATCAACCACTTGGGAGACTTGAAATTAGCTCATCTCAAAGGATTTCCTGTGCCGTAAAAATAATTTAAAAAATTTTAATCCTTTCAGTAATAAAAGACCGGAGTGAGCATGATTAATGAAATGGCCCGGCACCTTGTTGCATGCACGGAGGAGCGCCATGAAACGAAGAAGTCCGGGAGGCTGTCCAGAATGGTGAGCACTAACGCAAGCCACGCGAATTTTTCTACAACAGATTGAATCCTACATTGATGATTCTTGCTGATTACAGGCGTTACAATATTGCTTAAGGTACAAAAAAATTTTTTTTTTGAACCTGCCCAAAAGAAGGCATAGGGATTTATTTCGTATGGTTACATTGCGATTAGCTTGAGGCGACTTCAGTTTCGATCTATTCAAATCTCATTTGTCTATCCTGCTATCCTGTTTTGCATTGAGAACGGCATACCTAGCATCTTCGAATAGATTCGTAAGCATTGGAATGCCTCGCAGTGGCAGGTCCACTCAACCCTTAGGAATTTATCAAGGCCTATAGGTTCCGGATGCTAGACTATTATCTAGTGTCACGTGTTTCTACTATCCTATTATAGTTGGTCTGTTTTCAGGCCTATATAGTCTCGCCACTGCCTCTAGCCAGGCAGGCCACTTACCCTCCTTCAATGCATCAATATTTGCCTCAGCAATTGATGCTGCCTAATACGCGACATCTAGTAATGGCCAAAGTGGCGTGGGGACTCCATACGTGAATATGAGTTTGTTTACGCCGGGCGCAGGGGTGTAACACGTATCACCTCTGCCAGTATATTATACGGCCTCCATGCCACATGTTTAACCATATTTCCCCCTATACTATTAGCGTTTGCGGCTACCTTATAGAGCAAAAGTCACGTCACAATCTGGGTCTCAGACTGGCGTTGTTGGTGTTGCATTCCGTCTTCACGTTCGTGCTTGCTCCATTAATGGCCGTCATAGCTCGCGAGATGCCCGTATGGTGACCTAAGCTTAGGAAGCGTTCAAGAGGGCCGATGAATCCGGGAGGCAGCGTGGTAAGAGGTATAGGCTACGGTTGCTGTGAGTGGAGACGCGCGTCAGATGCACTATGGAGAATTGTCAAAGAAAGGATGGATTCAAAATGCTATCCTCACGAGCGACAAATCGCACGAGAGTAAACTTATGAAACTAGCACATGAATTATATAATGCAAGGATAATGTGGGAAAAAGGCAGGATCATTTTGTATTGCTGACGACCAAGGGCACTAAAACCAACCGAGTATATTTACTTTAACATCAATGGTCATGTCCCGTGCGGACGAAATGCTTTAGGAGCCGCGGCCAGACTAGACACGCTACACAGAAGCTTTCTCGAATCTTACTCAAGTATTAGCAAGGATGAAAATGCATGAATGGCTCAGAAACCGGCAAATATCAGAAATGCTGATCACAATGGCTCATATTCTCGTAATTCACGTTCGTTCCTACCCGTAATAACCGGAATTGCAACGAGATACTCTCCGCTCATAATATAGATGATGGTTCAGATCTCCTATAATTACGCTGTCTCGATATCTAGGTCAACAAATATCCTGTGCTCTTTCTCAACCATGACATTATATACCTTCCGAAGTTCCTCCTGTGACAGAATGCCTTCCTTTAGGTGAGTGAAGGCGAGCATCATGTAATCTTTACACCACGGCAAATGAGTTAGTCCTCGGAAGAAGGTCTCCTTTATCCTCCGATAACTCTGTTCCAACCGTGTCTCCACCTTTTGTTTCTTACCATCCTTCCTTGGCTCCTTCAATGACCGTTTTCCCTTCTCCTTCTGGGCCTGTTCCAACTCGAAGAGAACGTGTCTCGTCCAAAGGGCTGGGCAGTGCGCGCCAATATCGTGCTCAGCCTTCTCGAATAAGGCCCGCACCGAATGACTTGTTGACCCTGCTATCTCCCCACGTTTCATCTCGTAATGGATTGCAAAAAGCCATCCATCAATGCCCATGCTCTTTCCGCTTCCGAACATATTCTTGTGCATGATGCTTCTCACTCGATCATCGATAGCGAACTTCCTCTCATTTGCTGCATAGGTAGAAAGCAGAATCGAATTGTTAGGAAACCGGGCAATAAGTGGCTCTAAGTTGCTGCGTAGTAGTGATGGTTTGACAATCGCTGCGGTAGAGGCATGGTAGGTCAGGAAACGGGCGATAAATTGAGCATGAAGTTCCGGTGCTGAAGCTTGAGGCAGATGCCGCTGTAGGAACCAATCGATGAGATGCGCATGTACAGAAATAGCCGATAGCGCATCACAGCCACCTGAAAGATAAACCAGAAGAGCTAGTAGGTCGGTGAACCAAACGGCAGAAGAAAGATTGCTCTCTAAGAGAGCTCGCTCTCTACCCTCAGTTAGAGCCATACGAGACCGAAGAAGAGCGGATTTACTCGGCTCCTCACTTGAACCGTCTGCCGGCTTTTCAATCTTTCCTTGAGGGGAGGTCAGGCGCCAGAGTGCCTCGTCTTGAAATCCCTGTCGTAGCGCTTGCCAGACCCAGCTACTGAAAAGCTGTAGACTTCCTGGAGAGGTAAATGAAAAAGAGCTATTCATTGAGAGTGCAGTGCTAAAGACATGGTCCGCTTTACTGTGGTTCCCTCGGCGGCACTCGGCGAGGCCATAGGCGTTGTAAAGATAGAGGCTTGTGGGGCGACCCTTGAGGAGTAGTTTCGCAGTTTTGTACGCCTCAGCCGGAAAATGAAAGAGCTCAAAACCCAAGAGATATTCACCGATCACATCGTTTGCCATTGCTTCGAATGTAAGAAGTCTCAACGTATGGCGGATAAAAGTCGTGTCGACGGACGTGGAAATGTTATGAAAGCCATGCTCAAAAAGAAGTTCTGTTGTCATATAAAAGCTTGAGAATGGACAGCTCATATATTCCCTTACGGCACGTAGCATAATGTTTTGTTCATCGTGAGGTGCATAGGAACTTGCCCACTCGCGGCGAAGGATCGGGTCGGACCACCATTTCCGTTCTTGTGGATCTAATTGTGGAAGAGGTGGAAGGCGGCAAAAGCAAAGAAAAGCTTCTATGATTTCTTCGGCGGATGCCCCAGAAGGAAACGCCTTAAGACAATCTTCGATATCTGAGAAGAGTATCAGATGAAAGGGATCATCATCCCCAATCTCATCAGCGGTGCGACCTGGATACCTCAGCTTGCTGATATGCTCACGTTCGCGAGCCTGAAAGGCCTCGAAGTCATCGGTGGGTGTATCAAGGGTCCCTAGTGATATGGCGTTTTGGATCGCTTGGACGGGATTGCTCAGGTCAGAATTTCTCCACCCTTTAGCCCCCAACTCGCCAATGCGAGGCACCTCATTCTCCCAAAACTCTTCGAACAAGCGCATGTGTAATCCATCTGCTTCGTCATCTCTCTTTCGAATCGGGGCTAAGAGCGTGTACTCAAGCACAGCTTGCCATATTGCTATTGAGAACTCTTGATAACCAGCATCCTGAATCATTGCAGTCAGACGGATTAAGATGTGTAAATAGGCATCAGGAAAGATTTGATCTGGGCTGGAGTGAAAGGCTTCCACGCATTTTTGAAAGGTTACTCGACAGTGCTCATACTTGAAGTTGGCGAAATTTGTTTGCTCAAAGTCAAGGTATTTGGCCCATACTTCTGGGCTTTGGGAATACTGAGTGATAACGTCTATCCACTTCGTGGCTAATTTTACCCGATCCCAACTTGTGGATGCCTCTGCCAATAGCCCTAGGTGCAATGTAATTCGACTGTTCTGATCGTTGCCAATCTCACGAAGAGCCTGCTCGTAAATTGACACCTTGACCTCGGCTAAGTGCCGCTGGTCTGCGCTACTTAATTCATCGTAATCCTTACGATTGAGCATTAACATGGCATGCTGGTGAGCAATAAGATCCAACCAGGATTGGAGGTTGTTAGGCTGATCACGAGTCGCTTGAGTGAGAGCGGCGTTCTTCTGGGTGACTTCTGAGCGAGCATAATCAGCTTCGACTCCAGATTCATATTCCGCGTCTGAATCAAATACAGCATCCTGATCATGCATCGTGTCGAGAGCTCGATAATCTGCTTCAATGGCTCGAGGCGGGTTCTCATTATCCGACTTATAGTCTCTCTTTGCCTTTAGTGACACTGGAATGTAATCCATATTTAGGTCCGGCTGTTGATACTCTAATGCTTTGATGGGTCGAATTGAATGCGTGCTTTCTCTCGCTACTTGCCTAGACGCTAGCGGTCGACTACGGCGTTCAGAAGCATATGTAGACAATGTTATTCTCTTATCTGTAGTCTCACCCCGATCGATTTTCATTGCCGATGAGGCACCTAGGACAGATCCACGGCCAAATCGTCGATAGTGAGGGACAGTGTAGCGGTCGATGGTACCATACTTCAAAATAGACGGATCTCCCCTACGATCTACTACGAAGAAGTCAGACTGCTCCTTTTCATGAAAGAGTGGTCGATTTGTATGTGGGGGGGGTGGATTGTTGTCCTTCGACGGGCTCCTTTTTCTCTCCGATGGAGGTTTCTTTCCCTTCTCGCTTTTCTCCACGGGCTTGGCTGGCTCAGGAGCTTTAGGTTTCGGTCGAAAGCTAGTGAACTTGGGAATATTGGATGCCATGATTATCTTAAATTGAGCCAGAAAGTTTTAATCCCAAGATCAGCTATGCTCGAATACCCAGAGCAAGTCTCTTGAAGAGTCGGGTGAAATATTAGCGCAGATACTCCAGGTGACAATGCTGGGCCACGTCAGTTGCGGATGGCAGGATCTTGATGCGCAACATCGTTTAGCACCGCTCTACCTTCACTCCATGCGTAGAAGGCGTGAAGGCGCTTGGAAGGGCGTCGAATCGAGTTGGTGATACTGGAGACCGTGGCGAGTTCCGAGGCTGCGGAGGGCCCGTGCGCTCTTCCGCCCGGCAAAATCTTGGCTCGACGGAATTTTTGATGCAAACTTCCAGCCCTCATCCAAACCGCCTGTCGTCCCCGCCACAGCTTAAGCCCCTGTCACATCTCCTTCGATGGCCTTAATAGCTCCTATCGCTCATACTTCCGGCACGTAAACTCTCAACAGCCGATTCGCCATGACTTCTTTGCAGAAGCAGCTTGCTGCCATTGCGGCTTCCAGTACTCACCAACTCAATCTCAAGGCGCAAAAGGCTGCTCATAGCAAATCGCTTCTTTTTGAGCCCCGAGTTGCTGCTTCTCAATCCTTCGACTCCATATATTTGATCTGCCATGAAGGCTTCCGCGATTTGTGCGCGCTCGACCATCGTTTCATCCCATTCTCCCGGACAATATTCAGCGAACAGAGCAAGGCAGAGGACCGCACGCAGATGACCTCCAGAGAGAACAAAGAATTGGATTCCGTTTTAGAGGCATTCATTACCTTAGTCGGACCGAGGTTATTGCTGAAACCTGCCGAGAAGGCCTTGGAATGGCTGGTCAGAAGATTTCGGTATGTAGAGCATTCAACAAACTCCACATCCACGCGCTCATAAATTTTCAGTGTCCACGAGTATAACACAGAATGTCTCGTTTTAACATACCTTCCATACCACGTCACCCCTCAATTCTTGGCTCTATTATCCATATTACCCGCCAGCCCGCCTCAGACGTTGCGTTTTCTCTTCCCTTACCTATCACCCCCTACCAACCTCCCAAGACAGACCATCGTATACACTGCTGTAAATACTCCAGCCTTCTTCAATGTCCTACAAGGATATGTTATGAGAGTTCTGCAAGCCGGCCACCAGGGTGCCAGTCTTCTCTCGTTTTGGTCGAGTATTACGACCCAAGCAATCGACGCTATACTCGAACAATCTCAGTCAGGAAGAAAAGGTGTCTGGAATCAGAGGGTCGAGGAGATACTGCTTAGGGTGCTTCCTGGGCTAAATGAATGCCTAAAGCTCATCGACGTCCCAGAGGCAATCATGGGATGCTACATGATCATCATCGTCCTGGTCACAAAAGCTACACTAAGTGACAAGGTTCTCGGCTCCCTACTAGAAGCCGTTGCGCTTAGTCAAGAAAACGAGACTTTAGACGCATGCATCATGTGCCTCGCCATAATAGCAGAGGAAATGTCTCAGTTAAAATTTTCTAACCGAGTTATAAAGAGGTTACTGCAAATCCCGAACCTGGTCCAACGCTTAACCTCTATATCTGAAAAATGTCGGGTTGAAAAGCTTGCTCTTGGATGCGCCTTAGGTGCACTTGAAAGCATTGGCTCTGTCAGTTGTACTGAAGTATCTCGAACATTGCTTAGCGAAGTTCTTCAATGTAGAATCTTCAGTAGCCGTTATATTTCGGTGGCTTTGGCGGCTTTACTTCAATCCGCATACAGCAGTACCCCGGGGTCTGCCCGGCATGGCCAGCTTCTTGATATCCTCACTCAATTCAGCGAAATGGATGCAAATTCAACGATATTTCAGATTATAATTGATAAGCATAGTGAAGGCTTTGAATCACTAGGGATTATACTACCGCAGAGACAAGACGTGGGCGAGCACAGCAATTTCATCTCAGATGACGAGGACATGGACGACCTAGAGGACACCGAGGCGGATTCCAGCGTTCCTTCTATATTTCTTCCGAATATCACGGAATCTACATATTTGGATACGGAGCCGACACCGTCCTTTTCAGAGGCTGCAGCAGCTTTTGAGAAATTCTTAGAGTCCGATCGCCGAGCCGACCTGTTTCTTGAGACAAAGCAACTTCGGCGGACTGAAGCGGCCAAGGATCCTTTGTTTTTAAGCTTCATGGCTCGGTTGTGGTGTAAACCCAACGCTGTGACAACCCGCATTGCAGCTCTCCGATCCACACGGGCGTTGATTAGAAGGTTCGAGGACGGAATCGATTTCCAGAACTTGATTCCCTATTTACTTTATGCACTTGGGGATACATCGCATGCTGTTCGTGGCTTTGCTGCCGGTTGTATCACGGCAATCTCGGAACGATTGGCGAAGAAATCCTCCAAAGCCCCAATTTGGGGTAAGGACATTTATGGGAAACAGTCTTCACAGATCGTATCCCTCTCTACGGACCAATTTGTGACATTTTTGTCCTCCGCCCTTCTTCCAATCCTTGAAGAGTGCGTCCTAGACCCGAAATTTATCATAACATCCTTGGGCGGTATGTTCGAAGGCTCGCAGCTTTTGCAAAGCCGTGATAAACACAGTCTCAAATCCAATATACGAAGTTCTGTTATATCATTTCTAGGTAGTCACACTGCCCTTACACCAATCCTTCGGGTCCGCACCCACCTCCTGCCATTGTTTGCGGGAAAGTTTGCAGCTGGTGTGCGCACCAGTGCCCTAATACCTTCCATACGTCGATGGTGTGCACAACCAGAATCCGAGGTGGCTTCAAAGTGCAATGCCGAAAGTATTGGGCTTGCGAAGGTTGAGAACGAACACTTGGCTGCGCTTGTGCCCCGAGAACAGGATAGCATCGAATTGCTTAGGGATATTATTTCCGGAAATCTGGGTGGAGAGAGGTCAATCTTGCTGGAGGGAGCTTTTGATCGATTGAATGCAATATGGTCTTCAATGAGATCGGAAGCCCGGTTGTCATTTAGCCATTGCCTCCTAGATCTCGCTATAGAGGGTCGGGACGACATAAAGGATGAAAAAATTCGGAAAACTCGAGCTCTGGAGATTCTACGCATTGTAAAAATAGACACTGCTATACTTGTCAACTTCATTGAAAGCGTTCCTTCAACAACGCAGATGCCAGAGGGACAGCCAGTCAAAAAGAGGAGGAGAACCAGTCGAAATGAGATGGTGCGTGCCGATTTACATTCTGTAGAGGATGTATCAAAACTTCTGCGGAGGTTAACTTTGGTCTTGGAGTTAATTGAGAGCTCTAATCCCGGTAACCGCCCGGCCCTATTCAAGAATCTTTTCATAGTCCTTGATGACTTGCAACAACTTAGGCACCAGTCGGGCTCAGAACTTGTGTATTTGCAGAGCTTGATCCTTGGATCGCTTATCCCTATCGTCAATAAGCTGAAGGTAAGTAATACCCACGGAGAGCCTTTGGCAACGCTAAAGAACTTGTAGGAGGGAGACGATCAGGCTGAATACCAAGCATTTGTTCGGGTAGATCTTTTAATTGATTGTATCCGACATTCGGCAAGCCCACAGGTTCAGAATGGGGCTCTACTCCTCATCTCTAGTCTTGCATCCTGGGTACCCGAGCTTGTGCTTCATAATCTAATGCCCATCTTCACATTCATCGGATCCACACTTTTGCGCCAGAAGGATGATTATTCCGCTCATATCGTTGATCAAGTATGTAAACACTCTATACTTATCAAGAACGTCGTTAACTTCTTAAAGACGATATCGCTAGTCGTGCCACAGCTGGCTATTTCGCTGAAGACCAGAAATAAAAATTTCTTGAGCGGAGTGGCAGACCTGCTATTAAGCTTTACTGCCGCATTCGAGCACATTCCTCCACATCGAAGGTTGAAACTCTTTAGAGAACTTGCACAAACGCTCGGACCCGGAGACTCCCTATTCGCAATTCTCTCTCTTCTCATCGATAGATATCCCACCAGCACAAGTCAACGGAAGTTCATTCCTACCCTATTATTCCAGTTCGAACCAATGGTAACGCTTCAAGTTAGTATCAGCTTAGAGTTCTATTTCGACTTTGCTGATCACTATAGACTTTCAAAGGCTACCTTGACCTTGTTATTGACGCTGCTGGGCCTAAGCGTAAGATATCCGACACGTTGTTCAGCCTCAATGAGAAAGAACCCGCTCAGGTCGAGAGCTCATTACTGAACCTATTGTCTTCCCTGGCGGACTTTACAACAGATTTAGGACTTCAAAGCCATATCACCAAGGCCTTTAAGAGAAAAGCAGACACGGACACTCCACGAAAACTGTTTGCAAGTATTCTAGAGAAAATAGTTCACCTGTCGAAACAACTAACAAGCAGTCAACGACTCTATGACTGCTGCAGGCGAGTGCTTGCGAGTAGTTTAGATCTACTACCAACCATAGATCTCGTCAAATCCACGGAACTACTCCTTTCGAACTCTGACCATCAAGTTCAGGTAGCAGCAATTAAAGCAGTGGAGTACAGAGCCGGAAATGTCGTACAGAGTGACCACGATTCCGTGTCCACCCTTGTATCGTTCCTCCCAAGGGTTGAAGAACTCCTACAGGAGAGTCGGGACATCAATGTGCGTGCCATTTCTGTCGGCTGCATTGATCGTATCGTGGAGAGATTTGGGAAGAAGAACATACAAGCTGTGGTATCGATCGCTCAAACATTATCTGGTGCGCAAGCATTGGCCAGCAGTGACGATGAGGTGCGCATACTGTCGCTTCTGTGCCTCACTTCCGTTGTGAGTATCTTAGAAGACGAAGCCATTCCACTCCTCCCGACCGTCCTTCCTCTATCTATTGAATATCTAAAGGAGAGCATTATGGATCGGAAGAATAGCCTCCATGATGCCGTATACACCCTCCTCTCCGATGTCTTGGAACGACTTGCCTATATGTTCTCTCTAGAGTATTTGATTCCAACGCTCGAGCTATCCCATCAATCAGCTGCTGCCCATTTGGGTGACTCATGTGATCGGAGTCGACACCAATGCCTTCGGAGTATCGCAAATCATGTTGGAGCTCATGAAGCATTTACCGCTATCAAAGCAAGCATGTCCTCTGCTATCAAGCACGGCTACGATGCAGCACATGAACAGCTCGGACTGATTCTCACCACCATTGAGCTTCAAACGAAGTCGAGGATGATCAAGGCTAGCCCTATACTCTTCACCCTATTCCAAGAAGTTTTTGATATACGAAACCAGATTACTTCTATTGACTCTAACGAAGAGTATGACGACGAAGAAATAAGGAACCTAGAAGGACGCCTCATCGAAAGCGTTATTTCCATGACATTAAAACTCAACGACGCAACCTTCCGCCCTTTCTTCACTCAGTTAGCAGACCAGTCACACTCGCTATCCGAAGCCGGTTTGTATCGATGCATCACCTTTTATAATTTCTTGGCCTCTTTCTTCGATAAATTCAAATCAATAGTTACAAACTACTCATCCTACATCCTCGACAACTCCACGCAGGTACTGGAACATCTTGCTAAACATGAAGGTAATGCAGAGCTAAGGAGCTCTGTGCTGAAGGCATTGCGTAACAGTTTCCAACATGATCAAGACGGTATCCCGTGCCCTTCTTATCCCCAAATTTCGTCAATTTTAACTCGCGTATAGGCTTTTGGCAAGCTCCCTCACACTACAGCACCGTCCTTCTTCCGCTCCTGAAACAACTCACAATGAATGTCCCAATCGAAATCACCGAGAGCACCACGATCCCTACGATCACCGAACTCGCCACAGCATCTGCATCGTCCATTGAGAATCACAGAACCATGAATACACAGCTCCTCAGATATTTGCGTGCCGAGGAAGCACATGCACGTCTTGCGACAGTGAAGTGCGAGCAGGCTTTGACGAAGAAACTAAGGGAAGAGTGGTTAGGTTTATTGCCGGAGATGTTACCATTTATTAGCGAACTGAGGGAGGACGATGATGAGATGGTGGAGCGTGAGACGCAGAAGTGGATCACAATGGTGGAAGGAGTGCTAGGTGAGGATTTGGAAGGTATGCTACAGTAGTCATCATATTAGCCTAGCGCCAAGGGTCAAAAACCCGAATACATCGATTAATATTCGCATGACCGGGCAGGGCAGGGCAACGACAGTAGTTCACTATTAGAACGATTCGCAACATGTGCAAGCAATGCTCTACATGGTAGTTTGAGTGAATTACTTAAAGCTTTTAGCCAAAGCCCAATCAGGAAGTACCTCGGCTCGTTGATCCTCCGCGTAAGACTTCGTCCTATGCAACTACTTCCCATATACTCCAACTTCTCTCCTCAATCCATAACTCCCGGCCTTCTCCACTCTCGATAGCCCCTTCTTTCTATCTTCCTTATTCTATTACCTTATTATTATCTGAATCTAGACTTAGTCAATCGCTGTATCTTAGTTACTTTACACAGTCAAGCTGACAGAAGTTTGGGATCAAAGAGGAACATGGCCTCCGCAAAAGACGACGTGAAGCTCCACGACTTCAAGAACATATTCAGTCTTTCAGGGAAAGTTGCTGTCGTAAGTGGCGGAAGTCGTGGCTTAGGGCTGCATGCTGCTTCCGGGTAGGACTCCTCTCGCGCCTCACATATTTTCCATTGCTCCTATCGCTCTCTTCGATATTGCTTTTGAAGCTAATTGAGGATAGCTTGATGCAGGCTGGTTGCTCCAAAGTATTCATCACATCGCGCAAAGCGAAAGGGTGTGAAGAAGCTGTCGCCGCGTTGAACGCCCTGCCGAACAAAGCACCTGGCGCACGCGTACGTTGCCCGCCTCCCCCGTTCTTCCCTCCCCCAGAACCGCCTCATTATACAAACCGAACTCTTCACGAACTAATAATGCTCACAGGCAATCTCAATCCCCGCCGATTCGAGCAAGATGTCCGAAATTGAGCGTCTTGCCCAAGAAATCGCCAAAGAAACCTCGCACATCGACATCCTATTCGCCAACGCTGGTGCCACATGGGGCGCCCCTTTCGCCGCCGTCGATGAAAAGAACGGCTGGGACAAGGTCATGGATCTCAATGTCAAAGCCGTCTTCTTCACCATCCAGAAGCTCGCTCCGCTACTTCAGAAAAGAGCAACACTAGAAGACCCCTCGCGAGTAATTGTCACGGGGTCTGTGGCCGGCATCGGAATAGGTGCCACGGGCTTGCTAGGCACGTACTCGTATTCCGCCAGCAAAGCCGCGGTTCTGCATCTCGCGCGGAATCTGGCTGTGGAGCTCGGCCCAAGACATATACTGGTTAATGGAATTGCGCCAGGCTTTTTTCCTAGTAAGATGGCGAATGGGCTGTTGGATGCTGCTGGGGGTGTTGAGAAGTTAGGGGAGGAGTCACCGAATGGGAGGTTAGGACGGGGTGAGGATATTGCGGGGACGGTAGTGTTTTTGTGTTCAAGGGCGGGAGGCCATGTTAATGGGGATACGATTGTGCTTGATGGGGGGAAGATTTGGGGGAATAGTAGGCTGTGAGTGGACGCTATCCTCAAGTAAATAGAATGCGCGTTTTGCAAGTGGGGAGTTGTTGAGATCCTATATGGTGCGTCGTGGCTGTCTTGGCTAGTTGAGTTCCACTCCGCTAGAGCTTGCAGGGACATGTAGCAACACCTATTTTTTGTCATGGCCGTTTCTGAAACGAACAGTCGTCGAGCTACTTGCACGTCACTTTTCTACCTTCTACACCGCCATACATCTTTTCGGTCTAAGTTCCAACCTTATCAGACATATGAAGGAAATTTTAGATAATCAATAGGCATTGAAAGCGGGTTGGTGCTGGAGGTATGCGATATCTCATTAAAGATAACGTCTGAATGCACTTTTACACACTAAATCCATACAGTAGCCCCCGGCCCTAATGCAAAGTATGCAGACATATGCCCTTTTGTTGAATGAAACATGCAATTTTCGTGTCCATACCCGATTTTGACGAAAAGCTTCAGCTCACGAAAGTACCCCCAACACAGGCAAAGTGCTCATGTTCTTAAACACCTCCGGAAACTATATCCTACTTTGCCGTTCCATTGACCTGTGCTTCCAATCTATTTACCAGAGGGCTTCCCTCCGTCTTCGACGACAATTTAGGGCTCGATTCCGGACTCGGAATGTCCATAGTGTTGCTTCTTTTTGGACGGAACGGGATTGGCGTCGAGGGCCTCGAGGACAAGAACTATCCCAGAAATTAGTATATTCGCTCTTCAAAATCATTGCCTGTTGATACACTTACGGATGAGGCGGCAGATAGCAGAGCAATAAGAGAAGCTTGTACAACATCCTGATGGATTCCAACACCCCAAACCTTTTGACTGCTCCCCGCAGCCGTGCACTCTATATACGTTGCTGCCTTCACCTCTTTGGTGGTCCCAATGGCGTGTTCCTTGTAATCGACAACATCCAAGTCAATGCCTAGGGTCCTAAGGGCATTTGCTAATGATGAAATAGCACCATTGCCTATCCCCCTGATTGAGTGCTCCTGGCCGTCGATTTCGATGACGCCTTTGAAGACTCGTTTGAGGTTGCGGTTGCTCTGCGTCTTGCCTACTTCCGGGGGTGCCGGGGATGTTGAGCGATCGGATGTGATATCGTAGTCCACCAAGCTGAAGCGAGGATTTCGTCTTAAATGGTAGGCGTCTTCGAACAGCTTGGTAATTTCCGTGGGAAGAAGTTCGCGGCCCAACATATCTGTTTCGCGTTGCACGACCTTGGAGAAGGCGATTTGGAGACCACGAGGGAGATCGAGCTCCAGCTGTCGTTGGATGATCCAAGCCACGCCTCCCTTTCCGCTTTGTGAGTTGACGCGGATGATAGCTTCGTATGTCCGTCCGATATCCTGGGGGTCGAGAGGGAGATACGGAACTTGCCAGGGGCTCTCGTTGGTCGCGCCTGCTTTTCTCCTAGCCTGGAAGCCCTTCTTGATAGCATCCTGATGCGATCCGCTGAAGGCGCAGACGACGAGCTGGCCTCCGTACGGTGCGCGCGCATGCACTGGGATCTTGTTGCTCGACTCCACGATGTCAATGACAGACTTGAGATCCGAGAAGTCGATGTTGGGGTAGATGCCTTGCGTGTAAAGGTTGAGAGCCAGAGTCACTAGATCTACGTTTCCAGTTCTCTCGCCATTACCGAACAGAGTCCCCTCCACTCTGTCCGCACCCGCCATCTGTGCTAATTCGGCTGCCGCTACCGCGCATCCGCGGTCATTGTGTGGGTGAAGAGAAACGGAAATCTTATTCCGCTCCGAAATGTTCTTACAAAAGTACTCAATCTGGTCGGCATACACGTTTGGTGTCGACATCTCCACCGTAGCCGGGAGATTGAAGATGATGGGGTTCTCCTCGCTCGGTTCCCAGGCCGCCTTCACAGCCTCGCAGACCTCAACCACGAACTCCGGGCTCGAGTCTGAGAAGGTCTCTGGGGAGAACTCAAAGGCCCATTCTGTGCCCGCCGTGCTTGGATCGTCCTTTGTAATCGAGCGCGCATATCGTGTGCACTCGACCGCCAAAGCCTTGGTCTCTTCGTTGTTCATGTTGAAGACGATTTGCTGAAAACACGGGCTCGTGGCGAGGTAGAGGTGCAGAATGGCCCTCTTCGCGCCCCTGAGAGAGTCAACAGTGCGCCGGATGAGCTCTTTGCGGCATGGCGACAGCACTTGCAACCATACGTCGTCGGGCACGGCGCCGGGCGTCTGGATTAATCGCTGCGTGAAGTCGAAGTCGGTTTGCGATGCGGACGGGAAGGATACTTCAACCTCCTTGTAGCCGAGCTTGACAAGCATCTTGAAGTACTCCCATTTTTGTTCACCGTCCTAGACGATGTTAGCTGCGTTCCCCGCCACTCGGACAAATCGCATACCATAGGGTCTACCAACGACTGGTTCCCGTCTCGTAGATCAGTCGACAGCCATCGCGGCGGCTTGTCGATGGTCTTGGACGGCCATGTCCTATCCGGCAAGTTCAATGGCTGGAATTTTTTGTACTTCTTCCACGGCTCCTTGAGCATCGGCATTTTTGTGGATGGGGGATTGGCGGGCTAGGGGAGGTGGTGTGAACGCGAACTGCCAGTGAGAATGACAATGGGACTCGAATTGGGTGGTGGTGCAATGAAACGCGCGCCAGAAGCAATAACGGCACCGAGTCCAAGTAACTCCTACGACACCAAGAAAGCGTATGAATCACAGCAGGGGCAGCAAAAGATTTTAGTCCAGTAGTGCAAGCCCAACCAGTGGCTCATGACTTCAACTGTCAAACTGCGGGGCACGTGCCGGGCGCGGAAAAATGCACGCCCACGCCCTAATGAGTAACTGCGGGGCATCGGCCAATGAGCGCCGCTCCGATTCCGGCTGCGCTCCGGCTATCCCAGGAACAGTCAGGCTAGCCAGGCGTGTACATACTTAGCCCATCTCATCCACCCTACCCCAGGTATTGCAGATCGCACGCCTTTCGTGTCCGACATTTGCGTCGCTGCTCTTGCGCCATCTGTGCTACACAAGTCGTATCCATTTCGTCAGCTCCCGGCTAGCCTTGAACAACTTCCGTCCGTTCAGAATGCTGGTACTCGGCACCCACAGCACTCCACGCTCGCCCCATGTACTTCCGCTCTCCTCCCGAAATAGCACCATATAAATTCTTGTAGGAATGCCTTGTCCCCTTCACTCCAGCCGTCCAAGCCGATCCTGCTGATGTCATCTTTGCTCAGGACCAGTGCATCCTGCTCTGCTACATCCTCGTCGTCTGCCGCTTCAATCAGGCCCGCGAGACTCGTTATAAGTGACGCTGTCGAGCGGTGAAAGTAAGCAATGACGGACGTGTGTAGGCCGTTCGATTGAAAGTCAGATAAGTCACCCAGGAGCTCGCGATCGCGTTCTCGTTCTTCCTTTTCGTAAGCGTCCTTCTCACCTGCAGATGCCCACCACATGAAGCCCATGTACGCTAGGCGAGACCATGTCAGTGGTTCGGCAACTTTATCATCATAGGATTCGCTGAACGAATCGTCATCGAGGTCCGACTCCCGGCTGTGTAACAGCGCCGTTTGATCGTTTTCGTCCGTATCCCCATTGCCTTCACCCAAGGGGGACCGGTACTTCCGAAGCTCTTGCTGCAGGAGCTTATATCGCCAGACGTCTCGCTGGCTTGCCCTCAGCGGCATTCCATCCGATGTCTTTATTATGGGCCATTGCCGTTCCTCGGGGGGCGCATCGTATGTGTGGGGCATCTCAACAATAATATCGTACAATTGCGTTTTCGTGGCTAGGATTTCGTCCGTTGTGCAAGCTACCCAACCTTGAGAGGGCAATTCGTCTTCGGACGGCTCGCTTCCGGTTACGCTCGATCGGAAGTTTTCTAAAAGGGGAATATCGTGTATGCCGACGGAGAATAAAGTGCGGAGGCGGAGGAGGCTTTCCGTGCCGGGGGATAGAAGCTCGCTGACGGAATTCGGAATGGTGGCTAGAAGTGAAAGGATGAATACTGCTCTCGTATTAGCCCAGGATTGCCATCAACGTTCATGGTGGCACGGACCGAACTCGCAAGTAGACCGAACTGGCGGCGAGCCAATGAATAGAATACGCTTGCGCAACAGAGCTGCTTGCTGTAGCCGGAAGACCAACGGTCCAAAGACTTCTATGTACTGAATGATAGCGAGAGCAGGATGATACTGCGGTAGCGACTGCTCCGAAGGAATGACTGCCGTAAGCATAGACAGTGCTCGTGCCCTGCTATGGCTCTTCGGGGGCTCGAGTTTCGGCGTTGAACCGGAGGGGCCAGGTTGTAACTGTTCATCCCAAAATTCCTCAAGGACAGCAGTCGCATTTGAGTCTTGTGCCAAGGTGCTGGCGATCTTCTGAAGTCTCGGTGCATGAAGCCAGCTCCGTCCGAGCCTGCCGTAGCTCAACGGCACGAGGATGCCAACGGCTACGAAATTCGCATTGCGCTCAGCCTCTGATGCCGGGGCATTGGCAAATGCGCTCAGTCCAGCATATCCTTCATGCACAAAATATCTAGATATTGTAAACATCTATCGTGGAGTGCGCAGGCAAGTATGTGTACGGACACAAGATCACTCTTCACCGAGTGTAAACCTGAAGGCAGCGACTTGTATTCGACGGCGCCATCGAGAAGAACTACACATTGTGAGTAGAGCCGGCAGGTCGCAGTTCATGTGGTTATGTACCATCAACCGAGGCGCGTTTCCAAGCGATTGTATAGCTACATGCGATCTATAAGCTTTGTGCCGGACAATCAGACGCGCGGCTGGGAAGATAGACGTACCCAATCTTCTGGTCAAACTTAATCAGGAAGAGCGCCGACAGCTGCGGTGCTTCACTCTCGTGGCTTGACTCAACATCGGTCACGCTCGAATCGGTAGATGCGGGCATAGCTGGAGGCGCGCGACCGTTGCGCTGCTGTGTCGGTGACGACGTTGTTGACAGGCCACTAAGCAGTGCGAGGGGTTCGGTTACACTTTCCGCAAACATGCTAAAATTACCCGGCACCTCGAGCACATGTCATACGTAGACGAGGAACTTCGGACGACTCAGTCGATACGCTACAGTAGCTCATCCATATCTATTCCATATCACAATGATTCCCGCCAGGAGATATCCGGAGACGTCGTATCTGTCAACCCCGAACCTGACGCTCTGGTTACCTAGTTCCCATCTTATCATATGCCGTATGCACTGCACAATATAGTCTCCAGAAATTGTATTTTGCTTGCTTCTTCTCCTCAATCAATAGCATTTTCGAAAATCTGATTCTCCATAATATAACCAATGGCACATTTAATTAAAAACCGAGGAGGGGAAAGTAGAAAGAGCAGGATACTCTAGGAGATGTCGGATCTCCGATTCGAGTCTTTCATTTATTGGTTTCACTGCAACCTCCTTCCCAAGTCTTCTAGTTCGCACAACTCTCCTACATCACAATGAGCTAGAAGCTCAGTAATCCCAGCGCTCCGACATCGGGACCAACGTACCATGATACCCACAACCCGCTTATCACCGGGACTAAAAACCCTTTGATATAAAGTAGTTCTCCAAACATGTATAAACGCATACAAACTACGCCAGCACATTACGAATACCAGAGCATAGAGTTGTGAATAAAGATACCCAATGGCCTCCAAAACCAGCACTGCCCAAGCCCCGGCCCCAGCCTACTTCCCCACCTCCGCAGACTCGCCCCTCCATCCGCCCACATCACTCTATACCCGCCTCGCCAACCTCCCCAGAACCAGTCTCATCCAAATAGAGTCTTTCATTGTACCACCACGTTCAGGGAAGGCGTGGAAAGTGCCCTCAGGCTGCCTATTCCGGCTCTCCACGCCCGAAGGCCCGCAGGTCGGTGATCTGAACATCTGGAACGCGGAGGATACGCGGGAGCGGTTCTGGGCGTCAAGGACGAGGCAGTTGCATGGGAGTCATATGGAAGCGGGGGATCGGCTGTGGAGCTGTCTGCCTTTTATGAGACCATTGTGTGGGATTGTTAGGGATGGGTGTGGGTTGGGGGATCGGGAGGAGAGGCGGACGGAAAGGGGTGCTATGACGAGGTGGGGAGGGAGGTGTCATGATTTGCTGGGGACGCGGTGCGATCCTTATGGTAAGGCTTCCATTACCTACCTTATTAATCATTCTGAACGATGTATCATATTGCTGAGTGAGTGGGGATGGCTCTGATGAATGCTAGATCGGACCTCTGCGGTTACGACTTGTATTATTATTCTTAGAACTGGGCTCCTTGGTGGCTTCTCGTGTTTGTACTGACTCCTTGAAAGTATCTCACATGTTGACCGGTGCCTCCTACGACTACCACTGTCACTCCAACCTCGTCCGCGCTATTCTCCCCCACGGCCTCACAGAATTCGACGTCCACGACGTCCTCAATGTTTTCCAAGTCACCGGACTCGATTCCGAAGGTCGTTACTTCATGGAATCCTCGCCGGCCACCAAAGACTCTTTTATTGATTTTTTCGCTGAGCAGGATTTGTTTTGCGCACTAAGTACGTGTCCAGGGGGCGATTTGAGTGCTTGGGGTTGGACGCAGGCGGAGGAGGCCGCAGGGAAAAAGGATGTGCCAGTAGAGGGAGGAATGAAGGAAACATGTAGACCCATTAAAGTGGAAGTTTGGAGGATCAAAGAGGAGGCGAGGGCAGAGGCATTGAAAGGGTGGAAGAGACTGGAGCGAAGCGGGTATAAAGGGATGCATGGGATGAGTATTCCTAGCGGAGAAGCGTAAAATTTGGATAAGATGGACACCGGACCTTTCACTTTCGGCGTTCTTCTGCTAAAACTATTCGCGGATCCTGGATGTTTGGGCGTTAAACATGCATAGATCTGTGACAACTGACAATGATTTTAGAAAGAAGGAGCACCGTCATCTGTAGAGACCAAATATAGTGTCAACACAATAAAGCGCTCAGAGGTCGGGGCTGTCTAATTCGGATCTCTTCTCTAAGATACGGCTGAAAAGAAGCAAGAGCGATCGCAATGGCCTACGTCCTCTCCAGATCATGGATAACCTCTTCTAAGGTTATCAAGATCTGCTTCTTTCTGCGTTCTGAACACCAACTTCCATCAATTCCAGCTCTGGCTATTCTTTTCCATTCCTGAATGCTCAAATCGAAGTGTTCTTGAATGGCGCAGTAGTTATCGAGGATATACCCACCAAAATACGCCGGATCGTCAGAGTTGATGCTGAATTGAACACCAGCATCTAGGAACTTCCGAATTGGTATATCTTTAATCGATCTAGCAGCTTTCAGCACTACATTACTCATAGGACACACGGTGAGAAGGGTTTTGCCGGCCGCAACTTTCCTCATCAGCTCCTCGTCGTCTGCAAGACGAATACCATGATCAATGCGGTCAACCTGCAGATCTGAGAGCGCACTGGAGATGTACTCAACGGGGCCCTCTTCACCAGCATGACTGGTGACTCGAAGACCTTGCTTCTGTGCCTTCGCATATAGCTCCTTAAAGAGGTGAGGAGGGAAATCAAGTTCGCTTGAATCCAGCCCAATCCCCCGAACTGCACAGCTCACATAACTTTCCTGCACGGCTTTGTCCTCGAACGTAGCGAGACAATCGGGAACTGGCAAATGTCTTAGAAAGCATGTAATTAGCTCAGTGGTAATTCCCAATTCGCGCTCAGCGCGGTGGCAAGCGGCTTGGAAGCCTGAGAGCGCTGTTGTATAAGAGACGCCTCGAGAGGTATGGGCCTGTGGGTCAAAGAAGACTTCGGCGTGGTGCACGCCGTCTGCTGAGGCATGCCGGAAGTAGTCCCACGCTAGGGCCTCGAAGTCAGAAGCATGGATTAGGACGGACATGCCAATGTAGTAGTAATGGAGGAAGTCATCGAGGGAAGTGAATCTTGAAAGCGTCAGTAAACTGACGCGGTCGCTCGATTAGAGGGCAAATCACCTCCCGTATCGCTCTAGCAGGGATTCCGGGGAGCTGAAGGCATTATCGTCGCTGGGAAGAGAGATGCTGTTACGCTTGGCAAGATGGAAGAGGACGGGGGGCGTCAGTGCGCCTTCCAGGTGGATGTGGTGTTCGCATTTGGGAAGGCGCTTGAGGAAATCGTGAAGGTGCGTTTGACACATTGTGACGGGATATCAAGAAATGAGACGCGGGAAATGGTACGACGGAGGCGGAAATTGCAAGTCCAGAGCCTTTTTTGAAGCTCGCCAAGGGAGATGGATATTCTTGTCGACTGCTAAAATCTGCGAGAACCACACAAAAAAAGCACTGAATATTTGACAATCGACCAGGCCGGTTGCCTCATCGGGCGCGCCAGGACGGAAACACATCTATAGTGGCCTACGGTCGCCGTCCCTTGCATACGGAGACGGCCGATGGGGGATCTCGAGAGTGCGGGCGTGAGGTTGACTTAAGGTTGGCGGCCGTTCCCAGGCCGCCACGTTGGTACCTCGTACACAAACAGTCCACGAGGGCAGAAGAGAGCTTTGTGAGATGCCTCGGTCGGTGTACCGTGCCTTCGAGCAGATTGTACTGTATGCACCTACATATGGACGCCGGACGAGACCCGACTCGGCTGGATGCTTGAGGCTGGACGCTGGCCTAGCCTAGTGGGACGCGGCGAGGCTCTTCCTCTACCACCGCACCATCCGCGGGCCTTGAAGCCGCCGCTTGGTTTCGCGCTCGGCGTCGGCTGGATCGCTGGCAGCCGCACCAGCAGCAGAAGCAGCGCCAGCAAAACTTAGAGGACTGTCCGAGACGTGGCTCGGGTCACAGACTGCCACCACCACCCACCGTCACCATCACCGCCGCCGCCCGCCAATAGGCGTGGGCGGGTTGTGCTTCCAACTCTTCCGATCCACGCAAAGCTTGAATAATGGCACGCACGTTTGTTTTTTTTCGCTCGCAGGCGAGAGCCGAGATGCAAGGGCTCACCAACCTCGAGCTCGTGGTCGTGGTCGTGGTCCGTCATCGTCGTCGTCAAACATGCTGTCTGCGCGTCCCCGTCGCCACTGGCCACCACGGCGTCACCCCGGGCTGACAGCAGTCTCCGGCTGTCTCCCTGCAGCGCGACCGGATTCAGCAGCCGGCATCTGTCGAGGACTCGAGGGCACCGTGGACGAATAGCCCCAAGTGGTTGCGGCCCCGGGCGTGGCAGGATGGCAAGGAGGCTGCCGCGGAAAGTATGTATGTATCCATCGCGACATGGACCAAAGAGATATTGATCGTCGTGCTCATCAAAACGGCCGGCGATTGATCTGCGTGTGCATCAAATGAGCCCGCTTGTCCGTAGACCAATGCGGTCACTTGTCACGCCCGGCACTATGAGCATTTCCCATGAAATGTGTATGTATTAATGTGGTGACGGGGTGTGTATGTATGCACTCCTAATATTTGTACGATCTGCATCCACAGCCGTCCGTGCGTCCTGTTTCGGTCGTTATGGACTACTGGCGGCTCGGTTACTTCCGCCCGGCCACACTCCCACCCCTCCCACTTCCAAGTTCCCACCACCGGCTTTGACAATTTTTTTTTTTTCCACTGCTCCTTCTCGGCAGCGAGAAAGACCTTCTCGGGCTGGAGCCCCTTTCTGGCATGCCCAGCTGCGCGGCAGGGACCGACGATCTGCCTGGGCAAACCCGGACTTGGGTGCATTCGTGCAGCCGTCGACTCCTGATCCGCCTCTCCCGATAAGAGCCACCATAGGTAGGTACAGTAGCAGGGTAGGTAGGGGACCGGACGAGGTACACACCGTACCTATCACAGCCACATGACCGCGCTTACGTTCTTGACTCGATGCCTGCTGCGGCTCCTGACATGGTAGGACAGCCGTGCTCCATTACATACAGGTTTCCTCTTGCCGATTCCCGTGCCTTACGCAAGACAACACATAGCAATCGTCTGTGCCTTGGCGGATCTATGTTCACTCACGGGCCATTTCGCCCGGTACAGCAGTGGCAGTAGCACGGACGAGGAAGAATCCAGCGGAAATGCGGAGATGGCAGAGTCGTATCGAAACTAGCGCCGCAAATCTGAGGTAGCAGATCGATATCATGTTTACCCATGTCAGACATTTTCAGCCTAGTAGGGCTCCGTGTTCTCCATGGAACTTCGACCGCAGACTAGACTTTGGTGACAGCCGCCGGCAATATCTTCAAATAGGCACCAGATCCGCGTGCCTGACAGGAGCGGCGACAGAAGCGAGCTGGCCCAGGCGTTACGCCCGGCAGTTAGCCTTTGTCCACGCCCGCTCAGTGAATTTTGACACCTCGGCTGGAGCCTATGTTGTACTTCGACATGCGGCGAAGAGACGAGAAACTGATGCCAAGCAGAATAGAGCCGGCGCCGCGGCACGCTAGAAGACTCTGAAGCTCTTCTCGAGGCGCCCATGCTTGCTGGTTCCGTCGCTGGACCCGCAAGCTGAGACTGGGGAAAAACGTGCTTCATTCTCGACGCACTGACGCCATCATCATGCTGTCATGGGTGCCATTCCGAACGTGGCTGGCTGGCTGGCTGAACCTCCCCAAGGCGTTTGGTGTTGGTAGACGACCATAGCTAGCCGCCTTACCCTGTCTGAACTGGTGAGGGGTTCGGCGAGGTGCTTTGGTCTGCGGTCAAGCACGTCAAGTGACATCCCGCCAATCCACCACCGCAAATCGGAACGTTCACGGAAACTGACCGGTTGAGCGTTGATGCCCCTGGCCGCGCCGTCGCCGAGATTTTGCACACTTGGGGGTGCTGCGGCTGCAGGTCGTGCCACACGCTTATGCATCGTCGGCGTGTTTCTGCAGCGGAACTGTCTGTCTTGCCTGTGGGATCCCAAGGCTTCCCGCCTCGCTGCTGGAAGATGCTCCAATCCAACGCGAGGGCCACTCCAAAGGGTTTTGAGACGTCTAGTCCCCCTCGGCCTTGGACCATCTGTAAGCCTAGCCGCTGAGCGTCGAGACCTCCTTCCAGATGGTCGCAGGGATAGGCGAGACGGAGCACTCATCACTTGCACCTCGCCCCTGCATTGTGCTGGTCGTCAGATCCACTACCGAGTCGTTCAGACGGTTAGTCGTGGAAATCGTCGATGCACTTCTGGATAGACCAACCCCCTTCTGGCAGCTGCACCACACCGAAGTCGCCATGTCCTGTCCCGAACTGAACGTCCGGATCCACTTCCGAAGATTGTCTGGCCCATTATGCTACTTTTGGTTGTGATGCCCTTGTCTTCTCGCACCTCGTATGGGTGCCACACATACACACACATACACACGCACACACACGCATACCACGAGGATAATTGGGCTGCTCCGAAGCGCAATATAGAATGCTGTGACCTGTCACACCTTGCTGATCAGCCTACTGTTGACTGTTTGAGGATCGAAGATAAACTCGTAAGTCCTATTTGGGTTGTGGCGTACAGAACGCCACATTGCCTCCCGAGCCTAACGACCTTGTTGAGAGCAGTGGACGAGTCGAGCCATAACCAGAATTTGTGTCTGTCAGCTAGCAAGATTGAGATTTTCTCTAGAATGATTAGCTTGAGGGGAGCCTTGACTCTACGCGAATATCAACCTTTTGTCTTTAGTGAAAAGGTGTGAGTGTCCATGCACCGCGGAGTAGAAAACTCGCGCCAATAGCGGTTTGCTTCTCTTCTTCAACACAACAACCGACATTTGAAGGTATTGTGGCGACTTGAACCCTGCTCGCTCGCTATCTCACAGCCGTGTCCAGGCATCAATCATTGCTCTACCATCTATCGGGATCTAAGCTGATCATAAGGCGTAACGTCACATAGACTTGATTGCCAGGTCCTCGCCAAAATCTTTTCCCTATCACGCCAGCGAGCCCATTCTCTTCTGTACCAGGTTGGCGAACGCTACCGGGTCCTCCTGCACATCTTTCGTTCTGCGCCCTCTCATTCACAACAGCCCTCGAATTACAGCCGGCCCCTTCACAGCTGCTACCCGGATACAGCTCACCAAGCGCTCCGCTTCTGGTCGTCTCCCAATCCAATCGGCTTGCCCACTGTAGGAAGTGGACCTGCTTCACTCCCCTGCTTTGATTGCTGAGCGCTTGGCTAGGCCCCTGGTCAGCTCCGCTGGAGCAGAACCCAGTGCTCGAATTTCTCGTCAGAACAGTCCAGGTCCGATCCCATCAACTCTCAGAACAAGGATCTGTCGCACTTGCAGATACCTGTCTTCAGCTGGTGTGTGTTTTAGTCAGCCTAGCCTACAGCGTTCCCGCACTTGAAACCTAGCTAAGCTAGGATGATAGACTAGACAGTGCTTGTCCCATTGGTCGTTCTCTAAATCGGCATCCGGGAACTTTCCATATTGTTGGGCATACCCGGGAGGAACTCGGTTGGTGCCGAGCCTACCTTACCCTTAACCCCACAGCGTCGTTATTTCCCTCTAGATATAGACGGCTGTTGCTTCTCACCTTTGCTAATATGGACGCCTCCATTTCGAATCCGCGCCAACATCTTACGGATAGTTCGTCCACTGTCTTGCGGACATCCCCACCAGGCTCTACCACCTCTTCTCCTCATGCTATGTTCCCACAGCCACCAAATCCCTTTGCGATAGCGCCTGCTGGTCGCGCGACTTCTGTGGCTACTAGCATGCCTCATATAGGATCACGATCGCCTGGAGGCTTCACTACATCACCATATAGTCGTCCTTTCGGAGCCTCTTCCACGCCTTCGAGTACCGTATCTGGGGGTCTACAGGATGCACATCCGGATGAGCCTCTAAGTCTACCGGCGACCGGAATATCGCACTCACAGATCTCGTCGTCAAATCTAAACGCACAGAAGCGAGCATATCGACAAAGGAGGAAAGACCCGAGTTGTGATGCCTGCAGAGAGCGCAAGGTCAAGGTGAGTTAAACGATTAGTCCGCAACTTTTCCCCAGTCCTCCCAGTTGAGGCTCTGGAACGAATCAAGGTATATTAGAAGCCCGCTCCATCGGCCTGACAAAGTCATAAGAGACTTGGCCGTCCTCACCTATGGCGCTGCACCATAGAGGCTTGTGTTGGGTCTCGAAGAGGCTTCGAAACTTTGCCAGCGATTTCGGAAAGGATTACACAGAGTCGCATTTTTGGCATGATAGGTAGACTGTACTCCGCACGAATTATTTCTATTCTCTTCAAGACCGATCGCCAGCAAGCTGACGAGGAGTTGTGTAGTGCGATGCCACAGAGACTACAGCCTGCTCTGAATGCTCAAGCCGGAATCACAAGTGCCAATTCACCAAAGAGACAAACCGTCGGATGTCATCAATCAAGTAAGTCTCTTGTGGAGAAGAAATACTAGCGCTGCGCTGAAAACCGTTCAGGCAGGTACAGGATCTTCAGAGTCAGCTTGCGGAGCTTCGACAAGAAAATACTCACTTGCGGACAAGAGTGACAGATCGAGATGTTATGGACATTGATCGAGGGAGTACGCCGAGTCGGCCTTCAGATACCCGAAGTCCACTTCAGACTACGGCACAGCGGGTAAGACCCCCTGTGATGAATAACTTTGGTCACGTCAGAAGGAACATACGCATTCACAGCCAAGGTATTTTCGACCCTCCATCATGGAGCCGACAGAGCGACATTCCATCAACGAACACTTTCAGTGTACCGGAAATACCTGCGCGATCGGACTTCGCATATCTCTCAAGAGCATACCTCCTCTCCGTACATGAAATGTTTCCGATGCTGCATTGGCCAACCTTCCAGCACGAGGTAGATCACATTTACACGTCGCGAACCTTCCATAGCACTTCGCGAGAATGGATTGCACTCTTCTTCGCCGTCATGGCCTGTGGAGCGCTCCAGATTACTAGTGCTTCCACCGACTCGCCTAAAGACCGACATTCCGGCATGAAATACTTTGAAATATCTTCTCGAATTCTAATGCCGTGGCCTGAGCATTTCACAATCAACTACGTCAAAGCCGCATTTCTCCTGAGTGTATTTGCGTCTGAGAGTAATCGTAGATCTGCTGGTTCAATGTGGTTAGCAACAGCGGTTCGAACCGCTCAAGGCTTACAGATTAACTCTGAGTTGGGGTCGTTGCCTATGATCGAAGCCGAGACCCGGCGGCGGCTTTGGTGGTCTTTGTATGCTTGGGATCGGTGGGTCCTCGATGCTTTGAATGTTGCACTTTATCGCTGACGCTTACCTTAGGATAACCTCTCTTGAGGCGTTCTGGCCGATGCTGATACATGAAGATGACTGTAACATCTCACTACCTTCTGCAATTGAGGATCGTTACATGCAACCACAGGGGTTTGTCCGGTCTCAAACCGCTTCGACGCCTTTTGCTGGCTTCGTGGCTGTCATTCAAGTGGCACAGATGTACTCGCACTTGTTCCAGACATTGAAGTCCAGCATCGTCTCTACCCATACACTACAGATTTACGATGAAAGGTTCCATGCCAAGCAACTTTTGCTCCCTGAATCTCACCATCCCGCCTCGGAAGGGTTCTTAGACCCTACGGCCCTAATCCCGATATTTACATTACAAAGTGCGCGTTTTCATCTTTACCGACACAATATCTCGCCAGTTAGTCGACCGTCGGATAGGGTCGAAGCCCTTCAACGCTGCACTTTGGTTGCACAGGATACTGCAAAGTCCATCGCTCGAACGCTCAAGCCTCCAAACCCCTCAAGCGAGTCTGAGGGGGTTTGGCGTACAAAAGTTGCTCAGATCGCATCCACTATGGTCTGCGTACATCTGTGGCGGTGTACGTTGATTTTGTGCTTTCGAGCAGACTACGAAACTGCACTTTTGTGTACCTCGCTCTCTGCGACAATCGGAGACCTACGCGCAGTCAACACTGCTTGCGGGAAAAACCTCTCTTTCTTCCTGGATCGTCTCATCGAACGGGTGCGCAGTGGTGGCAGTGGTCATCAACTCGAACTCGACCAAGACGAAGAGATACTCGCTTATGTTAGCGGCGATATGCAGGGAAACCTAGATCATTCATGGGTGTGGACGGGTAGCGACTTCTGGCCCAGTCCAACGTCTCCCCACACTTCTCCACACAGCAGCATCCAGACGCATGGTTCCGACGATCCGATGCAGGGCACTCACCTTCCACTGCGGCAGCTCCCTGGATCACCCGAGATCGGAACGAGGGAATGGGATGGCTGGGGTGGCATCGAACAAACGATTCGTCAGTTGATGGAAGAACAACGCGCTCGCCTTGCTCAACCGGCTTCGTATTATCCTCCGCCCCATAACCCTGTAAAGCGCGTACAGCTGGCACCAGATGCTCCGACATCTCCATCTCGGTCTACGCCAGTACCTCCTCCCACGCCGTCGAGCACTAGTCGTATCAGCATTCCAAACATCATCTAACATACTACTGGACGTACTCTTCCCGGCGCTGCGCCGGTGTTTCGTTTAATTCAGCAAAACCGAAAGAGCCACCTCCTGGGAGGACCCTCGAATTGATAGTCACTCGAACTACTTAATACAATACATTAATGTCAAAACAAGGCCTGTGCTTGATTCCGCTTCCGGTTCGAGCGATCCGTGCGATCCGTATGTTGTAAGCGCAAGGGCGACGCTGAGGTTGTAAGTCATCCGACGTCGAACCATTGCTGCTTAAAAATTTAGAAGCGCAAATATGGTTTGACATGAGGGCCCCTTCCTCTAATGGCACGAGACATTATCACCAGCAATATCAGTGGACTTAGAACGACTCCTGAATCGGTCCTTTGCAATCTACTATCTGTAATCAATCCTGTGGCCGCGAAATACTATGAGTCAATCGCCTTTTCGTATGTATGCCAGGAGTCATGGTCTAAGACAGCGAATCATTTCCTTGCGGACAACTAGGCGCGCGTTACATTCATCGCGAGCTTCATTGATTGCATCTTAGATACTGTGAGAGACATGGACGCCCGCGGCTTCTCGGATCGATGGCTCTGAAAAGATGCGGATTTCGGGAGCCGTGCCGGATTCACTTGACTCAGGATGGCAACTGGGACCTTTGGTGGTGGGCGGCCTTGGGCTGGACCTGTGGATTTGGCTGAACCAGCGCGTCGGTTCATCGTAAGGGGCGCTGCCTATCGGAGTAAGGTCCGGCTCGGGACGGGCAGATCGCCTAGTGAGGAGCCCGCTTGAAATTTGTGGGGTAGTCGATAGTGGCGGCGGTTGCGTTGCGGTGCTGGATTACTTATGCTTTGTCTGCTGGACGAGAAAAGGCTCCGTGTGATTGCTTGATGAACATTTCGATAGAGAAACAGAGAAAATGAACGATATTCCGAAGACGACCAAGGCCCCAGAACAGCGGTGAATGAGGCTCAGGGTCAGGGGCTGTGTCTAGTGTGCGGGATATACATGTCGAGAGCTAGGAGGAAGCTAGCACCATGCCGCGAATCTCACTCTATACACGAACCCTCTCACGAATGTAAGTCAGTCTTGCAAGGGGCTCGTACGAGAGCGAATAGGCCTGCATAGCCTGTGGTTTGGGACAGCCGTTGGATGGCGCGCGGATTGGCCGTGGCCGGGACGTGCATGTGTCGCGCAGGTCCCCCTCACGGTAGCCGCGCCAGGTCAAGCACAGCGGTGCCAATAATGAAGAGCAGCCCCGCTTGGGGCGGACTTGTTGTAGGGAGGGGAATAGGAAAGAGGGCATCCGGCGGTGTGAGCAAAAAAAAAAAAAGGACTCGGAGCATGAATGAATACGGCGGGGGGTGCGTCCTGGACAGGCCGAACAAGCTTTAGGGGGCCAATGCTTATCGATATCGTGGGGTCTTGGCGTTGCCCCGCGATGCCCGATCGAATCAGGTAGCCTGACAGTCGCATGCAAGTATTCCGACGCTGGCAAGACGCGCCCGCTGCTGGCCTGCGCTCCCTTTTATTTCGCGCCGCCGCCTGTGAATTGACCAGCGCTCGGGCTGAGCAATAGCCAGCCCACGCTCACCGACTAAGTGACAGTCAGCTTTTGCCGCTCGCATGAGTTGTCCAGCGCGGCGACTGCTCAGCTAAATACCCCGCCCTCCCGCCAGCTGGACAGCCGCCGCAGCTTCCCGGGCAATTGTTGCTTCCCGCCCTCCTCTCTCCTCATTTCCAGGCAGACTCGCCGCGCTTCTAGGACTCTCAGACAGCATCATGGTGCACCTCAATCGTGTCCCGACCGACAAGGAGCTGCAGGAGGAACAGGCCATCGCCAACGGAGTGGGCGCCATCAAGCTTGAGCCCTTTGATGAGGCCGATGAGTACACTGCGACTGTCTACGGCTCGAAATATGCGGCCGAGGATCTTCCCAGGCATGAGATGCCGGTAGGCTCGATATTTGTATTGCAGTTGTTTCGACTAGGGCTAATTCCGTGCAGGAGCGCGAGATGCCCAAGGAAGTGTATGTCGTTGCATTGGGGATAGCGGGAGCAGCCGAAAGCGCTAACTTCGCGACTTTAGTGCATACCGCATGATCAAAGACGACCTTACTCTAGATGGCGTATGCGACAAGCATGTCTGGAGGGGAGCTATACTGACACATTCAGACTCCCACCCTAAATCTGGCTAGTTTCGTCACCACGTATATGGTAAGCGGCTTTCTCAGCTCCGTGCTATCCGTGCGAACCTAACCATAGCTCCTAGGAAGATGAGGCGGAGAAGCTCATGGTGTAAGCATCTTGCAACCCTGTCTGAGGCCCCGTGAGTAACAATTGCCCTCCAGCGATGCCTTCTCGAAGAACTTTATCGGTGTGTATACTACACGTCGTTTGGAGATAAGTTACTGATTCAGGGCAAGACTACGAGGAGTACCCGGTTTCTGCAGACATCCAGAACCGCTGCGTGTCCATGATCGCTCGGCTCTTCAACGTTCCCACCAGTGACGAACACACGAATGCTATGGGCACTTCCTCAATCGGAAGTTCTGAGGCTATTATGGTGCGATGCAGCGTAGCCCCCACACTATATATATGCAGTGCTAACAGCCAAACCGTGTTTTAGTTGGGAGTTCTTGCCATGAAGAAACTCTGGCAGCAAAAGCGCAAAGCCGAGGGCAAGCCGTGTGACAACCCAAACATTATCATGAACTCGGCTGTCCAGGTATGTTGGGAAAAGGCCGCCCGCTACTTTGATGTCGAGGAAAAATACGTCTATTGCACCGCGGATCGCTATGTCATCGACCCAAAGCAGGCGGTAGATCTGGTGGATGAGAACACTATCGGTATCTGCGCCATCCTCGGCACCACCTACACTGGCGAGTACGAAGACATCAAGGGCATTAATGACCTGCTCATAGAGAGGGACCTCGATGTTCCCATCCACGTCGACGCTGCCAGTGGTGGTTTTGTCCTTCCCTTTGTTAACCCTTCATATGTATGGGACTTCCGTTTACCAAAAGTGGTTTCCATCAATGTTTCTGGCCACAAATATGGACTCGTGTACCCTGGTGTCGGATGGGTCATCTGGCGAGGCAAGTCTTCTGCAATTATACCCTCATTTCCATTGCTAACAGGTCCCATGTAAGACCCAAAATACCTTCCCAAGGAGCTTGTCTTCAATATCAACTACTTAGGAGCCGACCAGGCATCCTTCACTCTGAACTTCTCACGTGGTGCTTCTCAAATCATTGGGCAGTACTATCAGCTTATCCGTCTCGGCAAGCGTGGCTACCGGAGAGTCATGCTGAACCTAACACGGACGGCGGATTATCTGGCCGCCAACCTCGAAAATCTAGGCTTCATCATCCTGTCTGAGAGAAACGGGAGGGGTCTCCCGCTCGTGGCCTGCCGTCTCGATGAAGACCTAGGCAAGCAATACGACGAATTTGCAATGTGAGCTCCTCAAATCCGGATCCGCGGCTATTTATTGACGAAACCAGTGCCCACCAACTGCGAGAACGCGGCTGGGTAGTACCAGCCTACACCATGGCCCCGCACTCGGAGCAAATGAAGCTCATGCGCATCGTCGTACGCGAGGACTTCACAAAGTCTCGTTGCGATGCTCTGATCGCCGACTTCAAGCTCGCCCTGCAGACGCTCGACGAGATGGATGCCAAGAGGCTCAAGGAACACGAACGGTTCGTATTCCCGCGATCCTCGATCCCCGCCCTGCGATTTAAACTGATATGGTATAGACATGCTACGCACCTCCGCCGTCGCTCTACCTTGATCGGCAAGATCCAAGTAATGCCGACGAACCACTTCGCCGACGAGACACACAGCTTACAAGGCAAGACCGGTAAGACCCACGGCGTCTGCTAGTCATATTTAGGAATCTAGACAGGCGGTGAGGCAACGAAGAGGTCTGGGTACAAGGATAAACCAATCATATGGGACACGTAGAAATGGGACAGCGCGCATATATCCACTCAATTCCATATAATATATGGGCCGAAAGACGTATAAAGCTACGTACCTAGTCTTTTATTATTATTTTCCCTTGGCTAGGATAGCATGGTAGTGGGCATTTTAGGATAGAGGGAAAAATTAAAAAACTTTTTTTTTTTTTGGTGGGGGAATATTTTGGGCTTTTTTGGCAAGAGGAATAGTGCATAGATATACACATATAGCTATATGCCTTCCTCCGTTATGCTCCCCGTGCCTTATTCACTGTATTTCAACGCATAGCTACATCTACGGCCGTTTTGGGAAGTAGATACTTATGTCAGTCACATGGCCTGGACGCTGTAAATAGGATAGCAGCTTCTGCAAGGTTGGCTTTCTGCTCAATGGGATCTTTAGGTTTGATGGTTTGATTGGGTTTGTTCTGTCATGAACGATTTGAGAGAACTGTTGAGATTGGTTATGTGTTAATGCTTTTGGTTTTTGAATTTTAACTCTAATCTTGCGCTTGAAGAGTTGGAAACCACTAGCCTATCCGTTGCGTAAGGAAATCCCTGATCACGGCAAACCTGGCCATGATATTTGCCGGATGATCTTGTGGTTTAGACCACTATGCAGCCTTGAACGCCACACAGCTCGATCAGCCACTACCAATACACGAGCCGAGTCACATGCTTGACCGCGCGCCTCGCTTTCGATTTCAATTCGTTCTATAGAATAGCTGAGGTGGCTGTGGGCCGTGTAGGATGTGATGTAGATGGAAGCCTTGGGACGCTTCGAATATTTTAACCTTATCGCCTCCTAGCCTGGCCGTGTAGAGGTTGAGTGTACATATTCTTTCAATTTAAAGATTGTATGATTCAAACGGTTCGAGATGGCTCATCTATATAGTTCCATGAGCGCCGAGTCTCCCCAAGTTGGACAATGGGTGCAGCAAAAATCTAACTACCAAAATCCGGAATACTTACCTCCCCAAGTTGGACAATACGTGCAGCCAAACTCTAACTACAGCACTCCAACATACCTGACTGCACCTGTGCGTTCAGATGTGCACAACTCCGGTGTAAATTCATACAAAGCAGCTACTAGCCTCGAAGGACAACGTTTGCAACCGAAAAAACATAGTAACCAAACTAAGCCTCTGCCCCCTACGTCTATCGTTGAGGATCCCTTTGGTGGACCTAAAACACCCGACCGGGTCGATAATCCGGGAAGCGATATCGCGGTAGCAGATCAGGGCTTACGTCCTCAATACGCAGGATTGGGTAGTAACATATGGATGCCGACGTGTTCTCTGAACCTAGTGTGTTATAGCAGAGGTTGCACGATCAGACAAATCCGCGCCACGTCCCGTAAACACTTTCGTACTGACGAGGAATTCAACGACGCGATTGCGAATACACCGTCATTGATTACCACGGATAGGAAGCTCTTTGAGACATTAAGAGAAAAATATCAGAAAGACATGTCCGGTTTCTGGAGGCACTATTTCTCCTTAAAGACCCTTCGACGATTACGCCTGCTCTCGGTATCGTGCCCACCCCCCAAGCCATCCAAAATATCAACACTGACACAATCCCAGTACACCGAAAACACACGACCAAAACCCGTTCCTCTCGATGAAATCACCATGCAAGAAGTCCTCTACGCCTACAAACACGCCGCAGAATTCGGCAACGAAACCGACTGGATAGAATGGATCTTCCGCCTCCGCCGGCCCGACGAACGCCACGCGCTCGAATTCGTCGAAGGCTGGAACGGCCCTCGAATCGCCGTTGTCGGCACTATCCCATGCATAGCCAGCATGCTCGTAGGCGTGATTTGGACGGCCAGAGGCGGCGACGCACAGACAGCGTTTACGGTCGCTACGTTCATATTGACAGTGACGACTGGTAGGTACTGCAGAATTGGACTCCGTGGAAAAGGGAGTAGAGAAAGGCGGTCGCTGATGGCGAATAGTTCTACTCGCTCTGCTGGCCGTTATAAGCGCCATCGACACGCGACCGCTTTAGTCGCGCAGCGTCATTCACCTTCAACTAGCGCTCAGTCTGCCAGTCAATGGAGCTCGGAAATGTCCTGTTGAGCGGCCAATGGGCTACGCTGCAATGGGGCTGTCCTAGAAGATCCTACCTGATTCGCTGTTCAAATCACGTCCGGACTGGTCATTGCATTGGATTGCGGGACAAGCCGTAGTGGTGGTACACTTGATCCTGGACAGAACATACGCTCTTCAATCCGGCCGTACTCTTGCCCCGTGTTCCAAGCTTCGGCACGGCTCAGACATGTTATTCGCGGAGAACGATCCCCACTCTACGGATAGAGAAGAAAGGCTTGATGCCATTTCGTGAAAATGGACATCAATCCGCCGCTATCACCAAGGAGGGATCATCCGAATCACGGCCTTGCTCGACTATGAGCGTTTCGCAGATGGAGGATAGACTCGGAGAAGTGGGTAAAAGGAGTCTGAAAGTCGAAGACATTCATTCGTCTGATATACGCAGCGTGATAGGTGAGGACTAGAAGTGTTCATGCTTGATCCAAACTGTAACATACGCTGACTCCGCCATCTACAGGGAACTCTGGGATTTTATTCCCTGTATCATAATTAATGGGAATTCAGACTTTGTTTTCACAATTCAAATCTTCTACTCGAATGCTCAAGCACACTACATATATCTCCAATGCAAATCTACGTCCTATTCCCCCATTCCAGCATCCTACACATACATTTCATATACATGGTATCAGTATGAACATATGAACAAGCTCTCGCCATCTAACTCACCCTATATATGCCTGATATTCTGCCCTCTATTTACCCTCCTCAACATACCCTAGAGCCTGGCCCACTTTAACCTTCTGCCCTTGGCTAACATTCCATCTAAACCCTCCTTTCCTCCCAGCGGTATAGCCCTCATCTAAACTAGGTCTGATTCCCTTTGGCGCCTCGAAAACAAGTACGATCGTGCTGCCTAACTGGAAACCGCCCATCTCTTCACCCCTCTTCAGCGCATAGCCTCCAAGCACTCGGCTCGCGGTTTCATACGTCGCTTCCGCGAAGCCAGAATATGGTTCGCCTCTCGCGGCCGCCTCTTCAGCGGCACGGTCAGCGGCGGTATCGGTGGTGAGGCTATTAGTTCGCAATTCGCGATCGAAGTTGATCTTGATTGAACCAACGTTCGTTGCGCCGACAGGAGTGTACGAGAAGAAACCCCAGCGCCAGCGACCAAGAAGCACAACGCGCTCGTTCAGCGTGAAAAGACCGGGGAGCGTGCGTTGAAGGTAAGGCGAGACGCTATATAGCTCGCCGGCGAAGTGTCGGCGGGACTCAACAACCCAAGACACCGGGGAATGGAAACGATGGTAGTCGCCTGGCGCGAGGTAGACAACGCAGTAGTACAGTGCCGTCGGCGTCTTCGTCGAAGCAGGAGCCCACCATGGCCGATTTTCTTCGCTGAGGGCAAGATCTGCACGGACTTCAGCGACGGAGGAGTCTGTTGGCCTCGTGGACTGGTCTGCGGGCATTTCGGCAGGTTGGCCGTCTTTCGGCCAGGGACCTGAGAATAGATTGGGAAGGGTGTAAGATATCCCATTCACGTTTGCAAATTCCTCGTCTGCACGGATCACTTCTGCTTCCCCCTCTTTGCTGCGTGTGGATTCGCGTGAGCCTTCCGGGTCTGTGATGGGTTCGTTCCGTTTGCTGGGACGCACGGAACCAAGCAATGCATCGAGAGAGTATGTTACGCCTTTTACTTGCTCGACTTCGCCGTGCTTTATCAGACCAAACTGAATTATTTTCCCATCGGCGGGGGAGAGAACGGCGTTTGGATCGGGGTCAAGTGGGCGCACTCCCGGCTTGAGCGTGCGGTAGAAGAAGGCAGCAAGGTTAGGGAATTTGTGCAGGTCGGCCTCTTCGATTTCAGAAAGGTTGACACCGAAGATGAAGGAGTAGAGTTTAAATCCCGGAACACGGAGATAGTATGGGATGTCTAGCTCATTGAAGCGGCCCCAGAGGCGTGAGAGGGCCTTCAAGGGGAGGGTAGACATGATCTGGACCTGCCACGGGCCGCTCGGCCGTATCCGTTCCCTCTTCTTTGGACGGCCGCCCGCCTCATCCTGATCTTCTTTCGCTTGACTCTGATATTCTCTGCGCTGGATTCTGTAGAATTGGTATACCCCCAAAAACGCGACACCGAGTGCCACTGGAATTGGCTTCCATTCAATCTTTGTATTCTTCAATGCCTGGTTCAGGCGTGACCGGAAAGATTCTTTTCTATGATGCTGCTGTTGGAAGAGCGGCCGCGAGGAGGAAAGGCCGCGGGCGGGTTGCGTCGAGCGGGGGCATCTGGGATGGAAGGCGGGTCGAGCAACTTGCGATCGGACGGGAGCTTGGATGAGCTGGCGGGCGCACGCGGAAGACATGGCTACTGCATCTGGCAATGACACAGAAAAAGAATGCAAAAGATTAAGCAAACTGAGGTAGAGAGCATCTAAACGCTAGCGTCTGGAGCGTCTGGATTGTCGCGCTGATGGAGGGGGGTGAATTGGTGAGAGAAAAGCAACGACGATTTCCCTCGGCCAATGACGTACGCGGACGGGCTTGGCGCGCATCGCGATGTGTCTACAACACTGCCGTACCTAGCGCGCTGGACCAGGCTGGGGAATGCGGAAACGCGGTGGAGGAACTGCGTCGCGGAATGCAATGTGTTGCTGCGCAGACAAGCTCTCATCGCCATAGATCGGACGCGGCGGACGTTCAATTTCTAATTGCCCCCCGGTCACGGCGCCACGCAGCTGGGAGCGAGGCACGTACATCCGTGGCTGACTGTTCCGAGAGCTCTAAGCGCAACGTATACAAACTCCCAAGTCCATTGCTCCACTCACTTACCCAACTTCACGCACTCTTTCCCACCAGCGCCATGGCCGACGATCCGCCTCTAATCAACCTCAAGGTCCTCTCTCCATCGACCGAGATGGAGAGTGGTGTGACCCTGCCCGACCTCCCCGCATCCATCACCGTGAAAGACCTCCGGCTGCGGATCCAGCAGGCAGTCCCCGCACAGCCAGCCGTGGAGCGAATGCGGCTCATATACCGCGGCAGAGTGGTAGCCAGCGATACGGACACTCTAGCTGACGTCTTTGGACTTGACAACGTTAGTTTGACTGCCAACCACAGACTGGAATACCTTGCCCTGTCCTGCTAATAGCCTTTTAGATCCGCAACTCCAAAGAACAAACCCTTCATCTTGTGCTCCGCGAGCTGCCTACCAGCACTTCTTCGACCCCCATCCCCAGGTCGACCAGTTCCCCAGCCCCGCGCTCGTCAACAGCCCCTCCCAATCCATTTCGACCGGCCCAAACCCCACCGCAGGCCCCTCCGCTGCCCACCAACCCTTTCCGAACCATAGGACAGCCGCGCACGAATGCGCAACCTCAGGGACCGCATCCCCACTATCACCAGCAACGCCACCCTGCCCATCACCCTGCTTTCGGGCCTCTGCCTTTGCCCCAAGAGGTAAACAACCTCTTCCAACACCAGATAGCGCAAGCCATGGCCCACAACTTGCCCAATAACAACGCACAAGGAAGACAGTCCCCAGCTCAGCAGTCGAGGAATGGTACCCCGGCTCCAGAAGAGGGTGGCGAACAGCCCGCTCCTACTGGACTGAGGCCGATGATGACAGCTGGACCAACTAACACTACAACGATCCGGCGTGAAGCAATTGGCCCAAACGGCGAACGCTGGACTATGACCACTGTTAATACTAACTTGGCCATTTCAGGATTGCCTCATGGACAACCAATCCTTCCGCGTCCTTTCCCACATCCACCCCATTTCCCGGGCCCCGTGCGACCACCAGGTCCAGTAGACGACAACCTGAATACAATTTTAAACCGCGCTAGGAATGGATTGCTAGCCGCGCGGCAGGAGATGGATAATGTCAGGATATTACTTCAAGTGCCTAATGGTGCTCCGGTGCGAGGTTCGTTGGCGGCTCATGCACCCCCTAGTTGGCGCATTGAGCGCATTCGACAGCACGCGCGAAATCTCGAGGAAAACTTGGATCAAGTCCAACAAGGGCTTTCATCTATACTTGGAGAGCCTACTTGGGCACAAGACCGAGAGGTCGTCTCTCTTCAAGAAGACGCGAGCGAGCTTAGGGCGCGTGCCCAAGACTTGAACGCCACACTGGACACGCTGCAGTCTGAAATGACATCAAATCAGGCACCTGCAGGTCAGAATATGTCATCGATCCTCACACCGACGATTTCGGGGACGGAAGCCA
Source organism: Lojkania enalia (assembly GCA_010094045.1). Lineage (NCBI taxonomy): Eukaryota > Fungi > Ascomycota > Dothideomycetes > Pleosporales > Lojkania > Lojkania enalia. The sequence continues at coordinate 298,885 of ML986610.1, forward strand.
CTACTACTGCTCCTCAATCACAGTCATGGCAGGCTGGCAGTCGTCCATCACTTGCAGAGACTGGCCCAGAATTGTTTCTTCTATCGAGTCCGCAAGGGCCGGTCGGCATCTTATTTGACCAACGAGGAACGTACTCGACAGCACCATTGATCTCAACCCTGCCGTTTCAACCCTTTTCGCAGCAATTTTCCTCGAACAGGCAAATATTTGCGAGCCTCGGGCAGCAAATGGCCCAAAACTCTATTAATCTCCATAATCACCTAGCTACTGCTCAGCCCCCGCAGAACAATCCGGCTACCGCAAATGCACAACCCCAACCAGATCAGCAAGCCGCTCAAAACCAAAACCAAAACGAGAATCAGCCCCAGAATCAGGTCCAGAATCCTGCTCAGGAGAACGATCGCTTGGCCAACATTGCAGGACACCTCTGGCTCCTCTTCAAATTAGCTTGCTTCATCTACATTTTTGCTGGAGGAGGCGGTTGGTATCGACCTGTCATGATGGGCATTGTAGGCGCGCTCGTTTATCTCGCTCAAACAGGTATCTTCGACGAGCCGTTCAACCGTATACGTCAGCATTTCGAGAACTTTCTCCCGCATCTCGACGGAGCTGCCCGGCCTCTGAACAACCAAAATGGCCAGGCGCGGAATCAGAACGCCAATGGCCGGCCAGGACCTGCAGATGGACCTCGGAGAACGGAACCGGATAGGAATCTTACGCCTGAGGAAGCGGCGAGGAGGTTGATGAATGACCATCACCAGCAGCGGTTTGGCTGGGTTAGAGAGAGGAGTAGGGCGGTTGAGCGGGCGTTTGCGATCTTTGTGGCGTCGTTGTGGCCGGGACTTGGAGAGAGAATGGTCCAGGCGCAGGAAGAGAGGGTGAGGGCTGAGAGGGCAGCAGAAGAGGAGAGATTGAGGCAGGAAGAGGAAGCGAGGCAGCGGGCAGAGCAGGAGCGGGCGGAACGAAATGCCGAGAGTTCTAATCGCGAGAAGGGAGAGCCCAAGGTAGAAGGGCAGGCGGAGGGAAGTTCAAGCAAGGGGAAAGAGAAGGTTGAAGTTGCTGAGGAAGGCTCTTAGGGGTTTGATGGTGGGTATATAATAGCTCCATGGGATCATAGTCAAGCAACAGGGAGGAGTATGTATTATACGATACGACAATATCCAAATATCTTTGCCATTGACATTTCGAGGGAAATTTTTTATACCCCTTTTATCCATTCTGTTTGAAATGCATTGGTCAAGCTCTGCGAATTCGTTCTGCAGTAAGAGATGAATAACACGGCTGTCGAGAATCATCTATCCGTATGCCATCAATGAGAAAAAGGGTCCCTGTCCGTGCGAAATGAATGCATGCACCACGACCACCCGCATCGATTACTTACCTTCTAGCCCAAGGCTCTCAGCGACGAGTCTCACATGGCTCTTCCAGATCCCCATATCTCTTTGTCCAACTCTTTCTTTCCTTGGCGCTCTTCAATCGCATATCACTGCTCTTCTGCATTAACAATACATGCATAACACGCATCACTTCACTCAATAACGTCCGTCCCTGCGAACCGAGAACCCACCAAGCCTAGAAAATAGACGGGTACTTTAACTTTGTAACTTTGAAATTCTACACACACTTTAATATTCACTATATTTTCAAATAACACATGTACTATAAGTAATTCTAAACTTGTAAGCACCTTCGCACCCAAAGATTGCTATCGCATCATCGTTGCAGCGCCTGATTTGTAGAGAGCATACTTGTGTCGTAAAATAGACTTCTCCTGTTATAGTATCATTATAACGCTCTTGCAGCTAGTGGAACTTATAAAATAGTTCTATCTGAGCATACGAACTTCACCATAGTGTTTAGAAGCCACCATCGGCATTGCGGCTGCTATCGCACGAAGATCGACGCAAGGCCACTATAGTTATCGGTACCTCTAACGAAATCTAGGCTACCTACGCATCTTACATAATTAGTAACTTACTGTATAATTTATCTAGATGAATTAAGAGCTCGGCCTACAGCTGTACGGACCTCTGCTACAAGGGCCGACCTAAGCCCCGCAGTTCTACGACCCGACTTAGCTTGAGTTATATCTCTAGTTACTAACTAAACTCTCTCGGAATATAGAAATCGCTAACGTATACAGTCCTAGCTAGAGCAGGTTAGCGTCCTACTAGCGTAATCGAGGCGTGTATACTTCTAACAAGATTTAAGTAGCGAATCGTTAAATTCTAGTTTTATAAGTAAAAGATACTCGAAGCTTCCTTATAACAAATAAGAAAACTGTATTATCTTCTTGGTCCATAGTTCTCTCTATAAAATAGAGAGAATAGAAAATATGAGATAGTAGATTATCTCTATATAAATGTTATAAGGGGGCTCTAGAATATGCTGTGCGGAACTTCGCGTGTCCGTACTTTTCCGCTTCCAACACCAATAATAATGATATTTCCTAACACTTCTAAAACAAGTTCTATACAACTGATGACACTAAAGCACTTGGTGCTGCAATGTTGGCAGCAGCCAGTCAGCCGATACTCCCTTTTGATAGGATGACAGATGCATACCATAAAGGACTTCAAGACTTTCGAGGATGCATTTAAGGAAACGGAGTATCCCGAGTAGATTAGACCTGATGAGTTAGCTTTCATTGATGTTGAATGTAATGGTGTGGCTTTAGCAGCAAGCCATTCGGGTAAAACGAGTGGGATTCGATAGAGGTCTCCAGCTGAAAAGGGAAGTTTTCATCCAAGCTCGGACGAGGCGAGCCAGTCTACATTAGGGATCGAGGCATTGGCTTAGGACAGTACTTCTGGGCATCAACCCATCACAGCTATTAGTGTGCTTTCGGCCACACCTATAAGAGATGGACTTGAGAGAATTTTTAGAGTCGCAGGAAACGTTGTTCCGAGGCGCCGTAATGGCCGAAGCGATAATATAGTAAATCAGCACGAATGCATGACCTCATATGAAAGGACAGGCTTGATCGAAATCGCGGGAGAGCTAAAGTCAGACATGGTGAAATTGGGATAGGAAGACGACATTGGATCGGCCTTGGGTTATTTACGTTGTTTCCTCTGATGCTGTTTTCACTCTCTTCCAAATAACAAGGCACTTTAATGATCTAATTCATCTATACTATTGATGGGGGGGATACTTTAACCATTTAAACACTTGCTCCTAGAAAGGAGAAAGTGAGGGCGACGAGGTACGTAAATCTTCCGGGCGGCTGCTACGATGTCTACAATTGATATAAGGAGCTAAGGTAAGCTTCTACTACACCTATAGCATACCTTAGGGCACCATAGAAAATTTAGTGTGGATGATTGGATATCCATGGACGGATGCAGATGGATGGGCCGTGGATGGATTAGTCCGAGCAACCATCCATTGAGGTGACATAAGCGGTGGTTGTTATCGAGTGCCTAGCTGCCATGTCAATCGAGACTTGGCCACGGTACCATAAGCGTCCTCCTAAACGCCATGAGGGGATTATCGAAAAGGATTCTGAAGTCTCTATATTATCTGTTCTGGCCTTCTCCTCTTTGCTAATTTCAGAGACACGCCGCGCGAGAGTCCGGTCGCGAAGCATTCCGTCCAATGAAACGGCAGCGTGGCATAGCGAAGCTAATGCAGGCTGCACAAAGCAATAAAGGTGGCGCAATATCAAATTCATAGCTGAAAATCTACCCCTGAGGCTGAGAATTGATCGTAGCATATGTCAATGTCAGTGGGGAGTGTGCGTACATCTCACTCCTAATATTTGCGCTTTCTCCGTGTTATTCTATCGCAGCTGCTACAGCAATGGCCCAACCAAGTCGCCTGTCGATCCAAAGACTTTCCACTCTTTTTTTCCTTCCACTTACGTCTCTCGCTATCGATTTCGTCCAGCGAAATGAGTGCTACGCACTCGACCCGATCATTATCACTTACACAACCACGGTATATGCTACCGGTGAACAATCTCACAACAACCCTAGTGTGACCAATGAAGCAGCTTTATACCAGTCCACCGTCATATCTTCAGCTTCCCTAAACATAGAGACGCCTACCTCTAACCCTTACCCACTTCCCGTCGAGGTCGAATCCTGTTTCAATCGCAGTAATACCGCTCATTACCTCGATGTTTCCCACCACTATCATGCGACGGGAGTTCATACCTCCTCGGCAGTCTCTGAGAGTTATCATCATAGTACCCACCATCAAGATTCTTACTCTGGCAAATCAACGAGTCCGCACTCCACCTTGGCGGATTACTATCACACTGCACCCCCTTACGGAACTCCCAATGCTACGTCGGCGATCTACCCAACAGCGTCTGGAATTTCTTCGACGACGTCAATACCCAACAACACCACCTTGCCCACACCACCTCCATGCGTACCAAGGATGGACCTCGATGGCGTTAGCGAATATGGATTCAATAAGAAAAATGCACCATTTTCGATCAGGATCACTGGCTGTTCGAAATTTGATGTGAATCAAACGACTGCATTGGCAAACTTCCAAGCCATTCCCAGTCTCATCATCAATGCAGATGCCATTTCACTCTCTGGTTTCTTAGATGATTATGTGCTCCTTTCCGTATTCGCACTTGATACGAATGGCTATCCAATCATCAAATCCTGGGAGCTGCATTTCGGTAGCGTCAATATGCCAATTCTAATTCTCGATCCGGATGACACTCCTGCACAAGGTGTCCGTGTTGAAGCCAATGCAACCGTCTATCCAGGCCTCACAGGCAGTTGTACGACGGATGCAGCAGGGAAGTGCACGATTGAGAACCTTCCCGGTACTACGATTGGACTTGTAGCAAGGAAGGACGACAATTCTATTGCGGTTAATGGGCTTGCACCGACAACTGTTCAAGTAACGATGAAACTTCTTCCATTCCTCGCCCCAAAACCGGGTGCTAGCTTTGACATTGACAACGGCACTGTTGGCTGGACCGGAGGTACACTACAGCAGTCTTTGAAGATTAAGCGCGACACAACGCTGCTCATCAACACGAACGGCCAATTCACCCTGCAGAGTGCTAGTAACAGTTTTCCTGCAAGTAAAGATTCTAAAAAAGCATTCATCAAATACCGCTTCATTACCTCCGAGGTGCCGGGAGGATTCTTCGGGTAATTTTTCGTGCAACGCAAAGCTGGTTCGATACTAATTTGACGACAGAACTGAATTTAATGACTACTTCACCGTAACGATACGCACCGATACTGGCGCCTTCACGACCGTTACGAATAGTATGAACGCACTCGGTCTCGGCGCATTCGACTCGTCCGGCGCAACCAACGTCTTTACTCTTACTCTCGATATTCCAGCAAACACAATGGCGATTGCATACGATATCGGCGTCGCGAATGTTGCAGATAACTTGCTGGATTCATCACTAGTTGTCGAGAAGGTCGGCGAGAACAATTGCGACAAATGTAATAGTTGCACGGAATGTCCTGAGCGTCCTGCATGCCAGAAAGACTGTATCACCCCAAGGGCAGGAAGCTGCGCTTTCTATGCTGATTGCGCTGAGAAAGAGCTGAAGTGTGGATCATCGGGCTATCCGGTACGATATGGACAAAAGAACTGTCTTGCTTTTAGCAAGAACATAGATTTCTTTACTCCAGCTGGACGAGACTTTGTCTGGGCTACTATGAGCTGTCTGCAGAGGTTCTTGAGCCCTCTTATCAGAGAATGCTCGGAGACTTGCGATTCCCTACGCACGAAGGCGTTTGCATCACACCCAAGTTGCTATACGGACAGCGGTTTCTGTGGCTTGGGCTGCGGGGATATTATTGTGCTGCTTGCTATCGTCAACAAAGACTTGCTCGAAAGTGGCACGCAAATATGGGATACGGGAAAGATCTGTCTCACTCAGAAGCTAGAAACGCTGACAGGTTGCGCAGGAGAGCTCTTCGTTGGTACGGCTGCAGCGGCGACATTTGGTGTAGGCCTTGTAGGCGGGAGCTTGGTGATAGCGGCAGAGGTAGCCGGAAGGTATCTTGGAGGTCTTGCGACTGGTTTCGTCAGGGGTTTCTTCTAAGACTTATTAAATCCGATCAGCCCGGAATGGATAATACCATTCCGAAAATCGTTGTGTTTAGCTTCATTGCCATGTTGGGATCCAATGAGAAGCCCGGTGGCGTTTTCCGCAGCCCCATGAGCTATTCACCAAAACTGCCTAAATTCAAGATTGCTCAGATGCTCGTTGTACATAGAGCCGTCCCGGCTGCGGACGAAGGCGAAGGCGAACACCCATGGGACTTGCTGGATGAGATAAAAACAAGATAGTGAAAAGATACTGTGAGCTGATTCCGTTATATCTTGCCATGCCCTTTATTTTGTGAGGAAGGTGTTAGAACCAGCCCAACTTGGGGCTGATTGCGCAGCCTACAGTGTAGCGCTATAAAGCTGACAGACAGTGGTTAGGATTCAGCACAAGGCGAATTAGCAAGCGAGTAGACTGAATACGCTTATTTCTTGAGAAGCATACGAATGCCTTGGTGAGGCTAGATCGATGCAGTATTTTACCTAAGCAAGTTGGCAGAGCCGTACTAACAGCTAAATAATATAGAGGCAGTAATCCTTACGCAGCTATAAATAGGCAAGATATTCCTTAACGAGTATTTATACAAGATTAAGATATTAGATATAGCGGTATATAAGTATAGATATCTGGGGTTGAGAGTGTACTTTCTCTTCTTATATAGGCGATAGAAGTAGAAAAGAGCAAAGCTAAGGCAGCACGATAGAGAGCGGTTCGGAGAGCTATCGTACACGCTAGAAGGGTACCTAAGTAGATATAAGGGAGGATAGAGTATTAGAAGCCAGATATTGAGGTAGTTAGAGCAACGGTTAAATTTGTAAAGAACACTAGACAGCTATAGCTAAATTAAAGCCTAATAAGTGTTAAAGAAGAGAAGGTCGAAGGAAGGAGGCATCTAAGGATGCCCCCTCCTACCCTATAATCGACGATAAGGTAGGCTACCTGTTAACGTGCCTCAGCTGGTACGCTGCTAATTAAGAGGCATATGACGCTGGAAATATCCTATAGATATAAGGCCTTAATAAGCTATACAGCTTGCCCTATACAGTAGCGTATTACTTTCCTTTTCTTTCCTTTGTTGAGCATAGAGTCAGGCATCGGACAAGTAGGTCCTATATTTGGTTTCTGAACTGGAGTAGGCGTAATAAAGCAGAGTATATATAGATGGCGCATAGTAACGGCCTATACCCACAGGGTGCATAGCCATAATAGAACACACACACGCATACGTGGGACACCGAATTTTGAAGGTATTAGAGGGTTGAGTTAGTTGCCTAGAGGCATAGCTAAAACTGCAGACTAAGGACGGTCCGCCTGCTCACAGCTATAAGTCTAGCTTACCAGATAATATTTGTAAATTACACGTTAACGATTACGTACGACGCGTGGCGTCATCTCGCACTAACTAAGGTTAGAAATTGGTTTGATTGGAAGTACGGACTGATCCCTACATAGGCCAGCGCGGCTTGAAAGGGTGTAGGAATAAAAGAAAGAAAGAAAGAAAGAAAGTTGTTACGGCTAAGCTATTCACAGTTAGCCCCTTGGCAGGTCCAGGGATATATATGTAGCATGTCTCGCATTTCTAGTCAATAGACGCAGTTTTTCCAACCCTCATCAGAGCCAGCCAGCTCTGACAAAAGTGAATAAGTGCCGACTGCGGTAGCGACCTTACCTGAATTTGCGCGCCGCGGTAGACACGGGGCTGAGGTTAACTTCGTAGCATCATAACAAGGTTCTAAGGCTCGGATAAAATCGGTTTGTAAGTGTTTTGGAGAGACAAGAACTCAATAATGGTGCTGTAGGGAAGGAACCAGTTTTCGCTCCAATACAAGGCTCTCTGCAAGTTAGGCGCGAAGGCGACAATGCGCATCGTAATTTTTAGATTGAAGAGGGTTTAAATGTCCAGAAATAGCTACTGTATATAACTATTACAGCATTATAGTGAATATTAACATGTGCACGGATTTTAAGTTGTTTGAAGTTGAAGTATCCTTCATTTTTCTCAGCCCAGTGGGTTTCTCAACCCATAGGGAGGGACGTTACTTCAGCACCTTTACTTTGCAAGAGATCACATTCGATTCATGGCTACGCTTTTTCATTCTTTCCTCCCTCGCTGCGATCCATATCGGTTCAAGCAGCGAGCCATGCCATACTCTACAATGACAAACAACGACGACTATGACAGCGGCGCTCGCCCGCCGTGCCAAGGCAAAACTTCAAAACGCCATGCGGAATGCAGTGCAACTCACGACCGCCAAAGAGAGATAGTGAGATAACAGGAAAGGTTTTGAGTGAAAAAAAAAAAGTGATGTTGGGATCAAAATATGATACATTGAAGCAAAGATAATGAAGGGGTTTGAGAATGGGAGGGAAACAAAACTAACTGTAGATGCGGGATGATATATGGTGGTCGATGCGTATAGCTTCACTTTCTTATCCTTTAGTCCGATACATCTCCATACATTGATGAACTCAGAGAGCGGATAGTGGACGCCGAACTAATATGTAAACGCCTCCTCGACAAAATCGATAGCGCCCTGCTCTAGCCTCGGTCTCACCGCCGCCCGTACATCATCCGCAAAAGCGCCAGAGCCGCACACCGTGACGGCCATGGCACCCACCCTCGTCTTGACCTCCTCATCGATCAGCGTCTCGATCTTGGGGCGACCGGCGATCATCCGCACACTCTCGCTCAGCGACTCGATCTTGCGCTTCGGCCGCGTGATGAAGAGCATGATACGCAACACTTTTTTGCGATTGGGCAGCCGGAGGATCTCATCCATCCAGGGGCGCACCCATTCCAGGCAGTCAGATTCCGGGATCGTCCAGATGAGCATAATCTTTTGGGTGCAGGTCGTGCGGTTGGTGTGCCCGTTAATTAGGTGCTTGAGGTACATTGTCTGATGCGTTATGCCAACCCCGCCGGCGAAGAGCAGTACAGTGCCGTACGAATCTAGGCTGTGGTGGCCGCCGTATGGCCCCTCGACAAGCCCGAAGGTCGTGAAGGCCAGGTCGGGCCGGTTGGCGGCCCTTTCATACATCTTGCGGGTTAGGCCTGTGCGGGCGCGGCAGATGAAGGAGATTTGCTTAGAGGTGGGCGCCGCGCAGGGGGTGAGCGTTTCGCCTTCGAGTGTCGGGAGCGTGGCTTCTTTGGAATAAATGGGTGAATTTTCCGGGGACCAGGCGATGGAGAAGGGGTGGCTGGACCAGAGGGCTAGGGCCGGCATGTAGATGTGCGCATGGCAGCCTGGGCGCGGCTGCCAGGGGCGGACTAGGTCGATTGTCAGTCTGCAGGCCTCGCCCGGCATGGCCTCTACGAGGATCGTGGAGGCTTTCCTGGCGGAGAAGGAATGGTATAGGATACGGCAGAGGCGGAAGAAGTACTCAAAGGCCCAGAAACCAATGACGATGTGCATCCAGGGTATTTGAGGGAGGCCGTGCTTCTCTAAGTGCAGGTAAACGCCCACGAGGGCCAAGATGACCATTAGTTTGTGGATGTTGAGAAAGGTTTCGTAGAAGGCGTGGCGGAGGGGTGACCAGGCCTGGATGCCGATGAATATGAAGCAGACAGTTCCTACCATACCCCATGTGTATGATTCTTCCACGCGAAGAGCCTCGCCAATGTCTGCTACGGTTCCGCCTGTGGCGACGGTTGCCATCCATGCTGCCGTATGCACTATGGCCTCAAGAATTGTGATGCGGGCGGCCCATCTATGAAACAGGTTGAAATCGTCATATGAGACTTGTAGGAGGGGAATTAGCGGGTTATTGCGGAGAGCAAAAAGGACCGTTGGGATCAGGTTTAGAGCAGCGAGAGTCCCCGAGCGGCCACGGAGCGCAGCAGCAACAGACATGGACTCTGGGTTGTTCCAGGGAAGCACTAGGCAGTAGGCGATGTTGCTTCCAAAGTACAAGATCAGGATGATGGTGTGCCACCGACCAGGCAATGTTCCATTATCGATGGCCGCGGAGATCTGAAAACCCTTGTTGTGCCGTTTGTGGAATAATGGGGCAACGAGAACGTGTCGCTGTATCCACGGCCACCATGTTGTTTGATTGACGGCCCAGTATCCTTGGTTGCGACCGGCTGTCATGCCACTCAGGTGCCTCATATGCTTCTGAGCCATGCCATATATCCGTAGCAACAGGGTAGCTAAGCCGACGCCAATGAAGCAGTAGAGTAGCACATCAACCCATAGATAGTTGCCGACTTGGTCGACGCCGGTGAGGCCGTGTGTGTAATTGAGACTCTCGCCCGGGAGCCATGAATCGAGGATGCCCCTGCGGGCATGCAGATCGCGGCCGAAGAAAGATTCGGGCTCCAGTCTCCGGGACTGGGGGTGGGGCAACATTTATGTGTGTGGAAAGAAGAAGTTGTTTGCGAGAATCGGGTTGTACAGGCGCGTGGTGACTGACGTCGTTGGGTGTGTCAGTGGGTTGCTATTCTTCACAGATCCGACAGGGACGCCAATGAAAAGCGCGCACACCGGGTGCAAAAAAACAAAGATGTGGTTTGATGGGCGAAAGGACATGCGCGAATCGGGTATGCACCAAGCTTTATCCCGCCAGAGGTGGAGGAATGAAAAGCGGGTTGCTGGAGGAGCGCGAGCCGTGGTGACGGGGGAACAAAGGCCTTGTTCACCGAGAATGCATCACAATGCCCTTATAGTGTCGCGAAAACCAAGGGTGCTGTGCAGTGGCTCCGCGCTGTCTAAATGGCCGCTGGGCAATTCCCACGTGGAGCTGAATATGCACAATGAAGGGTGAAAGCAGCTGTCGAAGCTGCGCTGGTGAATGGCAGTCCTGGAGTGAACGGTAGAGACTATCGGAGCCTGTGGGTGAGTCGTCGCCCGCGTTAGGTACGGCAGAGTCTTGTGAGAAGATGTAGATGGTTGTCGTCCTTGGGATACGGTCAAAAATGCAATTGCGGAACGAAGTCACAAGAGATAGTCAGCTACCTCTCTCTTGAGTACCTCTGTAGCCAGGGGAAAGGAGCACCAAAAGAGTGAATGGAGCAGCAGCTCGTTTGAGAAAGAATGAATCGAACGAGAGCAGCGTGGTCAAAACGAATGAACAACAGTAAAGAACTGTTAGAAGCGAATGAATGACAACCCCCAGCGGTGCGGCCGTGAAGTCAGAAGGAGGAGCAAGGGGGGTAACGGCTGGATAAGAGCAGGCCGCGGGTGGAGAGGTGGGATAGCGGGCCCACTCGACTGGCCAGCATCACCCGAGCAAACGAGTCGCTGAAACGGGGCCAAGGGGCCGCCCAGCCAATGTCAGCCCTGTGCCTGGATGCGCCATGAAACCGCTTGGGCCGCCGCCTGGGTTCCGGCGAAACTTATTGTGACTTTGTATCGGCTTGTGATGCGGTCGCTGCGAGACCGTCGAATCGCGCTGCTGTTTCGTTGCCTCACTGCCGCATGGCGAGGAAACACTATCACCGCTGGACATGCATTACGAGCCACTCGACTAACATTCCGGAGTCGTCCTCTTAGTCGGACCTCGTACGATGACTGCGCATGCCATGCACACCGATTTATCCTCCGGAAATTAGTGCAATCACCGTAACGATTATCTTGCCTCTCAAGCCTCCCCCATATCTCACGCTACTGTACCTCTACCAGCTGAGCCGCATGAAACACCGTGCAAATGATGCAACGATCCAGACCAGTGGCGCTGTTTCCTGTCTGGGCTAGTGCCCCCTCAGCCCCGGAACCCAGAGTCGATCTCTGCCCCCCTAAGCGACGCTGGTGTCGAGTGAGGGTTGATCCAGGTCGATGGTATTTACTGCGTACCGCTGCATGAACACATTAAGTATACGATCGATATCGATACGTGGATATCCTGACCATGTTAAGGCCCTCTCCTTCACCCCAACCTCCACGTGAAGTGAGGTCATTGTCCCGTTAACGTGGCCCATTCACCTTCGGAACATAGGTAGCGCTCAGGGGCCACACCCGCCCAACCGTTGACAGCCACACCAAAATCCTACAATCTCCACCCGGTGCTCGGTATACAGAAAAAAAAAAAAAAAAAAATTACCGCCAATCGCTCGTCTCCACTGACGCGAACCTGCGGCTCTCCACCTGCATAGGCGCAATATCATGCTACGATAGGCTTGCGATATCGTGCAATATAATAGAATCATGCACACGGGGCTCAATGCAATGGCCGTATATCAGCGCTATACTATATCATTCTCAAAGCACACCATTCTATTACTTATTAACCCGGCTACACCATCCCGTCATCCTACACAAGATAACCAAAGATCTAGCCACCTCCCAACCCTCCTTTCGCTACAGATAAACCCGAAACCGCCATCCTGATCCGCCATCCCACTTCCACAATATTGTGTATTTATACAGTACAATGTAAACAAATTGAAACGGCGAACCATGTTCTTTCGCAGTGAACTTCATCACAAGTATTTCTAACACCTACGAGACGTCGCTAGGAGACCACCAGCTAGGCACGCGGTTCAGTCGGTATGATATCCATATCGGTCATTTTTTTTTCTAGTCTGTTTGAATGGACCCGCTCTACGATAGCACCAAGGCATGTACCGTGCACGCTACCCCTCAACACTATCCCTTCGTCACGAACCGCACTCATCAGAGCATGACATTGCAAAGAAACCACTCCATCATCATCCCGTACAAGTCCAAGCCATGCATCGAAATACAATACAAAACAAAAACATCCCACTTTTCGAGAATCGGCGCCTGGCAAGTAGTCTCAAGCAACATGGAGAGACATGCCTACCAGCAATCAATATATCTCCGCGACAAACGGTTATCGCAAGTCATGCATTCCATTCCATACAACGCATACCCAAAATGCGACCCAAAAAAAAAGCCCACCAAAAAGCAGCCAGGCATTATCACCCGCTACACAACATCTAATAAATCTCTTCCCTACCTCCTTTCCTAGTATCTATCCACAATCCTGCAAGATAAATACTTCTCCCAACGGACAACAAATTTTCCCCAGTAGCCCAGCCATCCATCGAATCGCCCGCTTTCCTGTCTCCACGTTTTCCCAATCCCACCCGTTCTCCCTAGTGACCCGCTCCATAAAAATGAAACCCCGCTACCTACCTAAGCCTTACTATAGCTATCCGGGCCCGCACCCGCAAAGTTCATGTGCATGATAGCTTCTTGTCGCCAGTCCTCGTCCTCACGGTCATCTCGGTTGGCCACTCTAAGCCTGCTGGGTGCCAGCTGCGGCGTCTGATGGTGCTGTTGGCTGGGCAGACTCCATCTGTCGCCTGCATGCTGGGCTCCTGTCTCTACTTGTTGCTGTCCTTGGCCGTACTGCCCATTGCCGAATTGAGGTTCATTGTACTGTTGCATCGGATTGGGATTTTCGGCCGTCGGGGTGGAGAAGGGTTTGTTGGCATAGCTAGGCTGAGGCGCTTCATCCATGCTGCTGCGTCCAGGAACCAGGATATCTGGAAGCGGCGATGTCGATAGTCCTTCGGCACCATACTGCATCTGATTGTTCGCCGGCCGTGATTCCCCGTTGAATACACCACGCGCATCAACGGGCGAGTAGTGCAGACTCGGGCTATCCGTTAAATGCGGCGGGAACTCTTTTCGTACTTCGGTGGGTGTGTCATCGCTGCCGCCCTCTCTCGCCTCTCTTGTCGAGCCCGTGGCGAGTTCCGGTATTGACTCAGGGTACGGTTGGCCCGGCATCTCAGAGACGCCTGGCGGGGGAACGAACGAACCCGTCATGCTTGGCAATTCTTGTGCACTTGTCTGTAGACTGAGACTTTGCATTTGCACTCCTAGCATGCTCCCGCCAATACTCCCTTTCACGCTGCCTGGGCCATTTCTAGAAGTACGGGTGCTTGACCGTGAAGGTGGTACGGGGCCGGGTTCTTCGGTGATCTGATTTTCCGGACCATTGGGGTCCCGGATACTATATTGAGCAATTGTGCGCATCTTCCGGGTTACCCAGCCTGCGAGGATCTTTCCTCGCTGTTTCTCGCCTAAGCGAGAGCGGTGGAAGTCGCCTTTGATAACGAAGGCAACAATATCAATGACGAGTTGGTGTTCGTTGAGAATTGCATTGACAATCACAGGAACCATAGATGCAAGAAAGTTCCTCCTGAAAATCTCAACGACTACCACGACCAGGCCTCCGGCTTGGAAGACGGCACTGTAGAATGCTGTCAGCAAGAAAAAAAAAAAAAAAAAAAAAAATTTTTTTTTCCCAGGAACAAAAGAGCTGCCACGTACCTGCCACTCGGGACAATATTTCTATGGCACTGTTCGACAGAATTCTCAATATCTATTGAGAAGTGATTCAAGCCATTTACTTCGAAGGTGTCGCCAATACTACCAAGGACAAATAGAACTTGCATGTCGACAGGTGCACCGTTGGGACCTATAGGTCTCGTCACATTGTGAAGAAAACCCAGGTCACCAGTGCGAACATAGCGCACGTTAGGATCCCCATCCACAGTTCTCCCGTTGAACCTTTCGGCATCAAGCCGTTCCTTAGATCCATAGAAGCTGTAAGCATTGGCCTCAGATTGCACCCATATCTCCCCATATTCACCGACGAGGCAAAGCTGGTTCGTTTCGGGGTTAACAATGGATATCTGCGTGCTGACAGGGACCATTCCAGAGTCTTGCACTAGGAGGGCATGTGGCTCTGTATCAGGGTCAACGGGCATGATTAGGCCTCGTCGTAGAGCACTCAGGTCGAGATGCAGCTCTATAGGCTCTATGCACATGTATGAGCGTGAAGCAACCATTGGGTTCAGGACATGCGAATAGACTGTGTTGATCGCTGTCCGATCTAGGCCTGCTGGGGCAAAGTGGATGCGCACGCGTTGATCTGTAGTAAAATTATGAATATCGCAAATGCCACTTTGAGGGAAGCTTTACTTACAGACGTCGGCACGTGGTCTGCTATCTGTAGCGATCATCAGATTCTTCAGTTCATGCATAGCCATCCCTTTACCTGCCCCGTGTGCCATAGCATGGTCAAGCATTTGACTCGTAGCGTATGCATCTTTTATTTTGTATCGTGCCAGGGTCTGAAAAAGGAGGTTGGGGTTCTGAGCAAAATCTACAGGCGAGACCAAATAAGTAGGCGCAGCAAGGAATATGCCCATTACGCAGGTGTGTATGAAACCAAGCCCAATGGTACTCCGGACGCAGCCAAGAACGGGTCTAGTGCTTGTCATTTGACAGGTCTCCTTCTGAACTTTACAGAGCGCCATGATATTACTATGACCGAGTTGGACGGCAATTCGTCGTTGATCAGGTGTCCAGTATACCCAAACCAGTACCGGGTATCCCGACTGGACCCATGCAGGTCGTATTGTCAAACCATGCTCTCGGCAGCCGCTCGACTGCTTGGGCGGCTTCGTTGTGTTGTATGTGTTCGGCATGTTAACCTTAAGAATTATTGCAGACTGTTTTAGGTGCTGCGATACCTGCTTTAGTTTGAGCAAATGATCCACTTCTGCGTTAACGAGAAGAGCCTTGACTCTAAAATCGGCGATGATGTGTAATAATGCAGGAGCGTCCTCGTTCAGACGATTTTGATCAATAGGAGCCATGGGAATGGCAATAGCGCCTAGGCAAAAGCATGCATGAATCGCGAAGACGAATTCCTCGGAATGGGTGTACATCAAGAGAAGATGATCTCCTGGTTGCACCTTGACCTTATTTTTCAAATATAGAGCAACAGCGGCCACTTTAAGGTCGAATTTTCTCCAATTTATTCCTTTACCTTCTTTGCCTCGAACGTCAATCGTACAATAGGCGAGTTCTTCGGCCTGACGCGAGACACGCCATTGCATCAGGTCGTGGATGTTGGAAAACTGATTGAGAGGAGTTGATGTTCGATCATCAATCACGACTTCTCGGTGATCGACGCCGGAGTATTGCTTGTCTTGCATCAGCAGGTAATTTTGCCGTGCCATGGAAGCTAAAGGAGACCAAATTCCCCCAACGGGATCGTCACCTAAGGCAAGATTCTGCACAGCTCTCTCGACGCCAAACTTAACGTGAACGCATGGGAGGGAACCATTGTCGAATTCTTTTCGGCAAAGCATGTTTCCAATCTCGCGCCGTCCATTTTTGACAATCCTTGGGAGTGTGTTGGGTGCAGTAATCATCACACAATAGACTCGTAGATGGTGTTCATTGTATAGCACTTCCATGCAGCGCTCTGATAACGAATCGAGGAATGGGATATCCAGCTGGCGAGGAGGTCCGCCGGGGTTGGTGGGCGCCGTCGACGCGGCCTGCGTTTCTATCAAGATAATAGGAAGATATTCTCCATTCACGTGGGCATCAAAGGCAGAGCTAGGTGGGATTAGCCTTTGCTATTGAAAATAAATATCCAACTTACCAATCGTATATCTTTGGTACTGTTTTCATGATACTCGTAACGAGATGCTGTACGAAAAAGTATCGATGTTCAGCCTCAAAGACCCCGGACTCAACCCATTCTACTCTTTGCCGAATTCGATCTTCGTAAAGGCCAAGGACAAATATTTTACCATCAACAACACAGCCTAAAAGACCAGTGCGGAGGAACTCCAGTTCTAGAAGCTGAGGCGTTGGACTACCTTCGACAAAACGATATGGTCGAGCATGAAAGATGGTTTCCGTGTGTTTCTGGAGTTGCCAGAAACCTCCTGAGAGCGAAGGCGAATCGACCCAAATCTCACCAATTGAGAATGGCGAACATAGGAGGTTGGTCTCAGGGTCTACGATAGCGAGTGTCGCGTCTGGAATGGGGTAGCCAAAGGCGCCGACTCTCATAGTTCCAGCTTCATTTGTGCGTTTCTTGGCCTCATCCCCCATCGCCACTACAACAACCTCGTTCATTTTCAAAGCTTCCTTGTCCAATAGAATCTCAGTTAATTCAGTGCGACTCTTCTTCTGGCTAGTTTTCGTCACAGTACCACCCCCAATGAGGCTTGTATAACCATTGACTAAATTTGGATTCTCGGGTTGCTTGTCCTCTTCGTCGGATTCTTCTTCCATGCTTAAGGGGCAGCCCATACGCTCTTCACCCCCAAGCCAGTCCCTTACAGATATAATCATGCCGCCATGTTCAGGTAAGCACAACATAGGCGCTACTAGTTCTCGTGCCCTTGGGTTCCTCATTGGCCGCAACCATCTGTCAGCTAGAATCTCATGGAATTCGCAGTCCACTGTCAGCGTATCAATGAGGCATATCTTGACGGAAGCAAAGTTCGGCTCAATGTTCTTCTTGAAATTTCTTGTGGCCATCGGGTCTTGCTGATAATTGTACGCCACACGCTTTAGTCCAGGATAGTCCGCGACCATGATGGTGGTCTTGTACTTAGAAATGAGGTGCGCATACAAACCAGGAGTCTCGACCGTTTTTGCTTCTAACCATACTGTAGTGTGCCCACCGTAAACGGCAAACAAGACAGCAAGTATCATTCCAGCGCTCTCACGAGGGTCGAGGTAACTAAGAATGACTTCTGTAGGGGATGACCTTGCAGCGCCTGAGATGAATTTTCCACTTGCGTCCCGCAGACTGGAATTGAAAGTGTCTGATTTTTCATGGCCGGTAGGTATGGTAGATATCATTGCACTGATACAGGCCATTTGGTGCATAATCGTTCGGTGGCTCAGCACAACCCCCCGCAAGTCGCCCGTTGGAGCACGCGAAAATTCGATGTAAGCCACCTCTGGGACTTGCAACGGGGGTGTATCATCATGCTTTTTGGGATGGTAGCTCCCGAATTCGTTTGTTTTCCACCATTCGACTCCACTCGGCCACTTTAGTCGATTCTGGCTGATGTCACGGTGAAACGCCTTGAGGTTGTTATCTGTGGTTAATGCTAGGTGTGCTTGAGTAGTTGTTAAGAGAAGACTAAGCTTCTGATAATCGTCTACACTGTTTATTGGGACAGCCACAACGCCAGCGATGAAACAGCCCAATAGAGCCACAGCAAATTCAATGACTTCTGAATCTCGATAAACCAGAGCTACACGGTCGCCCCGGTAGAGACTGCTCTTGTCACGAATTACTTTTGCGACTTTCTCGGCGCGACTAGCGACCTTCTCCCAAGTGATGGAGGCTGTTTCTTTGCCCTTGGAGTCGAGCACCCAGAACGCGATTTGTCGAGGTTGCACTCGGCCACGATGGCGCAAAACGGCTCCAATGTTGTCAAATTTGGACATGAGAATGTTTGGGTTGTGAGGATCGTAGACGTCAAAAGGAAGATCGCGTGGCTCAAGCGGAAGCATGCTTTCGACAGCACCTGACGGCAGATCGTTGTGGCCGAGTATGGGGGGTGGAATCATGGCTGTCGGGGAGAATGCATCTCCAGTAGAGTATCTACTTGGTCCACCATACGAGTCTCGAGTGTCTTGCATCTGTTGGCCCGTAAAGTCGGAGAAGTAGCCTTGCTGCGCATCCAGCATCGTGCTCAATCGACTCACATCACCCCCTTGCGATCCATGATTTCCGTCATATTGCTGTGTATCTGGATTGAATGCAAAATTAGAGCCGACCATAGTCCCGTCTCGAGAATAGGCGTATTCAGGGGTCTGCGGGCGAGGGATGAAGGTCTCGCTGCTGACGGACGGCTGCCGCTGCATCGAGTTTGCGCGTATGCCCAGCTGCTTCTCTTGAAAGCGGCCGACCTGGCTGGGAGGATATGCCATGTACTCGGGACTCCTGCTACTGCTTGGCGGTCCATATGGTGACTCGGAACGCGGGAGCTCAAGTGACGGCGCCTGGGGAGGACCTGACAATGCGGCGAGCGACGCGGTGCGGGATCCCGAGCCCTCGCTCCCTATGCTATTCACCCGGAGGTCTCTTTGTAGCTGCTCGACGGCGGCAGGGCCCAGGTACTGGGACAAGAGGATAGTTCTCCGCTTTTCATATCTGTGATTGGCGTCAGCGCAAGTCTTGCTTTAAGTGCGTGCACAACTGGCGAAACCGCAAAGGACAGATGGAGGGCGCTACGAGGGCGAAAGACAGACCCTTTCTGCGTTATGTCTCCCTCCTCCAGCTCGAGCTCGAGCTCCTGCAGTTTCGCCTGCAGCTCCGGATTGTTCTCGGCCATGGCTACGGTTGCGGGGTTGGAAGCTAGGTGTGGGTAATGGGTGCGGGCGCGGCGGGTTGTCGCGACATGTCAGGATGCGGCCTGTGCAGGGAGTCCGCGGCGGTCGCGTGTGGTCGATTACAGAATGTAGACTGTAGGTTGGAGACTGCGGCGATGTCAATGGGGGAGTATAAGAGTGAACACTGAGGCGTTGACGCGCACATGGATAGCGAGGTGCTGGACCAGGTAGTGGTGGTTGAATCCGCTGCACTCGTCAACCGGCGCAGGACCCCTTCTTCCAGGGCACCGGGATATGACGCAGGCGGAGCGACACCCTTGGCAATGCGATGCTTGTCTCTCTCCGTCTGCTCTCCGTCCCGTTCCTGTCCCTCAGCAGCCCAAGCCCAGAGCCCGCTCGGAGATTTCTAGGGTTGGTGCTCCCTCTAGCGCCTGCTTCACATGCTGGAGATCCATCCAGAGCCCCGACATATCCAAGTCGCAAGCCTTATCTACTTTGGACTTGTTACGTTGAACCGCGGTTTCGCGGCTTGTTCTTACGGAATAAAGCCCGGGAAAGATGAGCCTTCATGCTTCGCTGCAACATGTAGCCCAGTCAAGTTGACTTGCATCCATGCAAGCAATGTAGACATCTCATGCGTCGTCTTGCTCCAACGGGTTCCTGGAATGATGGGTGCGGGCCTTCCTCGCGCCCCCAGTCCCGTGATGTGCGGACGCGATTGCCTCGGCTCAACCGTGTCGCTAGGCTCATGACATGCGCAATGCCTATAATTTACATCCGTCGCAACTTTAATTTCTGGCATGCTCCTGGCTAACCCGCAGCACTCACCTCATCTTCGTAGATAGTCGTGTTGTCGCATTGTCGCATTGTCGCATTGTCGCGTCCATGTCTACCCTCATCCGCCCGCCGCCAGTCAACGAGTCGCAATCTGCCATCGAGAACCTCCTCGAGCTGACCCAGCTCTCCGATATAGATCCGGATCTCTTCACAAACACGCGACCGCTATGGCACCCGCCGGGCGCTCGTGGAATCTATGGCGGCGCTGCCATTGCCCAGACTCTAAGTGCGGCTCAGCGGACAGTTCCAAAGGACTTCACTGTCCACTCAATGCACTGCTACTTTGTGCTTGCCGGTAATGCTGACATACCAATAATATACCACGTTGAAAGAGTACGTTCGGGCAAATCGTTCGCAACGAGGACAGTACAAGCTAGACAGAGAGGCAAGGTCATATTTACTACTACAATGAGCTTCGTACGGGAGGGCAGCGGAGGCGAGGTCAAAGTTGAGCATTCGACTGAGATGCCAGACGTGCCTGGCCCTGTAGAGGGCATGGATGACCTCGATCACGGCGGCGGCTCCACGGGGCCGTTCCAGAGTCAGCGCATTGAGATATTAAATAGTATGTTCTCCAGTAATACTTTCAAATCAATAGCAGATAGCAAGCACTTATTATCTATCAGACGACTCCCTAAGCCCTCACACCAAAAAGACAAGACAGTGGATGAAAGCGCGTGGCCGCATCTCACCCAGCGGCGGCCACGAAGCTCATCTCTCTGCCCTGGCCTACATGTCCGACAGCTACTTTATCGGGACCATCGCACGGGTCCACAAACTCTGGCGATACTCTGCTCTTCGCAAGGGCAATTCGAAATCCTCTATTGACGAAGAGCTGCTCAAGAAACTCCTCGCCATGGACGACGAGTCGCTCAAGCGCATAAAATTTATGGACGAATCAGATATTCAGCGAATACGAAGGCTAAAGAACGGCGAAGATTTGAGGGAGCACGGTAAGCCAGAGATTGGAATGATGGTTAGTTTAGATCATACGATCTATTTCCACAATCCAAGACGCTTTAGGGCCGATGAGTGGATGTTTACGGAGATGGAGACACCCTGGTCAGGTGATGGGAGGGGACTGGTGTTTCAGAGGATTTTTGCTAGAGATGGGACACTAATCGCGAGCTGCGTGCAAGAGGTGAGATTTAGCTCTATCTCAATACCTTGAAAACTAACATTTTTAGGGCGTTGTACGCTTGAAGCAACCTAGCGAGAGTAAATTGTGAAATCTCGAACCTACTAGAGCTCATGTAAACAGTTATATAGAATCGCAAATAAAGCGATGGAGAATTGAATGTATTGATAATTCTTAGATCTTGTTTTGGTTGTTGTAATACCAGATCACGAATACTACCTACATTACCTCTCATTCAATTCTCTTCTACTCCTCCACATTATCCCAAATTTTCTTACCCGCACTGCTCCTTTGGACGCTGATACGTACCTCATGCACTATTGTGTTCTCTGTCATCGACTTAGCACTACTTAACTCCTTCATCGGCATCCTTTTTTTTTCTTATATAATTCAAAAGAAGCCGAGATCCTACGAACCCTCAAAGACGAGCTCTAATAAGGACTTAGCTACTATAGCTCAACGTAGTACTTTTTTTTAAACATACGTAATACACATCGACTCAATCATTTAATGCTTCAAGAATCAAACAAAATTAGTACAAACCTTCGCAAAGCAACACAAAGCGGGTTGGATGTTACTAATGCTAATAATCAATATCTCTTCCCACTATTCCGAAGCTAGCTAGACGCGTCTTTGGCAATAGGAATGGTCCGCCGGGACCGAGATATGTATATCTGATCTTAATCATCATGATGCATGCTCTCATGTTCTTATCACACCTTGATTGACATAAGGACTTTACGCACCCCGATTGCAGTCCAGCTAAGTTGAAGATCGTTCGTAACTAGGCACTTTTGTAGGGAGGTACGACGCGCAGGACCTGTTAAATAGGCCAAGCTAGCCCCCTCTTAGCGTGCGTAACGCCCACATCAAGGAAAGGCCTCATGCATGAACAACTCCTCCGCATCGCCACCGAATAACAAACCCCATCCCATTTCATTGGTAGATTATTTCAAGATATTTAGGGACTAAGCAGTTTGTTGGAACATCTAGTCTCGAGTCAGTATCCTTCAGAAAGTGCCAAGCACGGCACATTCCGACGAGTTTCTGGAACTTGAAATGTGTTGTTTGGAATGTTCACTATGACCAACAAACAAGCGGCATGTTTGACCTGCCGAAAGAGCAAGATTAAATGCAGACGAGAGCCAGGCGAAGAAAGCTGCCAAAAATGCCAACAAGGTGGAGCTCAGTGCATTATTCCGAGCTTCCATATTGGGAGACAAAAAGGCGTAAAGAAGTAAGTCATTTCCATGTTGGATTTATTATTTTTCTTTATTTGAACATATGACTTACTAGCAAATAGTAAGCGTACCGGACTTGAAAAAGCGATCTACCAGATTGAAGAAGCAATTAGGAAGTCAAAATCCGAGAATATGTCGAGTAGCTCGACCCTCGAACAGCTAAGAAGCCTTCTTGGCGAGGCTCCTGGGGGCTTACAAGACACGGCCGACACTGCTTCTTCCACTAGTGCAACATTTGTTTCAGAAAGAGATGGGACAGCAAGTGACGACCAGCTCGCACTAGACGACGCAGAAAATCCGCTTCAGCTTCTTGCTCGCGCATCTGATCTGCGTCTGACGTCTCCTAAGTTAACAGAGCCTTCTTCGTCGCCCTCAAGCCGATATCTGTTGAGTGAGCAAGAGGAGAGATCAGACGTCCATCGGTTTTTCTTGCCTATGAAAGCCGCCTTAGATCAAGGCCCGGACGTGGACCCAATCGACATCGGATTAGTCACGCTTGAAGAAGCTGAGACGTTATTATCATTCTTCTATGAGAATTTGGCTCATACTCGTTGGGGCCTCGACCCATTGGTTTATACCCTACCATTCATACGCACTCGGTCTGCGTTTCTATTCACATCCCTTTTAACCGCGTCTGCCTTGTTTCTACCCACAGCAGCTGCTCCTGCGAAACGCCTACTTAACCATCGAAACATGCTCGCACAAAAAGTCATCTCTCAAAGATATCGGTCGGTCGAAATCGTGCTAGCGTTCTTGGTCAATGTACCCTGGATGCACCCAGGTGTCCACACTTCTGACGACGACACTGGCCTTTATATCTCTATTGCTCTAAGCACAGCACTAGATCTATCACTCAACAAGATCATAATACCGTCTTGGTCGTTTAATATGGAGCTTCTGAAACGTATTCCAAAAGCAGACTGTATTGATGCGAAGAAAGCACTAGCAATGGATGGATTTGAAGATATTGAGGTAGGATCTGAATGGGGCCAGAGACTTCTGCGCCGCAGAGAGCGGGTTTGGATTGCACTATTTGTTCTCGAGCGGGGAGTATGTCTAGCGCGAGGCCGCAATTATTGTGTTCCAATCACTCCACTTCTCAAACACTGCGACAAATGGCATATGGACGGGGTGTCTGACGTTCAAGATGGTTCATTAATATCTATGGCTGTCCTCCGTCGGGATCTAGATGGCCTTTTTAGTGCCGTTCGCTCGCGGTGTGATAGCTATAGGGTTATTGATGTGGGATCAGAAGTCGCTCAAGAGATCGAGAGAACTATTGAGAAATTTTTCGATCAGTGGCTCAATACTTGGACAGCCTCAATTGGAGAAGGTGGCCAACGAACTCTTCCTCCATATGTTGAGATTCTCGTTACACATACGCGACTCTCGACTTACAGTGGCGTTATCAATCATCCGACTGCGCCGCTAGAGGTCAAACAACTCTTCCGGGCCTCAGCGCTATCATCCGCTCTGAATGTCATGCGAGCAGCAATACAAGGGGAGGCACGTTTGAAATCAATGCCGAACAACACCGTAATCATGATTTGCTTTGCGGCTTGCATTGCTCTGAACCTAAGCGCATCCGCTCCAGGAGTAAGTCACAATCTTGTGCCAAGTGTCAGGAACTTGATTGAAGAAACTTCTGCGGTATTGGAGCGCATAGGAAGTACCCCTAATCACCGGAACGGACTATCAGTATTATACGGCAAACATTTGAGAGAGCTTGTAAAGCAGTCATCGGTACCTTCTCGTTCTCATCATCTCCCATCTGGCAGCATCATTTCATCAGCGTCAAATGAGGACACTAATCAAGTGTTCTCCAACTCGAATGAGCCTTTCCAGCCTTTTTCCCAACCGCAAGCCCAATACGCGCAGCCGGATGTCTGGTCGGAACCATTACAGTTTTCCGCCATGTCTGGTAATGAGGTTATTGAAACAGTGATGAATACCGGAGATTTCAATGCTAGTACAATGTTTGATCTCTCAATGGCAGATACGAACGATTTGGCATGGATGGATTGGAATTGGATGAATCTAACTGATTTTGGATTCTAGAACTTATTTGACCGAGCTGTGTTCACACTAATTCTCAGAAATGGTCATGCAAATACCACAATTCTATATTGTTTTGATATAATGGTTAGTTAAGTCAAGAGTGCGAATTTTCACGTTTCAATGCTGATGGTGATAGATACATTGGTTGGCGTGATCAAACGAACAGCGACTTTAATTTTTCCATGAATACAAATGTCAAGACCGTACTGGGAGCCAACCTCAACCATGCGGGTGTCCAACCTCGCATAAGGAAGTCGGGTCCTTCTTTCTTTGAGGTTTCAAATATATACCGAAGGATGGAGACCTCATTACCCGTAACACCAGAGGCATTCTGAAGTCGGCTCTTCAGAACATCAGCCGGTGCGCACATGGTGGTTGCCACTGTTCCTGCCACCAAGCTGGCATAGACATGCGTCTTTATATCATCCCCGAACCCGAACCTCCTTGTGAGTAGCTTCTTTGTCTCTGCGTACGTTGCAATTTGGGATACATTCATCAATATACTTCGGACAATATTTGGACCTAGCCCACGAAAGTACGCGCCCAGTCCATCTTCACGTCTAATACGAATAAAAGCATCGACTAAATTCCGGTAATTATATCTCTCAGATGAAGGTCTTGCGCCGTCTGCGCACATGCGAACAAGAACTATTTCTGCTGGATTTCCGACCAAGCCAGCAACGCCACCCGCAAGGCCAGCACATACGACTGTCCCCTGTGAAGACAGTCGTCCATTGTTCGAAGGCGCAATTGACAAGAGCTTATTCGAAAAAAGCTCATACAAGGCGAACCGGGTTGTACTGTACGTAGACTGTCGGAGTATGGATCCAGATAAGCCGTTCCAGAGGGATGGTATACCGTCGCGAACGGCAAAAGCGTGGACTGCTCGCACAAGTGATACACGGTATGGCCGGACTTGCATGCGGTATTTCGTCTGGTCAAGAGGATGTGTAAAGCATGCGGCCATCGATGCTGCTGCTCCCCTTTATCTAATGGTGAGCCGTTGTACTTCGATCAATTGGAGAAATGCAGCCTACCCAAGCCAAACTGGCTCCTTCGATTTTCCCTTCACAATCTTCTGAGGCACCTCGCCAGTATGGGAAATTACTGGTGCAGCCATGATTGGTTCGTTATCATCAATTCAGTGTTTGCTTGTTCGAAGCTGGGTCTGAAGCACATATCCGGCAGGAAATCGACATCCAAAACTTCCAATAAGTCTGCTAACTCCGCTTAGGCCGCTTCGGACATCTGGACTCGGGACCAGAAATTCTACCGAAAGCCGTTTCATGTCAGGCGTTTATTCTAAGTGTGGGGACTTTAGCAGCGCGGCTCCAGACGCCATGTCACGTGCATTCTAAGCTCTTGGCGGCCGTTGATCGGCGCGATCGGCGTTGAGACTCCATCCGACGCGGACCTCTGCTTTTTCGCCTCGGAGACATTTCTGGGCTCCGAACTCTGGCAAGCGCGTCATTGAATGGTGGAGCTATGTCCGACAATTTCCAGTCCCTTAAAATGGTAAGCTACTTTTTCTCTACGGCTCAGACGTTTCCCTAAGCGAATGGTAATTGCTCTCCTATCATCACTATGGACCCTTTACCAACCGCTTCGCGGCTGCTCGTTACCGCTCTGTCTTTACGAATATGCACGCGTCGAGCCCTACCTATGCGATTCCGAGCTTCTTGCATCCTTGATAAGCAACTGAGAACCCCTCAACAAAAGCGTTTGTACAGTCAACCAGTATCGCGACAACCAGTGATTGACCGTTCGGCGTCTAAGCTCTTCAAATCAGCCGATGATGCCGTTGCGGATATTCTGTCCGGGTCTACTATTCTGAGCGCTGGGTTTGGTCTCTGTGGCGTTGCAGAGACTCTCATCCATGCGATCAAAAGTCGCGGGTCAGAATCGTTGCATTCCCTCACAGTCGTCTCTAATAATGCAGGCATTGAAGGGGCTGGAGGCCTGGCGTTGATCACCAAGTCGGGTCAGGTTACCAAGCTCATTCTGAGCTTTCTGGGGAACAACAAAGCACTCGAAAAGAAGTATCTCACTGGACATATCACAATAGAGCTGTGCCCACAAGGGACCTTGGCAGAAAGGATCAGGGCTGGCGGAGCTGGTATACCTGCCTTCTACACTCCAACTGCAGTGAACACGCTACTGCAGGATGGAAAGATCCCGGCGCAATTCGATAGCAAAGGCAATGTAATCGGATATGGGACCCCGCGCGAGGTTAGGGAGTTCAACGGGCGAAAATACCTCATGGAAACGGCATTGACGGGTGATGTGGCCATTCTACGGGCATGGAAGGTTGACGAGGCGGGCAATTGTATCTTTAGGTAGGATTTACTGTCCGATATATCGTCAGGAATTGACTGTAGTCTAGGTATACAACCAAAGCCTTCGGTCCTATAATGGCAAAAGCAGCCCGCCTCACAATCGTCGAAGCCGAAGAGATTGTCCCCATCGGTGCTCTTAATCCAAACGACGTTCACCTTCCGGGTATCTTTGTCGACCGCATTGTCCCGGCTACCGCGCCAAAACATATCGAAATCAAAAGGCTCCGCCGGCCTTCGTTGGAATCTGGCAAGCCTTTAGGACAGAACGACGCAGCCGCTCGACGGTACCGCATCGCGAAGCGGGCTGCAAAGGAACTCAAGCATGGATACTATGTCAACTTGGGCGTCGGCTTGCCGACTTCTGCGGCGGATCATGTGCCCGAAGGCACACAAGTGTGGCTCCAAAGTGAAAACGGTATTCTAGGAATGGGTCCACATCCCACGGAAGAGGAAGTTGACCCGGATATCATCAACGCTGGGAAGGAAACCGTCACACTCCTTCCAGGGGCCTCGACTTTCGATTCTGCAGAATCTTTCAGCATGATCCGCGGTGGCCATGTTGATGTATCTATTCTCGGTGCACTGCAGGTCAGCGCAAGTGGGGATCTCGCAAATTACATGATCCCCGGCAAGGTCTTCAAAGGCATGGGCGGTGCTATGGACTTGGTTGGCAACCCGGATGCAACGAAGGTTGTGGTTGCGACTGAGCATGTAGCCAAAGATGGATCGTCCAAGATTGTGCAGAAGTGCGCGTTGCCGTTGACAGGTGCGAAGTGTGTAAGCACGATCATTACGGATATGTGTGTGTTTGAAGTGGATAGGAAGAAGGGTGAGCTTTGGTTGACGGAAGTTGCGGAGGGAGTGAGCGTGGAGGATGTTAGGACGAAGACGGATGCGGATTTCAAGGTTGTGGAGAATGTAAGGAACATGGAGGAGTGGTAGGATTGTCTACCCTGGATTCTTGTCTATGATATGTATTTGGGCTAGAGGTTTATGCATGCTGAGGGCTATGAAGCGGGCATGGGTAATTTTATCAATAAGTGGACAAGATAGATTCACATCAGCAGATAGATCAAAGAACTAGATACACATTATGCTGCCATATCTTCTCTCGGCTTCCATCTCAAATAACGCCTGCAGTTGAGTTCCCGTTCGAAAACGTCGGTGGCATTGAGGCAGGAACGTGCACTAGGCTCTACATATTGTGCTACAACGAATTCGAAAGAGTACATTGGCGTCTTATATCTTCGCTCTTTTCGGCGCAAACGTACTCCCCTGCCCCTTTCCAATGGCTTCCACGATTCTGTCTACGCTCTCCAACATCCATACGCCACCGTCATCGCTGGAAAGCCATCTGGCGCCTTCCTCGTTCTGTACATCGTCCTTCCATGTCCCATCATCCAAAGCCTTTCGCAGGCCAAAGAGATGGCTTGTGACCTGTGGCCCAACACCCGTCTGCGCCCTTAAACAAGCAACGGCTGCTACGCTTGTCGCTATTCTGCCGACGCGCTGACCGGGTGCAGCCTCCCGCGGCGGATCGGCAAAGAGGAGTCCGTACTCGGAGTTTATTATATGGACGGGAAGATCTGGGTGAGCGTGTGCGAGCTTCTCGACGAGTTTGGTCTCGAAGGGCCTATATATGGAGGCCCAGAGAGCATGGCCACGATTCTTAGCTTCCTCGATATTGGAATCCGAGGGTGTGCGCGTAGAGCGCGTTGTGAGGTTGTTGGCGACCGAGGGGGGAAGTGCGGCTCGGAAGGCGTTCAGGCAGTTGATGGTTCGTGGGACGCCATTGAAGCCCATACACTTCAAGCCGACCTCGCGCATCAATTCCGCGCTCTTCGTTGCTTCAGCTACCGGCTTTTCAGCGCTGGCGACGCCGTGGAGTTCGGTCAGGGAATTGGGTGAGTTCATCGTCATGGTCGCTGCTGTCTGCGTGATCCAAGTCAGATCCGTCGCGAGTCGTAACGATGACGCTCAATTGCATCGCAAGACTTCGAATTCATCAGTATAAGAATTGCTCTTCTTACCGCCATAGCGAGCCATGTCGGCCGCTCAACTTTCTTCGCCTCTGCCTGGTGCGCGATGTCTCTGTATATGCTGGCAATATGCCGAGGCGCCGGTGTGGTTCCAGGCCTGGCAAAGGGCGCATTAACGAGCGCCTTCAGCGCCTCCGAAAGCTTCGACATGCTTGTTTCTCGAGTCAATCGTCCACCAACATCAACGTTCCCCTTCACCACTCTCTACCTTATAATGGCCGGAAAACCATGGGGGAGAATCGCCGGTGGGTAGCAGCAGAAGGCAAGGAGCTCCGCTATGGAGCCATAACAATGATTGCCAGTGTCTCGGTCCTAGATGTACCGCCGCTTGCCCCGGCCGATCAATCCGCTGTGGGAAAGGAAGCAGTATTGGCGGCCGAACATGGCCGCCGATCTACTAGTCCCCGATGGCCCTTGATGATCCTTGATGGCGCTGGCGATAGGGCCCAATCTGCTGTAGACCCCTCTTGTGTTCCCCACGGGGAACTGGAAGCCAGCGAACCCGGATTTGCACTCGACCTTGTGACACGGCCCCGTTTCTAGACTCGATAAATAGAGCGGACCACCCCTCCTTCGTGCTACATGCTTGCTTTCTCGTCGTACGTTGATAAGCGTACTTTCTCACCGCCAGGATTGCATGTGCGTGTGGGTGATCATTCGAGTCTTTCATGCGGTCGTGGAGCGACTATTCATGGCCTCCTTTCTTGATACCTAGCTAGGCTTGCTATATCAGGTGTCAAGCTTGTTCGCGTCTCCATCACTTCTGCACGTCGAGTTGTGAAGCTTGAGTTGCTTCGCTCCTTCCTCCTACGATTTTTCCCCGCACTCGTAGCTCCTCCCCCCGACAGGCCTCCCATAAACTCGTCATTCAATTCAATTCACCCCCTCCGCTCTCTAGCGCCCACATACAATGGCCTCAAACAAGCCGCATGATGAAAAGCTCGAGCATCACACTCCAGGCGGTCACTTGGACGAGGAATACGGCGATCCATCCGTGCGCGCGCATGATTTGACACGCCAGACGCTCTTGAAGATGGATTTTAGGTACTTAAGACACTGAACAGCTTCATGTCACTATTGGATACTGACCACGCTAGGATCCTGCCCGTTCTCGCCCTTCTATTCCTTTGCTCCTTCATTGATCGTACCAATGTCGGCAACGCGAAGATTCTGGGCCTGGAGCGTGACATCCACATAAATGATCACCAATATTCCATTGGGCTTTGCGTCTTCTACGCAACCTACATCGCAAGGTACATTCATGCCATTTCCCACTAGGCCCAAGTAGAGCCGTGCTGAACTATGTTGTAGTGAGTTGCCGAGTAATCTGGTTCTGAAGAAGATGTCCCCAAAGATTTGGCTTCCTCTGTTAACCGCT
The DNA here is from genome assembly GCA_010094045.1 of Lojkania enalia. Lineage (NCBI taxonomy): Eukaryota > Fungi > Ascomycota > Dothideomycetes > Pleosporales > Lojkania > Lojkania enalia. The sequence goes on from ML986610.1 coordinate 329,031, forward strand.
GTTTGGGGCTGTTTGACCATGTGCCTCGGCTTCGTTCGCGGCTTTGGGTCCTTCGTGGCCGTTCGCGCTCTCCTCGGTGCGGCCGAAGGTGGTCTTCTGCCCGGGATGGTCTTATATCTCTCGCACTTTTACCAGCGCACTGAGCTTGCCTTGAGAATTGGAATCTTCTACACCGCTGCTTCTCTCTCGGGAGCGTTTGGCGGTTTGCTAGCCCGCGGATTGAACACCATCGGATATACAGGTGGGCTTGAAGGCTGGCGATGGATTTTCATTGGTACGTTGCCGCCTCAAACCTAAGGCTATCGATTCTAACTAGTCGTGCTGTAGTTGAGGGCTTACTTACTGTTGCAATTGGCGTCCTGAGCTGGCTCGTCTTGCCCAATTCTATTGAATCCGCTCGTTTCCTCACACCAGAACAGAAGGCTGTGGCGAGGCATCGATTGGAGGAAACGAGCAGTGTGCACGAGAGATTCGATTGGGCAGAAGTCAGACGCGGAATCTTCAACGTCCAAGTGTGGCTGTCCGCAATCGCATATTTTGCTATTCTCTCTGGCCTTTATAGCTTCGGTCTCTTCCTTCCTACGATCATAAACAACCTCAACTTTGCAACAGATCCCAACGAAGCCCAGCTTTGGACAGTTATCCCATACGCTGTGGCTGCTGTATTCACCGTGCTTGTCGCTATCCTGTCGGATAAGCTGGCTATTCGCGGTCCGTTGATGCTCTGCACGCTCCCAATTGCTATCATTGGATATGGCGTTATATCGAATAACACGAATGCAAAGGTCCAATATGGAATGACTTTTATGATGGCAACTGGGATGTTCGCAAGCGTGCCTTGCATCCTCTCATGGAACAGCAACAACTCCGCCGGTCACTACAAACGGGCTACTACCTCGGCACTACAACTTGCGATCGCGAACTGTGGAGGCTTCGTCGCTTCCTTCATCTATCCAAAGAGGCAAGCACCGCAATTTAAGGAGAGCCACAGTATTATTCTCGGGCTGCTTTGTGCGGCTTGGGCCCTGTAAGCTCTTCCCATTTCCGTCTTCAAAGATGAATTGATGTAGGGTACTGACGAAAAATGATAGGATAGCAGCGAATGTAGTCTGGTGCTGGAAGATCAACCGTGACAAGGCGAGTGGAAAGCATGCCGCTTGGGAAGGCCGTGGCGATGACAGGGATCCGAATTTCAAGATGGTTTTGTAGATCTGCCGACAGATACACTTTAATATCTATCGTATGTATTGGCGCCCTCGGCGCGAGAAAAGGGAATAATGTTGGCTTTCAATATCGCATTATACTGATGTAGAGCCAATCCAAAGGATTTGATGCAGTTCATGCCGATAAGCGAGGGGTGATTTTGATCCCATTCTTGCATTTAAACATACTTAGAGTTCTGAATAAGAGAAGGAGAGAAAAATATAAACCTCGATTGGATAAGAGGGTAGGGATAACTTCCTCTCTACTGTTGGGTTCGCACCTCGCTTACACAAATAAAATGTTAGGAAGGACTAGGGGCTTCTGTCTTTCCCTATTCATGTGAAAATGCCGCGTCTCTTCGGTTCGATCTTCCTTCCCCGTCCCCATCACCCCTTCCGATTTTACCTTTCTAAAGGAGTGTTCACCGCCATCCTAACCTTCAACAAGTCGCCCTTAACAACCTCCTCCTTTCTCCCCTCCAACTCCTCCATATCCCAATTTGCACTCACATACCTGCCCGCTAGCCAGTCCCTCCTCACCCCACTCAGCCAAACTAGCGTATCGCCCGCCAATTCGGGATCATCCACCAACAGCCCATGATACGCCTCGGGCATGCCCACCGCTAACTCGGTCTTCACACCCCCGGGATGCACACTATAGCACAGTACACCTTCGTCCCCATGATCCACACTCACAAACTCGGAGAAGCGCAGCACGGCGAGCTTAGTCGTTTGGTAAGCCGACGCCCCCGGTACGAGGAGGTGGGCGCCGATGCTGGACATGTTAATTACCGTCCGTAGAGAGTCTGGTGCCGAGCAGAGGAGCGGGAGAAAGATGGACGTCATTAGGTACACGCCCTTGACGTTGACCTCGAAGTCGGACCACCACGCTTCCGGCGATGTGGAGGCTAGCGGGACGAAAGGGGATAGCGAGCCCGCGTTGTTGATGAGTATGTCTAGGCGGGCGAATTCGTCTTCTAACCGGGCTTTTGCGGCGCGGACGCTTTCTTGGTCTGTCACGTCGAGGGTCAGGGCGAGGATTTTGGGTGCTGGATGCCCGGATTGCTGGGCGGCGATTTGTACGGCATGAGTTGTGGAAGAGAGGGCGGAACGCGCGGCTAGGCCGATGCAAGAGGCCCCCGCTTGCGCAAAGCTGATGGCGGTCGCGAGGCCTACGCCCTTGGAGGCCCCTGTTATGAGCACAGTTTTCCCACGGAGAGAGAAGTTGGAGGGGGAGATGAAGGGGTAGGTGGTATGGTGGGTGGTGGGAGTGAAGTCGGTGCCGTTGTTTTTGTAGGTGCCGGTCAGGTCTTGGGACATGATAGGGATATATACAAGTCTGCGAACGGGGGATGGGACTGATAGCGGAAGTGACGAGATAATGTCGAGGTGGTAGGATTGATGATTACTTCGAGGACGGCAGTTTGAGCTTTATTCTTGAGGCGGAAATGGAATGAGATAGCCGTGTTTACAATCGAGCCCTAAACTGTATGCTCCGGGGATTTGGATGGCTTGATATAGAATATCTATGACGCGAATCGCCGGAGTTTAGAATTGTGACCCCTCTCGGACTTTAGGATCTCGGTCTTAAAAGTCGTCTACTTTACATGTTGCGGCGCGCGCAGGGCGTAAAGAGTTTATATGCATATGCTAAAGATCTTTTCTCGAGTAAGCGTTGGTGAAGTGGAACTTAGGGTGAAATACTATTGGTCATTGTTTGAGTTTGTCTGTCGGTTAAGTTCAGAATTGAGCTGGAGTCAGCAATGTCCTAGCGTTTAAGGTCGGGTCTTTCCTGAACAGGTATCTGTTAGTCTTATTAGTTCATGGTTTAGGGAATCTTCCAACATTACATTGTATTTATGACCGGCTCGCTACTTCAAGTGGACGCTACGTCGGCTGCCATGATCATTCTCATGCACGCGCAGCCGCGGGTTGCTCGTTTGGGGTTGCTAGTTTGGGTTCATCGGAGTATTGGGCAAATAGCCCTGGAAATCCACACAATCTTGGTAAATGGGAGCCCGCATCGAGCGAAAAAAGCGATGCAAGGGTTCGGCTCTGAGCTCGCTAATGCAACAACGGCTGGCGAGGCGGGTTGAACTGCTGGTAGTTGGTTCATTTAGGGACAGTCTCGATCGTAGAGAATCATTAATATGTCGATTTTAGTACGCGCGCACATCCATCTGAGCCATTGTGAGCTAATCATGCAAGACAATCCTTGTCTGGGAAGCTATATTGACTTGTGAGGAAGGTGTGGAATACCATCCAACAAAACAATATGATCAGTGCGATATCTATCACTCTGTTAGCCTGCGATTTGGCTTTCTGAATAGAATAATTACAGAGAAATAGTCGCATGAGGTTCAGACGAGGCGAGCGGGGCTTATCTTTGGCCACCGCAGCTAACGAGCGGCAGCGCTTCATCGTGAACATCTCTATGCGTAGACCAGGGCCAAAACTTGTCGCTATTACCCTATCCCGACCGTATCCCATGTTCCTCAAGCGGTCGAGGACTATGAGTATGGTGGGACTAGAAGAGTTCCCGTAGGATTGGTAGATGTCAAACGATGCCCGCAATTGATCTTGAAAGAGGTTTAAGGCTTGTTGCGCGCCGCGCAGAATAGCAATACCTCCCGGATGCATAGCCCAGTCGCAGTCCGAAGTTTTGAAGTCATCACCATATCCGAAGGATGACTCTAGGGTTTTGTACATCGGCATTATGGCACCGACGCAATTCTCTGGTACGCATTTACTGAGTCGGAGGTGGTACCCTGGGCAGTGCGGTTAGTCCAGTTCATTCATTCAGGAATATCCCACCATGTACGTACCATCAGGTTCTACCAAGTAAGACATGGATGCAAGTGTACCTGGCAGGATTGCAGAATTCCAATCAAGGAGTTCAAACACAGGTCTAACTCCCCGCTCGAGACCTAACTCATTACACACCACCAAGGCCGCCGCGGCATCTGAGAACAGAACCGGCCCAATCGAAAACTCCTTGTTATCATCACAGGCACTCTGAAGCTCACATCTGGTGTAGAGGCTGCACAACTCACATGCAAATACCAATACCCTTGCCGGTATCCCTCTTTGGGCAGCCCCAGCAGCCATGTTTGCCGCCGTGCGCAATGCTGCAAGCCCACCTGCGCAGCCCACGCCATGTAGTAGTGTTCGATCAACTTCTGGGTCAAGATCGAGTTTCCCTGTCACCAATATGTCATAGCCAGGGTTTCCCGTATCGGTGCATGTAACGGCAACGGTATGTGTGACTTCAGAGGCACTGATTTGAGCCTCCAGTAGCGCCTTTTTACAGGCACTGACCGCAAGGTCCACGCCAATTTCCCTAAACGTTCGGGATATTTCGTCAATTGGTGGGGGACTGGAGCATGTGGTCTCGTCACCCGAGAAGTTGGATACGAGCGGACGGGACGAGATGCCGGTGAGTTTGTTTACGGCAATAAGCTTTTGGATCCTGTATTACACAAATCGTAAGTTAGGTTGTCGGGCAGTTTGTAAAAAATTAGCGGGAAACCTACCTAGTAGAGCCGATATGTTTAGGATAGAGCCTCTTAACTATGTCTTCGAATCCCTCAGAACTGACAATGTTAGAAGGGTACTGCGTGGCTAGGCCGGTGATGTATAGAGGTGTTCTGTTGGGACTTTGCGTTTTCATTGCTGGACTGTTGGGTACGATTGGAATTGTGTATTGCGGCCTTGCTTCAAAGAGGAGCTGTTATGGTGGTAGTTGCTGATATCCCTTGAGATGTATCTGCAAATTGGCAAGTTTATATGCAATTTATAATTCTTACGCCCCACTCGGCATGATAGAGGGGGAGGCATGCCGAAGTAAAGCACGGAAATCTGTCGACCTGTCTTTTCCACTTATCGAAGCGGCATTGTTGCCGCTTTAGAGCAACGCTCGAGACCTACAAGGCTAACAAGAGGTTCTCCTGTCTCCTGGAAGAGCAGGTCGCGATCGATTTCTCGAGTTAAGGCATTCCATCACACCACTATGCAATAAGATAGGCTAGGCCGAGGCCATGAAGTGGTCCAAAAGCCTAGATTTGGGATATACACAGGTTCTCGGGTACTCAGATAGGTCTAGAGTACGCCTTAGCTAGGCTTTAGTGAATAGTTGCTCGTGTTTTGCGCCACTGGAGCGCCACTTCTTATCTCTGTTTTGCCGGAGCCAGTGATTGGTGATGATTAGTGCCTGTGGCTGGCGAGCAGTCGCCTAGGCGGTCATCGAAATCTTTTAGGCCGAACCGGAAAATTCATGTGAAGCGTAAAAGCGCCGACTAATATATTGGGGGCTTCTCTCATATGCTGGTGTCTTGTTTGGCTCATTATTTGATAAAGTTTTCCGCTCTATGTAACATGCTCTAAGCCTATGCAAAACTTTTAGACATTTGTAAGGTTTATAAGGTATTAGAAGAGTGGCTTTTAATATATTAGAAGACTGTGAAGGCCGTAATATATCGATTAGCGTTTATGCTACGTCTATGCAGAGCCAGCGAATATCCTGACAACGAACATTACCGTCAACTGAGTTGCGACCTATATCTTTCCCATTTTCCTTATTCTACTTAGATTAATCAAATCTTGACACCTCATAAACCGCACACATTCTATGGCAGATATAATTTATGCAGTCAATAACCCTACCGCAGTTCCAATGTCCCCATCGATCACCGCCACCCTCCCGCATTCCACTAGCTCGAAGGGGGCACATGCACTCGGACCCAAACCGACCCTCACAAGTTTGACTTTTCCGTCACTGTTTTCCGTCAAGTTTTCGTTGGGCCACCTTAAAACGCTCGGCGTATTTATCCCAACACCTAACTCCAAGATCACTACACTCTTATCGTCTGTATTGCTCTCAATTTCCTCCAGAAAATCGTACCATGCATCCTCCTGTTCTTCGAATGGCCCCCCATTGAAGTACGACCCTCCGCGCACACAGATCGTGAGTTCCGTACCGCAGAACTCGCAGTGCGGAATCAGTGACTCGTCAGTGATGGCACATGTTTCGGGATCAATGTGCGGCAGCGTTTTTTCTAGATAATCGGCGAACGGAAACACAGCGTCTGGACGACACTTTGCATAGCACTGCAGATACCGATATTGCCCCTGCGGCGTTGCAATTCTCCTTTCCGGAAATCCGTTTGCAGCGAAGAGGCCATCGGCATTCGAGGTTCGTACGAAGTATCGGGTCTCCCCGAATCTCTCTGCAAGATCCAATAACGATCTGTAGAGTGTAGACTTTGGCCATTGTAAGATGAGATTGGCATGTGTGAAGAAGTATCCCCATTTTACTGCGGCGGAGGGCCATGAACTGAAGCCTATAGTGTCGTAGAGCCGATTCAAGCCGTGTTTGAGGAGAGCGGGATAATGCTTTGCGAAAAGGGAGGAAGAAGTATAGTCCAAGCCGTCCGAGGCTGAGAGCCCAGCACCGGCGCTTATGATCAGGTAGTCTGCCTCTTGAATCCACTGTCTAGCGCTTTCAATGCCTTTCGGGGGAACTATGTTAGTGAGTCTTTTGGGTACTGTGGTCGCCGATGCATTTGCTACTGTTTTCTCCAGATCGTCCAACTCTTGGGAATAAAAATTGAGGTCTTCTTCGGTGAAGACGTCAAAGATGATATCCGTGATAGGGGTGTCTGGATGCACCTCACACCATTGTATTACAGTCCGGACTGCGATTTTGGCTGCCATGGCCTTCGGAAAGGCAAAGAGCCCAGTCGAAATGCAGCAGAAAGCAATACTTAATCTACCATTAACATCTAGCGGTAGTGTTTCAGCTGCATCGAGACACGCGCTATAGCAGCTCGCTAACTGTTTCTTTGCCTCTTCGGACGGTGTTGTGCTTCTTCTATCTATGTTTGGGCCGACAGTATGGATAATGTATTTTGCGGGAAGATTAAACGCTGGCGTTACTTTTGCGCGGCCCACTGGTTCTTCATGGCCCTGTTCTTTCATAATGCGGTTCATCTCTTCCCGCAACCGCGGTCCTGCTGCAGAGTGTAGAACGTTGTCAATACATTTGTGGCCTGGTTGGAAACATCCGAGTAGCGCACTATTGGCGGCGTTGATAACCGCTGTGATATCTGTCAATGTGGTAATATCACCACGCCAAAGTGAAACATGAATCGTGGCCTTTTTAGCGTTTGAAGGTTTTGATTTTCTTTCTATCACAGTGCGCAGAGGTATTGAATTTGCTGGAATGAGGATTCTGTTGTGTCGTTGGTATATCAGGATTTTGTCGATAGCTTCAACGATGTGTGAGGGCAAAGCTGGGGTCGGCGGACGTTGGCAGAGGACATGGTGCAGCATTTGGAGTTGATGATAGGTGTCTGACTGGAGAGCGGCAGCAAGATGTTGTCGTGCCCGTTGCGGCGAAGCTCGAAATCTTTCATCAAGGAGGTAAGAAAGCGAATCGGTGAGCGCTTTTGAGAGTTTACAGGACGCCATATTGGGATTGATTTCTCTCAAAAACAGACTGATTGTTGGCATCAAGACAAAATATGTTCAAGTGGAGATTGCGGACTTAGTGTGTACGGAGCAGCATCTTAGGGGTTGGACGGAAACGTTTCCGCAGCTGAACAATAATGGTTAAGAATTATTAATCCCTTTCAGCTCGTACTTTAGAAGCTATTTTCGGATATGCTCTGGGTATTCAATCAGGGTGGTGGCTTTTTCCTTTGAACGGTGCTAAGCCCTCAGATTATTGTGAATATTGTACGTGAGAGTGCGTACATGCATGTACATATTTCTTCACCATAGCTCCAGTGACTATTCCGCTCCTTGATTATCGGCCAATCATATGGTCAGGCGATCCGGAGCGCTAACCGATAAAAGTACACTAGCCGATACCCTTCCATTTTTCGAACATGAAGCTGAACTAGACGTTGTCAAAGCCAGTTAGGTTGATTTGCGTTTCTTTGCATCTCTATATATTGAGTTGACGGCTAATTCGAATTTCTAGAACATTGCAAAGGCATTTATTGGGTTATCAGATAAGGGAGTGTCCCCTCACTCAGTCAAACGCCAGGCCCGGGTCACTTGTAAGCCTTAAGCAGTGATGTTGGCTTGTACGGATTCCACAGAGTAGTTTGAATTCAAATGCCTGGATTATCTTTAGCTTAGAATAAGTATGATAGAACCAATTAACTAGAGACACATACCCCTGTTCATAATGTCATCGCCACCAGGCAACTTGATCATCGGTCCTGGTGTGCCTTCATAGGTTGGGTAGGTTCAAAGGTGCAATTGCTATCATGATGTTGAGCCTACTCACGCAGGACCCAATTACATCCCGCGTGAGCGCAATTTATGTATTGCTGTGGCCCATTATAATATGGACTGATATTGGAGTGCTGCACTAGCACAAGGTATTTGCCAAGGGTAAATTTTGGAGTAGTGACATTTATTTGCGGAGGTTATTAGCTATATACTATTTTATTACCTTGAGAAGATTTAACGATTACACTTCGTGCCTACTGATAGTACTGGCCATCGGGACTTACGAACATTGCGATCTTGAACCAATCATTCTTACCCTTATAGTCCTTGAGTCCCCCTAAAGCCCTGGACATGTTAACTTGCTCGAGGCCATCGCGCCCAACAATATCGGTTTCAGTATTCCACTTAAGAAACTGTCAGCTACTAACTCTGCCTCACAAGATCTAGGCAAGCCCACTAGGCAGGGTTTTACATACTCCTATTGGTAATTAGCAGGAAAGGCTTTGGAAGCCGATAACTCTGCCAGCCTCAACCATTATGGTACCTATTTTGTGTCCTGTATTTGTGGCATTTATCCCGCAGACTTAGCTTTCGCTAACCCTAACCAAGTTTAGGTAGAACTGGGTACCGTACTTGACGAGCCGAAAAAGTCTAAGACCCGTCAGTTAGACAATACACGTAAATAAAGAGTAAGAAATCATCTTTGTGGAGGACGTTCCAGATGTACTTCCACTAATTTGAAGCCACGCCGTCCACAAGAAGAATCGGGAACCCATTTTGAGGATAAGCTCACGCGAATTCTCGTTTTTGATTGATGTACAATGCCCATCAACTCTCCATTCTCGAATCATCAAATCGGAAAGCATATAAATATGTGGTGATATGTGCTGGAGGGAGATCTTCATGATGCACTAGTAAGATTGCGCATGCTTTATCAATGGAGTAGGATTTAATGTGTTGCCAGAGCATGAGGAAGTTACATATGACGCATGTCTTATTTCCCAAACGCCCGTCTTCTGATTCCTGGTATATGGAGGAGTATGTACAGACTCAGGCATAATGACATCTTGATGTTGGTGTTCGACATTTCGGATCCTAAAGATGCCAAGAATTTTCTATATAATCGTAACATTAATTGGAATTGACCTATACGAGGATACATTCCCCGCCACGAGTATCATCTCTCATGCATGACCAGGAGGCATTTAAGCTGATGCAAACTGAAACACCATCCAATGACACCATCGAAGAAGCTTTGTTTTCGAAGTACTATTGCTGGGCAGGCCGGTGACAATCAATATCTCCATTCCGTGCAATTTATATTAAAATGCGATGTTCTAATTTAAGAAATGGTTCTCGAGAAACTCAATTCCACTTCCCCAACTGCTCATTTAGGAGCACCTCAGCTCCCTCTCAATGTTGAACGTCAGTCGGCAAAGTTGTCTCAGCTTCTCTTGCCAGATTCCTTGTAGGTTCCAGTGTCTCGTAGCGGAAAAGGATACTCCATAAGGGATCAGAACCTCTACGAAATGCTCGGGTCTGTTCCTGAAGCGGGACATTTCCTTACTAAATTCGTTATATCTAATATACGTCGAGAGCGACGTTCGTTGTTTGCGTTAATCAAGCATTGGCAGAACGAATACTGCGTCCACTAGTGATTCTAGATGGCATTGAATACACCTTGAATTAATTTGAAACGTAGTGTGAATAAATCCATAGGTAGAACTCTCTTAAAAGAACTAAATTACAGTTCTGGAGCTCGCAGATGTGATGACAGGACCCTCTGGTGATTATTGGCCTAGTCCACATGGCCACTATTTTCGTAGTAGAATTTTACAGTCCCTCCAAGCACAGATATTTTGGATACATCCAATTCTATTGGTAGTGAGTCTCGTTGTGGGTTTTGTGCTACAACAACACACAAGAAATTGAGCACCATCTATTTGCTAAAGTTTATTATACGACTTATTTCCCGTCATTTAATCATTCCTAAATCTGCTTTCAAGCTAGATATTTCCAAAACCTGACCTTCCGATCCTAATATTTCCCTCTGATTAGCCTTCTGCCCTTCAGAATGAAAGTGAGTCATGAGGCGCACCGTAAATACACGAATCCAGATCGCCAGCCTCGCAGGTATATTTCAGATTAGTCTCAAAATAGTACCTCTGAAATTTACCAGAAATGCGATACACAAACACCTTGCCCCTTTACACCCACTCCGTATCAGACATTTCCTCATTGTAATCCTTATTCTCCCAAGTTTGAATTGTCATGGGGATTTTCGGCTAGTCTGCCGAGCTGTATCAGATATCGACGTACGATATCACGGTCGATATCACGCCGGATATCACGCTGGATATCAGCTGATATACCCCTTTTTCATGTACATAAATATGGCCCGCTGGCCATCTTCAATCAACCAGTTCAGCTCCTCATCTCCCTCCCTGAGACAAGATTCGCCTCTCACCACATGAATAACTTTCAAGTCACTAACTCTGTAGATTATGATTCGGCCGTATTCTTCAGTTGCGAGAAATATGCCATTGAGACTTCATTGCGAGGATCGGATCTACTTTTCGTATCTGGTCAAATTAATTTGGTCGTTCTTCAGATCGGCAACTTCGTAAATCCTGACACTGTTCTTTGGGGAGCCCGGGGTAACGGGCCAATACTTTCCATTAGGTGAGAAGTTAGTGAGCCATTTCTATGCGCCGGATGGACCAATTATGTACTAACTTGCCCGAGGTAGCATTTCGGAGCTTGTAATATCCATCCCGAGCAGTTGTAGTGATGCATTTGCCATTAGTACTAAAGGATCGCGATATTACACTATTATTATGCACGTTCAATGTAAGATTTGCGAATGCATCATCTAGGCTGTCGGCATATACGATGGCTATTCCTCATACTTCCTTAATACTAACATCCGTCGTCCATCCTTGCTGAATGGATAAAGATCGAAGCTGGAAAACCTACCCTGGTAATGGGTCTCTTCACTAGTAGCTTGCCCTTCTTGGAAAGGGAGGTTCGGCCGACACTATGACTAGTTCACTGTAGTCTAGTGGAAGCTGTAAGGTATCAAGACTAACGAGGAGAAAAACAAATTTGATTGCTATCTGTTGAGGGCTAAGGAGTTATATACTATCCGATCTCCTGTTGCGCCATATCGAGGGCAGCCCTTGATTGGTATCCTGCCACACAGAATGTTACAATTAATAACAGTACTTCAAGCCTAATTTAGACACCCTGATACAACGATCGCGCCAGGCCCCCACAGAAAAAAAGGGAAGTAAAAGTTTGTATATACGTAAGGATGAGGGAAAGGGTTATTTGACGATCTTCCTGGGGAACCAGCCCTACGCCTAACAAAGAATGACATTGCCCAATAAAGTATATTACTACTCAAATAATCTATTCTCGTGCGAGAAAGAGGTTACCAAAAAGCACAGTACCAATAGTTCTTCGCTTTTCTCGGACCCCAGTTCCTCCTCAATTACTGATGCGCCTAGATCCTCCGTAACCCGCCATCAGTTTTCTCCAACAATCTCATTGATGAGTCTTGACGTTTAGATGCCACGTCCACTCGGACAACTTGATGTTTATGGCTCTAGGTTAATATTCAATCACTTAATTGTGACCTAGCCAGCGACGTTGCCTATTCAACTTAATCGTATATGCATAAGAAATCTAATAACCAAAGTTTTTTTCTGGTATTTAAATCGACAAATGCTGAATGACGAGGAAGGTATATGCGTTTAGACATGATGCGCGATTAATAGTTAGATCTGCTTAGGACCTAGCTTCATTTTGAATCGATAGTTTTACTATAAGTTACTACAGATGTGAGAATTTAAATCGCGTGAAATCACGTACCATTACGAGGTTAAGAATGATGCTATGAAGATGAAATGCTTGTACGTACAAAATCGAGCGCAAAGTTGACTAATGGATGGCTGAACCTCGGCCGCGGGGGTTGACGAGTAAATTGAGGTGCTGAACTAGGGACATTTTAACTATCACCGAGCATCTAATAGCTTGGATCTAGTAGGAATGGAACATGGAAACGATTTGCATAAAGGAACAGCGTAGAAAGAGTTTAGAAAACGCTGGTTATGTTTGAGGTAATAAAACGTGATAGAGTCATTAGCAAACTATTAACAAATATTCTTCAATTTTTAGCTCAACTCTGTTTGAACTTAAGTTCATTATATCTTTATATACAAGTATTGCCCCGCAGTGCCCGAGACAGCTGCCTGAAAGTAGCCTTTGCTTATTCTCTATGAGGATGTGCGTTCAATCATAAGCCGGATGGCGCACTACAGAATAATACGGGAAGATAGATGAAATTATACAGCAACGCCCTATTCCGGGAGCGGTGTCCAAGATGTTTGTCTCATGCTAAGACATGAAAAAAAAATCCTCAAAATGAAATCCCAACACTTCTTTAGTTGCATTTTCCATTTATTTCTTGGTTCTTCGTTGTTTCCATGACTACCTACTAAGGTACGCTCGTCTGTCCCCTCGCTATGAGCGGTACTAGCGCCACGCAGGTTCAATAAGTCTCCAGAAATTGAAGGATCTGCGTATTGTGAGGCTGCTATCTGAGGAGGTAGTTTCGTGGCACTCTTCAGAGTTTTATGCAGTGAAGAGGGCCCCTTACTACGTCTGGTATCATCTATTTCATGATAAGTCTCTGTAGGTATCGACGCCGAGGATTGTGGGGTAGAGGATGTTGCTGCACTATGTTTGGGTTGAAGAGTCTGACAGAGCTCCGATAATCCCGTTTCTTTTGCCTCGCGTATCTTTTGGGTCCGCTTGGTACAGTAATCCTCATCACTGTGACATCTACTATAGATTGCTTGAATTTTTTCAACGAGAGCCCCACAACTGTGTCGGTTCTTTGGGTCGATTCGAAGAAGATGATCCTCGATGTAGTCCAATATGTCTAAAACAAGATCGCTCGAGTCTTCAACATGACGTAAGGTATGGATTTCCTAGAGTGACTAGCTTAGTGCCGTCTCTAAAAGAGGCTAGGGTGAAACTACCTCATGAACTGATACTTTGGCCTGTGCTTTCCTCTCATACAAATCGCTTTTTATTAAGTTAAAGAAGTTGTCTTCTCGATAGTGAGGAATTTCGTTGATCGAATCATCTAACCTTCTCTGGATGAAATCGTCTATTCCCTTACTCCCACACAGGTACCACACAACGAACTCCAATAAAACGCACCCTATGCACCAGATGTCATACTGGGATGATAATTTTTGACTTACATCAAACTCCGGAGGCCGGTATGTATCAGTAACTCCAAGGCCTTCCGTGGACACTTTTGATTTTGACTTAGAACCATGAAAATCTGCAAAGCCAAAGTCAGATATCCTAAGAACTCCCATATAATCTGTTCCGGAGTTACTATGGTTCGGCCTAAACCACAAAATATTCTCGGGCTTAAGATCCCCATGTCTGCCGTACTTTTTCTGAGGTGCATCTGGAGATAGGCCATGAGTTTGTGCTTGTTTTTCTCGTACCGGGCTATGATGGATTTTTTGAAGACCAAGAACAAGACCTAGGAGCTGTGTAATCATCCATTTCGCTAGATGGGCGTCTCGACGTGGATCGGTTAGCTGGGAATAAAATTTCGTCCAGAACTCGTGGAGATTACCATCCGCCCATGGAAACACTAAGTGCAATTGCTGTTTGTGCTGGAATACTGCGAGTAGCCTAATTAGATGATTGTCTTTCTCGAGGTTCAAGCGCATCAAAGATTTGACTTCTTTGGTTTCAAGGTGATTCTCATCCGGACGGAGCTTGAGCGTCTTAATTGCGAAAAATGGATTGGACTCTTCAGTTGCCTAGAAAGTGGATGAATATAGTTCAGAGTGTTATATCTAAGCTAAGGCTTAGCTGGAAGAACTTACGGAGAAATCGCGGGAATTGTAATGCGCCACATGGAACTTAACTTTGCGCACTATTGAGAATCCGCCATAATTCCAAGGAGGTTGTTCCGATTCGCTTTTCTCGGCAACAAATGGTAGTACCACCCTCTCCTGCACCACCATTCGACGAACCTCTAGCTGCTTGTCGTGACTAAATTGAAAGTATGGCGAAAGCATCCACCATTGGTAAGTCTCGAAATTGTCTTTCTCGTGCGCTTTCCATGTTCGAAAAAGAGATATTGGCCTATTACTACCGTAACAAAGCCCTTTCCCATCCTTGCAAAAAGTAAAGGGCAAGTCACTATCATGAATATGTTCCGCTATAAAGTGAACGATCATATCGACCTTCTCTAATAGAACTAAGATCGCGAAAATCTTCCGTCTCGTAGTCTTATTAACATTCGATGGAATTTTCCAAACCCGATCAGCAATTTCGAGGCGTTCATCACGGGGGCCTATATTAAGTCTATTCAACTCATCGTGTACGGAATTTCTGGTCAGTATACGGTCCAATCCATTCATTGGTATGAAGTAGCAGCCGTTCCTTTCTAGCGACTCTAATTTAGCACTTCTTAGTTCCTCCCCAAGCAGACTCGATGGAGAGGATTGAATGCCTTGGTCGCGATGTGGGTCATTGACCTGAGTGGTGATTCGGCTTTGAGGCGAGATTGCCGAGCCCTCATCCTCTTCAGCATCATCAGCTTCCCCAGCCTGATCATAAATAGGTAGATAGACGTCGCTCTGATTTCTAAAGCGATCGGGTCCAGCATTGTCTGCCAGTTGGTAGGAATCGCCACTGTCCTGTTGAATGAAGCTACTGGCGCCGCTCTTGGATGGGGTATTTGTTTGCCACGTATCTGCCTCAACGCCCTCAGGGCGCTGAATCTTTAAATTGGGCGTAGACGGTACCATATCATCCTGTATATCCGGCCATGCGGAGCTCTGACAAAATCGCATTAGCGCAAGAAATTGATAACGATTAACATGTCAGTACCGTGGCGTCATTCGGTTGAAGGTGCCTAGGGGCAGCAGGCTGTATTTCTTTGCCACGCGAATTTTTAACGTCTTGATCCATGAGTGATAGAATAGAAGGACCTTCACGCCTGAGCTCTTGGGTTTGTGACGCTTTTTGTGACTTGGTGCCATCATGTCCCAACTTGCCGCCTCAAAAAGCCTACCTGCCCCATTTAGTCCTCCAATAATTATTCCGTTCGCCTGTGTAGGAGAAAATCCTACAAGGCTATCTAGAATGTTGGGCAGTGGCTGATGACAGCACCGTGCGGCATGAACTGGTGTTCAGCTCTTCCACTCGGTGGCGCTATGGTTCGCTTCCTCCCTCCATCAAGGGTTATGCAGCATGACGAATCCGTAGATCCTTCCCGTAATCGGGATTGCTGAGTGAGGCGCTCATGTGACGCTATTGGGGCCGGCACAAGAGGATTTATTTCATTTTGCGACAAGAGGCGCAAGCTTTCAGAATTTGGAAGTCCGAACACCTACCAGTTGGTTCTAGCATAGCCGCCTATGGCAAAATACCATCAAGCCACCAAACATCAGCTGAACCGAAGATGTACTAATTATGCCACCTCCCTCGCAAGAACCCGCTGACCGGTCAATCAGGCTATTAGGCATCTGGGGCGTCCTAGGCATCCTAGGCATCGAACCGACGAATTAAAGCTCCCTTCTCCCTGTCTCCACCGCGGTCGCTACGAAACATCTCGTCCTATTTAGTTTTCTACCTCGAAATCAAAGCCGAAATATCCGGACTTATCGTGAAAGGACCATCAAATTAGGATTCTGAAAAGGCATATATTCTATGGAAAGACCAATACAAACAGTTGTTCCTCAAGAGGACCTGATATTGAGGGGCCGCATGCATAGAAAGTGTGTGCCAGGCCCCGCTTACCTGTTCCGAGCCGTGAGCGAACAACTTTGTGCGAGTGGCAAAACCGGCAAGTTCAAGATTGAAGTAAGTACTACCTTTTCTAACCAAAGTGCATTCCTTAATGCTCTGGTTCAAGATGCGCCACAATGTCTACAACATCTTGTCAACCGAGTTTATTGACGTGGTAAGCCTCACATTGTTCTGCTGCAAAAGAAATCTTTCTCACTTCTTCTGCAATAGGATAGAATACGATACTGGTGAAAGCTCCAATACGAGACGATGACGGTACTTTGTCAGTCCAAGGAAGTTTATAGCCTAGATTTACCGGGGATGTATCCTAGTTATCGAAGAGAGACAAGTTACAGTCATTAGCTCAATGTGATTATTAGGCGTTCTTCTTATTTCACTTGTGACAAATACCAACGGACTTGCTACACTCATCTACCTCTCGATTTAAAAATACGCTGTATCTCCTTTTCTCGACTACATGTTTATTGAGAAGACCCTATGAAAGAACACATCAGATACTGACATGTTGTTTATGTATCTCAAATGCCTGCACCATCCATTAACTGTATGAATGACTGCATGCATCTAAACTACTATATGATTGTTCGATCTAGACGCAAAGCACACAAACATTTTCTGGTCTAAGACAGTAAATATTTTCATAGTACCTTAGGGAATTATAAGATCAATCCTATGCCTTCAATGTCCGAAATGATATGGGTTTGTCGCCCTAATTATGGTAGATGAGGCGATTCGACAGGAAACACGTTGTGTAAAAGGGTAAGGATGATAGGGCGATAGGGAAACTAGGCAAACGCTTACCACGAGCAGAACGAGGCTCTGCACCTAGCCTTGTGACCTTAGGCTCACCGGTCAATTGGCCTAGAATGCATCCCCACTGCCTTGACCCTATCATTTTATCCCAACACCCTCCTTTCAAGTGCTGCACCTGCAGTGTCACAGATGTCCTTCAACTTATAGCCATGTATCATAGGCAGCAACAGTGAGTTGGGTTCAGGCGATTGAATCTCACTGCACCGACTGGACCACATTGGTGTGCCACGTTTTGTGCCAGGAATTGTGTAGAATATATCGATTGAAAGTGTCTTCCCGCGATGTGTTTAAATAATCTCCTCTGGACTGGTGCAAATCTCTGCCTTGAATAGCAACCTCGTTGTCCTCTGCTTGAGCCCCCTGCTAAGACTTTCTATTCCCTCACACTTGGCCGAAATCTTCGCAAGACAATTCAATCCTGCTACTGAGGCTCAACACCTAAGAATCTTACGCATTAGAATGGCGCACAATCAGCCTCCCATAGTTCATGTAGAAGGCAAATTACGCCGGATCACCACCTCTGGTTTAGATGTCCCTGTTGAAAATGAAACTACCTATCGATCGGTTGCCGCTAGTGGGCATGAGATCAATCTAGAGGGAATACGCAAGGGAAGGGATTACAAAAATCTACGCGCGCTTCTCAGGGGGCACGGAGTCTCCCATCATGATCCCGGCAAAGTTTTCTATCCAGACCAACTACTTAGGCGAATTATGACAAGAGAGCGAGTTCTCGAGGAACTGAATCGGATGGAGGAAAGGAAAGATACTAGCCATATATTTTCTTCTTCCTGCACCGTCAGTTGGTATGCAGACCAGATCGCGCCACTAGAGGAGCTCGAACCAGACATTGCAAATGGAGTTCAGAACGCAATGGAGACGGATACCGAAACTCTTGAGCATGCGAAGTCCGGATCTAAACGGTATTTGAAGATCTTTGCGATACTTCTGCTATGTCAATTCAAGGACAGTATCAAGAAATTCATCGATGCCGGAGTGTGTGACCAAGATCTGCCCCTAGTTAGGTGCAATGAAGGGCCAGGCAAGTCCGGTCTCGCACTTCGTAGTCGGCCACACCAAAAGCTTCAGTGCTTTCAGAACTTCAAGGAATCAAATTTGGATCAATTTGAATGCAATCAGTATCAGTTTCTAGTCCCTTATTTTTGTCTATCATCAAACGAAAGCATTGCCGTTCGACATACAAAATATTTCCAGAGAACGATATTACCGTGGACAGGGAATGACTTGAGAAGAGAGAATAGTGGAGGCTATGGTCATATCTACTGCAAGAAAATCCACTATTTTAGCCACGGGTTTCACAGTGTTAAACAAGTTGGGGCTGGAAACGGGTGGTTCGCAGTCAAAATGATAACCACCAAGCAAAGGGATTTCCAGAACGAGCGTGATATGCTCCAATTATTCAGCGGAAAACACGATCATCTGATCAATATACTCATGACTTATACTCTTGAGGGCAACAATTACTTAATCTTCCCCTGGGCTGATTGCGACCTAGAGTCATATTGGAAGCAGACTAGTCCGCCGTATGACCCATGGACGAAGTTGATGAGGCCGGATCCGATGCATTGGATCTCTAAACAGATCTTGGGTATCGTTTCAGCCGTGCACAAACTTCATAACCCGGATCATCTCCATTTGGTTGAAGATAAACGATATGCCATGCATGGAGATTTAAAGCCGGAGAATATTCTCTGGTTTAAAGGGAATCGGGAGGCAGATGGAATACTCGTGGTAGGAGACCTAGGCATCTCCTCGATTCATCGAAAGGAGAGTCGATCAAACATCCCTAATAGGGAGGTACCGTTCTCACCCGATTACCGACCACCCGAGTGCGACCAAGAGGGTGGCGTAATTTCAAGAGCGTTCGACATATGGACTCTCGGGTGTCTCTTGCTAGAAATGATAACTTGGTGTCTAGGCGGATGGAACATGGTCGAAGAATTTGAAAGGAAAAGAATGAGGGTTCCTTATCTTGGGGTGAGGTCAAACATATACTTCGATGTCCAGAAAGCACAGGATGGGGGGGAGGTCATTATGGTCAAGGAGGCGGTGATTGAGGTAAGTATTATTTTCATTCGTCTGCTACTCCGATCAGAGTGGAATTACGCTTCACATTCATCCGTCTCGCTATTGGAAGAGGCAGGATCGGCGATAGCGAGGTTGATTAAGAGTCGCCTATTAGAATCAGTCGCATTCTTTAACAGTTGAGGAATGGCAACATAGTGGTGCGGCAAGAATCTGAAGCATATTTATTCTGACTTTACGGGTACTATGATATAGACTGACGGTTTGAAGTGGATGGCCGCTTTGCATGCCCATGAAGGATGTACGAAGTACTTTCACGATCTACTCGACATAATACACAACAACATGCTTGTCGTCCTATCCAAAGGCAAAGACCGAATTAGCTCTGGCGGCTTACTTGAAAAGATTAGAGAAATAGACAGACGGGTCTCTGAGCGAGAGTACGGACACCTTGCATGCCCTACGAAGCGTCTTTATGGCCGTCCTATCGCAGTCAAGATAAAGGTCAACCAATATGCTAGGGAGAGAATTGACAATTTCAAGGGTATTCTGGGAACATATGATGGGAGAGCGGTAGTATCAAAAACACCATCGGAAATGAAGGAGGTCGATTGAAGCACATTTCTTACGAAACGATTTTTTGTTCGATAGTCTCGGGTTGTTTTTAGTTCTCGGAGGCTTATTAATACCACTGATTTTGATTCCGCTCCATCTAATATATGAATAAACGGCCATTACAAACTCTTATGATGTCTATGCTTATCGAGTTATTCCTCTCCAGCTGAATAATACTCGGTTCGATACGCTTTATCGATATTCTTAGAAGCCAAATGTTACTGAGAAACGTGTAGGGTAATCATGTATAGAGTATTATGATATCGAGATGAAGCAGTCGTAAGATCGTGGCAATCTTCGAGATTGGGGACATCGGAATGCGTTCGTTCGTGCGTTTATGGGAAGACTTGACGAGACAAAGATACTACTGTTCAGAATAATGTTCTAGTTTCACGACTTTTCTCAGCTCCTCGAGCTCGGCCTTTATCCGTTATTATAATTGAAATATTCGCTACCAAAAATCGTTGGAAGTCATACTGATCGTAGAAGGCGAGGGATCATGCATTGATATTTGCCACGGGAATACTATTCTGCTCGTTAGTTTCTAAAAGGAGTTGTCCGTGCTAAAAGATACCTTGATTTGCACTCGATTCCAGCCGAATAAGCCTGCGAGGAAGTTTTCCAATGCAGGATAATCAATATATCTAGCATTGAGGACGACAGTCTTCATTGCGACAATGGATAGGCGAGCTTCAAGATATTCTTAATCAAAATGTTCGAAGAATTCTTCAAAGGGCAGAATATAACCAGATATAAACCTTGTGAGTGAACTGAGGCGGTGTGTTAGACTAGAGTTGTGAGAACACTGACCCAAAAATTCAAGGACACTTGGCGACACGTCAAGACAGGAAGCGCCGAGTTGGCCTCAGAATGCGTTTTCATGCAAGGTGACATTGCATCCTTGGTAGTACCAAACAAAAATTGACTAGGGCTGTACAAAATCTGTCCTACAATTGTGCGATAGAGTATATAGTAGGATATGCCTCACTTTAATTTCATTGTAGGCCATAGGGCGATGTTATAATCGCTAGGCTGGAAGGGTGGCGGATCAACTGGCTTGCTTTTGATGCTGACGAGATTTTCGCTTGCCTGGGCATGCATTTAAGCGCTTCGACCCCATATCTGTGTTACGGGCTGAGACGAACCAATAATCATGTATCACGGCCACTCAATGCATGTGCTGACCGGTGAACACCGTTGCATCCCACATAATGCCACCTCGATCTTGTCGCGAGCTCTCCCTCTACCTCTTTTGCGATCTTTCTATTTCTCGTCTACGAGGCGATTCCTCTTAATGCTGCAGACGCCATGAATTGGGCACGTGATAACACAGGTTTGAGTGAGATAGACTTGTCAAAAGTTTTCAAGTATGAGCCGAGAGAGACGACGGTGATTCGCCTGTTAGCAAGTACCGATGTCAGCCTGCCACCACATCTCTTCATCAGTCTATACTCACAATTCAGTGGCGAACCGAGATTTACTCCTATGAAACAGAAAAACAGTGGTATGACTTCATAGAAAATGTAAGTAAAGATCCTGGACGTATGAATGCAGGACAATTGCTTGATCTACATGACGAAGGGGTCTACAAATAAGGTTTCTGATTCTGAGTAGAAGATACCTTCAATTAGTGGGGATGATTCGGGACTGGTTCTACTGTAAGAAACCAAGAACAAGTTTTATGCGGTGGGGGCTTATTAAATCAAGAGTTAGGTTAGCGAAAAGAAGTGGAGAGCCCACATCACTACAGTTGCAGAAGACGTTCTCCGACGATTGGATAGAAAAAGCAAACAAGAAGCCTGTAGATACCCGCTTTCAAAGAGCAGACACCCTCGCCCGCTTAGAGGAAAAAGCGCAGGTACCGGAGAGTAATTCACGTAGCAACCCTGCCAATGGAAGAAGAAGCGTCCGCACAGTACCATTCTCAAAACCTACCTTTGAGCGTGTGACGCGAGCCTTTCATATTCACGGATCGGTCGCTCGAGTTATCAGCCGAGCAGATGTACCAGTTTTTAACTGCGAAAAGGTTCATATGCGGAGACCCGCAACTGGTACGAGACCACATGGGTTTATATCCTGGTGGAATTGTATAATTTACTAATTTTTTGCTCAGTGTATCATTGTCGATCTTCAAACGCCTGGGAGATGGATCTCGCACTAACCACAACCCATTTCCCTGAAACAGAATTGACATTCGCTATTTTGTTTGGCTGTCCTTTCTCTATTGAAAAGGAGGTTATTACAAGACTTTCGGAGATTAGAAAAGAAGCATCCCATCCATTACTCCTACCGGGAATCTTTGCCGAGATCGAGAGGAATCGTCATGTGAGCCTCGTCGACGAGATGGGCAATGAGGTAGAAACCAAGATATTCGAACTTGACTTCCAGTCTAGTGATTTGGAAGGACCTCAAGGCGCAAATGCTGAAGAAAAGAGTAGGAATAAACGCACCGCGTATTTAGATTTGGCATACTTACGAAATGCACTCGTCAGCTGGAACACCCAGCTGGCAAAAATGGTTCGTCATGCTCAAGACCTTATAAATGCAGATATCTACGGGGTGCGGGAGCACCTTATCAATCCTTTAGACTCCTATGATAAGCCGATAGAGGATGCTTGGGCAGATGTTGAAGCTAAGATGGCGGTAGACATTGATTCATGCAAGCATCCCTGGAATTTTCAAAGCCAAGACCAACATCGCGACCAAGGAGATCCGTTGCGAAATATTAGTTATATGGTCAAGCAGCGTCTTATGGCAATTCGGGATGAATACGACGACAAGATTCGCGATTGCACAATGCGTGTTGACGGAATGGCAATGGCAACTCAATGGGTAATAGGCCTCTTAGACTCCTACCGGAAAAGAATGCTAACCTCGTAAAGGCGCATGGAGAAACAAATGTCGAAATAGCACTTGCAACAAACCGGGATTCGAGGCATATGAGGTCCATCGCTCTAGTGACGATGATTTTCCTCCCCGGGACATTTTTTGCTAGCATGTTTTCTATGACTTTTTTTAACTGGTCTAATGATGCCGGCACTCCTATTGTTTCAACGTATCTGTGGATATATGTTTTGATAACTGTATTTTTTACGGCCCTCACAATCGGATTGTGGTATTATGTCGTCATTTGGCGACCTTCCCATAAAAGAATGCGGGATGAGGAGGATGTAAACGGCGACGAAAAACGCGCAGCTGGATGGCAACAAAGTTATCCATTTCGAATGATGGTTCGTCTCACTCGTAGTTGGAGGAAGGGGCCTTGATTTATTCCATGTTTTACATATGATGTACAATTGTCCATTTTCTAGGTGCTTTGAAGGTAGGAATCATCTTTGGATTTAGCATAGATTGCTTGACCTTTTAGCACATATTTAGAACGATAATTGCACACAGATGAGCCTCTAGTCACAAAAGCCTAATAAAATAACTTCTGAAGATACCGCTAATAAATTTGACTCACTTCATTTATGCAACTACAGCGATACATGGCCAATTGAAATTTTGGTAAATGCACTGACAAAGCTCTCGCGTGTCCAAGCGCTGTATGTAACTTCATTCTATAGGTTTAAAGCTCCTTGAAGTGTCCTGGTTTAAGCTCCTTAACATTGATTCCAAAGATTCACCCATCAGGAACGGACTGAAATCTGTGCCTAGATCTATCATTCGACAAGAGACTATTTCTTATGTTTGTACACAATATGACGACCCAACTTGGTAGCACTCTACCAGGCTAGCATTAATACATCACTGTGGCTCGGTTACGCTCCGCGCCATCTCCGCGTTCGCTAGTAGCCCTGTAGAGAGCATCATGAATAGGGCTTTATGTTTAAGACAGTAGTAGACTTGGGGGACTCATATGTCTTGTAGATTTGCCCCTGGTAGCTGTAAACAGCATATCGAACGACAGATCAACCCTTCGAGATCTGACCCACAGCTCCTACGAGGAGAGTAGGACTGCTAGAAGGAGAAGTGCTCTAGAGGGCAGCCGACCTAGAACACTCATCTTGGCGAGCAATTACATGATACCTAGACTGTATAAGAAAAGGTTGTATGACTGAGGAAATGCCAGGGGCAGCATCAGTTGCTGAGGCAAATATTGATGTATTGAAGGAGGGTAAGTGGCCTGCCAGGTTAGAGGCTGGTAATGGCGAGACTATATAGGCCTGAAAAAACAGACCAACTATAATAGGATAGTAGAAACATGCGACACAGTGCGTCAAAACATTGAGGCTTTTGTATGCGATTTCAACCAGGTGCAGCGCGGTTATCGCTCCATCGTAAATTGCTATGAGCAAATCACTCGTATAGCTTTTGCACCTCCTGTCATTTATTCTCACCTATAAATGCATGCCTGTGACCAGAATACCTATTCTAGGTGGTTTTTGCATTTGCTAACCGCTAGATCTCGGTCAGGACTCGGGGTTGGGGCTATTTCATAGGTCGAAATTGACTTCGAAGAGATGACTTGAATCCACCCGTGCTCTTGGTCCAGCTACAATGGAAGCATCTAGATTCCATCAAGTCATGTGGGCAATTGCCAGCAATTTAACAAAATTGGCTTGTCGCGCGGTCAGTCACCCACGAGTTTAGACGTCTCTGAACCTCGGAACAACGGAGTGACTTAATTACCGTAGCCGAAGAAGGCTAGCTGCATCGGCTTACCGTAAACAAATTAGCATTGATCTGATAAGAAAATATTTATCAGATCGTACCTCTGACCCTCGATCCTCATCACCAGACAACGTCCATATCCCTCCTTCATGCGCAGCCTTATCCCTGTCCTTTCTCTTGTTCTGTTCTACAATGGGGTAGCTGCGCTAAGATCCGGGAATCACTGCTTCGACGGTTGCAGACTTACGCTGGATTACGTCGACTTCAACGACACGAGTCCAGCCCCTAAAAAGAAAATTAGGTCGTGCCAGAGTGTGCTCCATGCAAAATCATTATACCTCTGTATTAATTCATATTGTGAAGAGTTTGGACGTGAGGACTGGCTTCGGGTAAAGGATGAGACATGTCTTGCTCTGGCGAATACAACTCTACCGCCCTATAGCATCATTGCCAATTACACACGGGATGACTTGGCCAAAGTTCATCGGTTGAGGATAGAAGAAACTCCAGTGTTGCTGCGGGAGATTATCATTCCGGACGAAGTGTTTTTTAATAGAGCCTTTAGAACGCTGGTATGATCTTGGTGAACGTGCCTTCTGCATGCAAGCTTAACTTCTGCCAGGTCGCTGCGTACTTCGAGACTGACATTCATTGGCTCTACGGGTATGTATCGCAGCTTCCGGTCTACCTTTACAATGTTAAATACTATAGGCTATGCATGTTTTACTTTTGGTTTATAATCGTCTGCATCGGCGTGGGCACGCGTCTCATATCCCTCGTTCATGGCGTACGACGCCAGGGGTGGCAGCTCATTCCCGAAAGCGAAGTCAACGCTGAAGAGCAAAATGTCACCCAAGCCTATACCATCTTCAGCCTTCCATATGCCCTTTTTAAGCGATTCATACTCGTCCCTGCAACCTTCGGCAAACGTTGCTCGCAAAACATAGGGCGGAGCACGGTCCCGCCACGCATTCAAAGCTTAACCATTCTGTCACTTGTGACCTTGAACATCGTCCTTTGCTCTATCAGTTATCCTGTCTCCGAAGGCAATTTGTACTGGCCGAAGGTATCCGACCAGTTATGGCGTTACATGTCCGATAGAACAGGCATCATTTCGTTGGCAAATTTCCCTCTCATCTGGCTTTTCGGCATGCGCAACAACTTTCTTCTGTGGTTGACTGGATGGAGCTTTGGTGCATATAGCAATTTTCATCGATGGTCGGCTAGAGTGGCTACTCTGCAAGTAGTTGTGCATTCAATTGGTTACACC
This sequence comes from Lojkania enalia, assembly GCA_010094045.1. Taxonomy (NCBI): domain Eukaryota; kingdom Fungi; phylum Ascomycota; class Dothideomycetes; order Pleosporales; genus Lojkania; species Lojkania enalia. The sequence continues at coordinate 354,678 of ML986610.1, forward strand.
TATATGATCATGGATTGTAAGTGTATCACATGGAAAATTGCATTATCTGACCGGAAATAGATGGCGGCTGGTCTGGCTTTACGAAATACCTGCAAAAGCACTACTTCTGGAACGGGGAGCTGGTTAGTCTTAAATAATTTAGAAATAGCGTTGACCTAATGACTAGTGTAGGCAACTATCTTCATGTGCACAATACTGGTATTCTCAGTCTATAGCCTCCGTCGAAGGCATTACGAGGCCTTTCTCAACGTTCACATAGTAATTTCCTTCGCCGTTATCATCACTATGTACTAGTAAGCCCTCGCTTCCCCATTAGCATACCGTCGCTAAGTTACATTTTCAGTCACGTTGAGATATTCACGAAAGACGAATGGTATACATTTATCTATCCATGTTTCGCGATTTGGGTCGCCGACCGACTGATTCGTATACTCCGTATACTAATGTTTAATTGGAAATTCTGGAACACAGGGTGCTTTGCGACCTACGATCCGAATTCAAACCTTGTGCGTCTGGAAATCCCATGTTCGCGGGACCTTCTGGGTACCAAACCTGGAACGTATTATTACATATATGTGCTTAACGATCTACTCTTTGCACATCAGAACCATCCATTCACACTTGCGTACATTGCGCCAAGCAAATATGATGCAGAATCGAGAGACGAATTTGCGGAAATACTCCCCCTCCGTCGAGCGTCTTCCCGTCATTCAGGTTCTTCATCTTCGAGAGAATCCGATTCCCTTCTCGCTTCTATGTCTCCGTCCTCTTCGTCCCTCGTATTTCTCATCCGCCCATATGACGGCCTCACCTCTCGGCTTCGGAATCTTGCTTCCATGACAGCGAAACCCGCAAGTCTACGCGTGCTAGTAGAAGGCCCCTATGGCGGCACGACACCCCTGCGCGACTTCCCCAACGTCTTGTTCGTCGTCGGCGGGACAGGAATAGCGGTGCCTTTATCCTACCTCCACGCCCTACATAACGAAAATTCACATGCAATTAATATCCGGATCGTCTGGGCAGTCCGCTCTTACGCTCTGCTAATCGAGGTTCTGGAACGAGATTTTAGAGGGAAGTTGAATGATGCACGCGTAGCGCTTATAGTCCATATTACTCAAGACAGATTCAAAGATGACGGGGTTGAGGGTCCTCTAAAGGTCAAAAAAATCAAGGCTGGGAGACCAGATGTAGATGCCGTGGTGGAGGAAGCAGCAGGACTAGCTAGCCAAGGCAGTTTAGCGGTTATGGCATGCGGACCTGCGCAGATGGCAGACGATGCAAGGAGAGCGTGCGTGAGAGCTTTGGGTATGGGATGGCGCGGTGTGGAATATTTCGAAGAGAGTTTTAAATGGTGATATGGTGTTTCTATATGTAGCAATCAGTAGGTCTATATCCCGAACCTCCATACAAAATGTAAAACTCGCGCCATGGCGTACTTTGAACTAGAACAAATTTTGTCCGGAGACCTAATCTTCTGTAGGTATACATATAGGCCCCCTATATTTCATTTCTAGAAACGCCGGAACACATTATAAATTCGTTAGAACTGCGTTTAAATCCTCCTGGCTCATATATATATTATGAAATTGGTACAGGTAATTCTATTTTATTTTTACTAAAGCTAATAATTTAATTCTATACCGCCAAATCCGCGCCTCTTTGCCACCCCTAATAATCATTTTGCCTCGCCCAATATTTTCCTTCCCCTGGCATCCTGCACTTTTGAAGGCCGCACTGTCACCTAATGGAGTAAAACTGCCTAAATAGATTGAAAATCTACAAAGATTATTTCAATATGATATCTCTATTATCTTGCCCCTATTATTTATAACTTGTCTATTGAATAAGTCTACCACGCATAGTAGGTTCATAGACAGGCACCTTCATCGGCTCTATAGGAGTTTCCTGTATGCAATGAACTTGTGCCCATCTCAGCCATGCCGCGTACGTTCCTTCTCCACAGTCGCTGCCATGATGTTTCCTCCATAGCATACCAAGAGTGTCGCTCCCGAAAAGCTTGGCGGAAAACCCATGCATAAGTTTAATACACCAGCTTTCAGTTACTACCCTCTCAACAATTTGTCTCGCCAAAGCTTGATCCTGGGTTTCTTCTTCTCCTGGCTTAGGCATTCGTTGCGCGAATAGATCAAGTTGCCGTTGCCCATTCCAGCCTGTCATTTGTTCGTTCACATACGCGTAGTCGAACATACTAAGCAGCCAGCACTTCTCGCGCACGTACTCGGGCCCATTCCAACAATCATCCTCGTCTAGCCATCGCTGAGCGGCTCCCATGCATTGTATCTGGATGGCGTAGTCTGTCATATACTCGGCGTTGATAATTATTTTGCCCTGCTCTTCATCATCCACCTCAACTTCGCTCGGGACTCGTAAAAGCGGTGTATTGCTCAAAAGAGGATGGGAATGCATTCCGGTAGTGTTAGTCCTTCCCTCCCAGACCTTAAGCAGGATGTTGTGTGCCCGATGCACTAGCGGGTTGTCAGGTTTTGAGCCAAAGGCGAAGTTGACGATGGAGAGATCCGGATCCTCGCCCATAGTAAATCCTGCAAAGTCATACGGAGAATCGGGGTTGGAGATACGTTTTGTCCATAGCCAGTCCAGGTCCCCAAATTGAAGGATGCCGACGTCAAGATAGATACCGCCATATTTTAATATTAAGGGGTACCGAATTAAGTCCGAGGTATGCTGCGCAGTGTATTTTCCGGTAATCGCACCGTTAGTGAAAGCAGCAGGCACTACTGATGGAGATGATGTATCAATATATCGGGCGACATTCAGAGGCGATCCGGGTACGTTGTCGAAAACGTAGATGGTCCAGCCTAAAGGAGAATAGCGTCGATACCAAGCGATGACGTTGCGAAGAAGGTACGGCGGAAGGCTACCCAACCCCAAATGCCAGAAGGCAAATATCTGTTTGGAATTCGCCGTCGGCGGTTTTGGAGATGTGAGCGCTAACGGGAGTGGCTCATTATCGGCGATTGGTGGGGCCGGAGAGTATGGGAGCGGGGAAGTCCCCGGAATAGGAGGGAATTTCATCCCAAAAGCATTCAAGTAGTAATTAGTTGATTCAATACTATTTCGAGATGCCATATCCCAATTATATATGCTAGAGGAAAAGTTGAAGTTGTTAATGCACTCTTATGCTTGGCATCTCGACTCATTCTGAGTACATTAGTTTGCCTTCCGAGTTGAGATTAGTTCAATTAGAATTATACCGGCTACGACGCAAATAGAATAGTTTCTGGGATACACTCAATTATGGATCATTCCATTCTGTTTCCTTCACGTCCTTTCAATACGATAGTGGCTCAACACCAACTATCATCAATATCAATTATTTTTTGGTCACCCATAATCACTGATGCTAAATATGAGTCACTTCAAATCGATCCTAGGCTATAAACTTGCCCGAATGAGAACACCGTTCAGATCAGTCACTGGATCTTCGTTCTCCACAATTCTTAAAACTCTCGTCGGCTTCTTGTATCCCAATAAAGAAAGCATATTGTTACTCATAGTGAGAGCTTTGCTTCTTGGTATAGCCAAGAATTGATTTTCTTCAGTGCGCATCGTGCCCCCGATGAAGAACAGTCCGTGCATCTTGCGAATAGGACCCAGAATTGAATTATGGCCTCCACCATGGTAGCAAGAGGCCAGAAAAATCAAGGCAGAACTTGGCTCCATTTCTATTCACATTTTGAGTTTTAATGCTTCCAAAGGGTATGACGAACGATTATGAACCACTTACCAGCAAAAAACACTTGGTCCATCTTTGGCCACCTATTATCATCCCATTTACGAGAGCCGGGTATAAACATAGTAGCGCCATTCTCCCTCGTAGTCTTGCTACCCGCAATCAGACACCCGAATTGGCTGGTTTTATTCAGCTCAAACTTCCCACTATGCTTTATCGCGTGTACATTGTCGTCTTGATGGAGCCTCTGCCTTGGGGCCTCGTATCCGATGTGTAGCGTAATGCTGATACTGAGTCGTGGCTCAATAAATTTTATTTTCGATATAATCTTCCCAAATAACAGGAAAATCATCCCGAAGAATGGAAGTTCGAAGCGCGTCGAGGACGGGTGATTCTGTCACGTTAGATATTCGGCTATTACGTCAGCTACATCCTGTCTATATATAGACCTTCGATATCCCTCAATTCACACCACTTTTGGCTGCCATTTCTCCCCTCTGCCATCGTGACAGATTCGCACATCTTTGCTACGGTGGGCGACATCCCAACAAGACCGGGCACAACGAGAGTTTCCTTGGGTATGATATTTAACGCAACTTCTTCAGTCGATGGCGTTTGCTGCCGGTAAGCTTCGATGTCTGCATCAATGGCATCTAGCTCGTCGAGGCTCACAAAGTGGGTGAGGATTATGCCTTCATCTCGCTCCAAAATGCTGAGAATCTTTCCCACTAGGCAGTTGGAAGGTAATGAGCTAATTGAAGCCCTTGGTTTATAGGTCGGATGAATTGGTTGGGTCGGCGAAGGTGTCGTTGTGCTCATCACGGCCGAAGGACCTACTAAAAGCTTAGAGTCAATCAATTACCAAAATAAATAAGTCAAAATCAATGAACAAAGAATGAAGAATCTAAGAACGTTATAAACAACACAGGTAGAACAGCAAATTAGGTAACCCATACACTGAAGCCGTGTTACCTTAGCTTACGATGCTTTAGATTGAGAATCCAATAAGTCTGAGAAAAATAATTACGCAAAGACGAGTTTAATGATGCGAGTTTATCAACTCCATTATTTCCGTGATATAGATGGGGAATTTTGAACCAATTCTAGAAGGTGCCTACGGCTCATCACATGTTCAATCTCATCACTAGATGCCAAAGTTTAAAATGTTTTAAGAAAGTAATCGAGCTCGGTGTAGCCAATCATTCACGCAAAGAGAAGTGGAGCCAATCATATTGTTCAATCTGAGGGGACAAACCTTCCGGATCGGGTATAGTAGACCTATGATCTAGATCAAAATAGATCCGACTTTATGCTGAGGACACAGAATTACCTCAGTGAATCTAGCGCATTTGCGAGGATGAGCAGAGGAAAACGGATCATGGACATTGAAATATCCGGTTTTAGATTCTAGTGGGACATCAATTCATGTTCAACATTGCAGTTCAACTTTCATCTTACCGACCAATTTACAGCAAGTAATCATGGCAGAAGTCATTCCGGCATTGTCGTTCCCAGTAGCCACACCGAGCACCAAGGCCAGACCCATCATTTCCGACAAACTTCGGCCTAGATCCCAGATCGCCCGCCCGGTGTTTGATCCATCCAAGCACCTTAGTTTTGTTAGTCCTCCGAGGACTCTCACGCTGAAGGACATTGATTTGCCAGAAGATGCTGGGATCAGTCCCCTGGCTGTCTCAGATCCATTCCCATTATTCAGCGAAGAGGCTATCCAGGTGATGAGGAGCGAGATTTTTACCAAGGAGATATGGGACAACTGCTTGCATAGTACGGAGTTCGCCGGATGTCAGCTGAGAGGCCATTGCCCAAAGTCGGTATGCCCTGTTTCTATGACTCTTCGTGAGACTAGAATTTAGTAGATATGCGCCATTCATGTATGATGCATGGAAAAACGCGAAGACACTCTCCATCGTTTCGAACATCGCCGGTGTTGATTTAATTCCGAATATTGACTTAGAAATCGGCAATATCAACATTGCGGTTCAGGACCTAATGGAAAACACCTCAGTGGAGGGCCACTCTACGGAAGAGAATTCTGTCACTAAGTGGCATTATGACAGCTACCCTATCGTATGCGTTGTTATGATGAGCGACGCATCGACTATGATCGGGGGCGAAACTGCGGTTCGAACTGGATCGGGTGAGATACTCAAAGTGCGAGGTCCACAAATGGTAACCTCATCCAGACCATCCCGTGTTTTCATCAGTAGGATGAACTAACAGAGGCAATATTAGGGATCCGCTATCTTGCTTCAAGGGCGAGTAATATCACATCAAGCACTTGCAGCAGTCGGCGGGAAAGAGCGCATTACGATGATAACATCATTTAGGCCGCGTGACCCCTTTATGGTAGACGACTCTGTTCTTACTTCCATTCGACCTATTTCAGACCTGAGTGAGTTGTATTATCAATGGACCAAATATAGGGTTGAAGTTCTGGAGGAGCGGCTACGGGGTATGCTCAGAGTGCTGGAAGAACAGCATCGCGCTGAGAGAAAGACCGACGCGGAGAGAATCAAGAGATTCCTCAAAGAACAAGAGGAGTGGTTGGCGATTACTGAAAGAGAGATTATTCCATGAGAATCGGATAGGAAGACACTGCGATTGTCAGTCGATATTTCCATTCTTTAGCATTCTTTTGATAGTGATACAGAGAAATAGGTTGTAATTATTCCATTATGTGATAAGACTTTCGCAGTATACAAATATAATTCAATTTAATCTCTTATGATAGAAGTCTCATCCGAGCATGACTATAATGTGTTAGTGTTCCAAATCATGAGTGGGAAAAGAAACATATTTTCTCACCCTCCCAACCCCAATCCTTCATTACCCCAAGCCAGTGCAATCCACCCTTGACCGTATACTCTACACATCCAGATCTGGTCAAAGTGTCTACTCCTCTACTAAATGCAGCCGACATCGGGAAGTCTGATGATCCGGTTGCCGACGATGACCCCTGCACGGACACAATCTTGCCAAAAACGGGGCAATATCCATGCATGGCTACATACTCATCTCTTCTTTTCCACACTTCAGAAGAGATTTGTAGGCATCGATCAACTATCCCGGTAATCATGTGCCTTGCCATTAATTTCCAGCGCTCTTCGACCCAGTCCCTATCCTCTTCCTCTATCGCCTCGCAGCCTGCTACCATCAACGGGAAGATTTGTACAATTCTAGTGTTAGATGTGAGAGGTACTGTGGCAAGAAACACTAAAACTTTCTCTGCTAGGCCCCATAGGGATATTCGAGAGGGTAGTTCCGGGACGGCTTGATGGAGGAGCAGAAGGGTAGCCCACCGATAGGCTTCCGCAGTTTGAATATATTCGGTCATTTCTTGTGAGATCGTACTGCCTAGCGATTCTTCTATTGGCACGGTCCAATCTTCGATCTTTTTCTTGAGCTTTGTGCCTTGTGAGATCAGAGTTGGAGAATTGCGGGTGGCCATTCTGCTTCGGACGCGACGCACAAGGTCTGCAACTTCTGCAATGTATGGAAACAATGAAGATGCGCAGCCCATGAGGGGATCTATACTTGTTCCTGAAAATGGTGGGCTTGGATAGCCGTTGTCTAATATTAAGGGTGGGTTAGTGGGTTCTTGATCATTATCCGTCGAAGTGAAACGAGCGATGGTATCCATATACAAGCAAATGTTAATTAAAACCCTGAATTGAGAAATATCCTTATGGCTTGAGTGTGAAAGAAGTTGCGAAGAAAGTACTTCTTTGGTGAGAGTTCTGGCGCGACTGATGTAATACATCCCCGTAGATGATATTTGGTGGTCCCAGGCTTTCGCGAATCCGAGGGCCAGAGTAGCTGCTAGCTTTGTATCGAGATTTATATTTCCCATCGTGTTGTCCATATCTAACCCATGTATGCTGCTCTGCATATGCTCCAAACCTCGGTCTCGAAGTCGTGGTTGAGCCTTGCTCATGTGGAAGCATGTCATGGCAGCTATGGAGTCATACAAAGGAGGATAATCTTTGGCCATCGGCCAGATGTATGCCTTCCATGGATTTTGGCGTGTTTCTTCCAGAATGGAGAGGATGTTACAGGTCTGTTGGTGAAAGACCACAGCAATAATTTCAGTGCTATCACTGTGGAATTGCGGTTGACGAAATAATGTTAAGAGATCCTTATTAGGGTCAATTTTTGATGAAACTGATTCTGAGATAGAAGCTGAATCGAATCCCGTAGTTGGAAAGGCAGATATCGACTTTTCAGCTATGAAGCACCAGGAATTTGCGGCAAGTCTAGAGCCGAGTCGCTCCGGCTTATTAGAAAGATCGATTTCAGGGACGCTGGCTGGATTTGGAGTTTCATGAAAATCCATAGTGTCGAATAGCCACGACCATTGAGACTCTTGAGAAAGTGTACTTTCGTCGTTTTTTGAAGACAACCAGCCAACATTGGTCGACAGCAGGTTTGAGAACGGATCTGAAAACGCTGTTAACGATATATTGCTTGAATTGGAAACATACGATTCCATTGTCCTACTGGAGTCAAGAATTTGATCCGGAGGCTCCTGGAAATCATCTTGGAAGAATGAACCCGGAGCCCAGTTTGATATAAAGGATTCATCATCACATGCAACAATATTCAAATTGTCTTCATTCAAGATTTCAATTTCCTCTCCAGGTGATGAATATTCTTGATACTGAAATTGTGTATTGGAGCTCTTCTGAAGATGTTTTGGGGCTGTTATGGTCGGTCGCCGGATTCCTTCGATACTCTTTTGCTTGCTAGACCCATCGCTTCGCTTGTGATAGACTGCAACTTGTGACGCTGGATAGGTTCGCCATCTTAAATTTTTTCTATATCCGCCACACGGAACGCGACGACGTGAGCACTGTTCACACGAAGGCTTCCCTTCATCGCATTTCATCCGCTTTGCCTTGCATGTAACACAGCCTGAGCCCCTCGGCATTAGCTATGATTCAACATAGCAGGTTAAAGACTTGCCATTGCGACTTTTCGACTGCTTATGCGCAGATTTTGCTATTCTATCCACAGCGGTTCCCTTGGGAGCAATTGAACTCTTTGGCGCTAATGTGCGACCGTAATTCGTCCTTGAGGCTTGGCTTAACGAAACGTTGTCCATTAAGAATAGTTGAAGATCCGTATCGAAGGGTCCGTATCTGAAGATGTATCGTTATTCTCGTAGACATAATGAATGTGGGAGAAGGATGAACTTCGTAGAAACCTAGAAGCCACTGGTAGCGGATCTCTGTTATCTTGAAAACCCAATGAGGAAACAGGATCCATACTGACCCCGCACCTCACGCGCTAATACGGGCAATGATCCGAGATGAAATTGGCATGTGCAGATATCCAAACCCAGCATACCTCCAATTATGTCAGTCAGGAAACTAAACATCGATTAAATAAAAATCCAATATTAGACCGGAGGGTACATGCCTTCTATCCAATGGTTAATGATCGTAGAGCTTTTGTCGCGCTAGGAGCTAATAATCAGGGTTTAACGGCTCAATAACAATATTTATTTGATAGTGAGAAGATGGTAAATATGCCAATCATCATAATTTCAATGTGGGTTATTTAAAAGTAACTATAGGTGAAGCTAACAATTAAGCGGTAATGAGAGGTTTAACTGCTTCTCCACCCGATGACAGAGGATACTACACTTTGGATGACGAGAGAGTTGAGTTCGGGATTAGTTCCCAATGTATAATGGAAAAGAGATGAATAATATCGGATCTTAGGTACTTCTAATGGCCAAGCAATTCCTGATCTTTCCTTTCAGAAAACCTTAGTGCTCCACATTCTGTAGTGCCTTTGGATATAGGTTTCTTACGGTTCCGTAAGCACATACTGCAAAGATCGATAAGAAAGAAAGGGGAGCAATAATTAGATCAGGCGATTTTACAAGGACAGACGATTGTTACACGAGACGATTCAGGGAGGTTTTAATTATGTTTCTTATAGATGCCGATGACTAACAACTATTTGGAGAGATTACTTGAATCTTCCACAGCTCTAACATATTCAATACCAACACACCATCTCGTACTAAACCAGTGTAAGACTAAAAGTAATCGCGATGGCTCGTTCGCGGGCGGCTGCTCACCGCCCAAGCCACCCGCCACTAGAACTCCTGAGCGGAAAACAGCGCAGAGTCCCGCAAAGGGATAGTGAGAGACATCTTTGCTCTCAACCATGGCTATAGTGGATTCACACATGTCCCATACCATATCCGTTGACGTCTGTAGAGCTAGTTGCGTTCTTTCGGCATCCTCTGATTTGCAATAGTGCATTTGAGCTTGATGCAATGCAATTAGCGCCAGTAACGCCATAGCAATGGCATCACACATATACCAAGAATGTTCCCTCTGATACTTAATGAGGGTAGTTACGATACTTGAAGCCACCTCGTCGACCAAAGCATACTCCTCATGCAACGTCTCTCTATGTTTGAGGGCGTGAATGTACTCGATAACTCGACCAGCGACTAGCGCAACTTGACCTGTAATTTGGCGCTTCCAATCACACTCACGAACATACGGAATAGGTTTAAGTGGAACCACGTATGTTAACGCAGCTTCCGGGTGTTTGCTAAAGGGCCCCGTTGCTGGACACGCTAATGGAATATTGTAGTCCGGGGTGGAGAATGCGATCATACGGTCTAGGATAATGATCGAGGTTCGATGTCGTAATATTTCCCCCGGCACAATACTCCGATTGTTCTGTCGTTTCGTTTCCATGTCAATTAAATCCATAACTGCAGCACAAGAACTAACTGTCAAATGTGCTTGCTTCGCTAATCCATGGCCACATTCGTAGACGGCTATAAGCAAGCCAATCTGAATATATTCCAGATGCAATTTACTTGCCGTACTTAAAATTGAGAAAAGCTGCTTCATAGTAGTTTATAGCACATTGGTTCTAAGATGTCCTAAATGATCACAAGGCCGACGAGATACGAGAAGTGCCGCTAGTATCGACAAGGGAAAAGAGATTTGATCGCGTCTGCTAGCTTGCGCGATACTCTTCTCTTCCCGCTCCGGAGGCTGGTCTAGGATAGGTATCCAGGGGTGAATGCTCGCAGTGTAGTCGTCCATCAAATTTGCTATAGTAACTTCCGCTGAATCCAGGACCTTGCACGCCAGTTCTGAGAGTCTAGGAATTGGTTTAATGCCCTCTATACGCTCTGAAGCCGTGTGTATCAATTCGCGTCTACCGCGTGAAGAGAGATCCGATCCACAGGTCATATTATAGATGACGAGTGGGACAGAGCTATCGGTATCAAGATCCAAACGACGCGATGTATCAGTGACAGGAGTATAATCGCAGTCTCTTTGTTTCCTTTGCAATTCTTATTAGTCCAAATTGAACCTTATTGAAAGGTGGGTTCCAGCTAAGGCAAACTTACGCTGCGCACCTTGAACATTGAGGAAGAAGTCTATCGCAACCCTGCTTGCGAGTTCGGCAATAAGCGCACACATTGGATGCTTTCTGGAGCAGTGGTATCATAGAAGTCGTTGGCATCTTTGGGTAATCTAGGAACGTTCAGATACAAAATGCATATCCTTGGCGTCGGCCGATGCAGATCGGGACATTGGAACTTTTTGTACTGAATGACAAAGGGTATAAGATTGGCTTTGATGCCGTCGAGTAACAGAGCCCCTATCGTCAAGATTATGCCTAAAGAATAGTAATCCGACAACATTGTGGGTAAGCAACTAGCGTCGGCGTGCGGCGGCCGATGCACACGCGAAAATGAGTGACGTGAATACCTTTCAGAGGTCATCGAAACTGTTATGGGGATTTTGGCTAGTCTGCCGAGCTGTATCAGATATCGACGTACGATATCACGGTCGATATCACGCCGGATGTCACACTGGATATCAGCTGATATACCCCTTTTTCATGTACATAAATATGGCCCGCTGGCCATCTTCAATCAAGCAGTTCAGCTCCTCATCTCCCTCCCTGAGACAAGATTCGCCTCTCACCACAGAAACAATCCCCTGAGATCCCGACCATTCTGGCCCTCATGCACGATATCACAAAGCTAGATTACGCATTATTTGGTATTTCATTTGACATAGGATAGCTGTAGGGACTCTTTCATAAACATTAGGACGATAAAATCAATAGAGTTGGATTTTGAAGCTCAATGATCGCCCTAATGCAGTGTCATGGAAAGACGGGGTGTTAGTGGTCAATCGACCCGGCTAATACTTACATTTTCCCAAACCATTCAGAGGAACTTAAGAGTGTAACACAGTATTCGTTGCACGTGTCAACCTACCATTCGCATATTTCTGCCATCAAAATACGCGCTTGTACCACATAGTGTTGAAGTTGATCAATACTCTTGAGACTCCTTAGTGTTCTAACATCCATCAAAATTGTACAACCGAGCCGATTGTAATAAGATTCTAGCCCCTGGTCGTTATCTTTCAAGTCAATCACTTGATTCCTTGTTCTTTGTACCACAAATATGTCTTCTGTGCCTCTAGAGCCCGCAATCCCGGCTTCCCTACGCCAAGACCGTACCCTGCCAACCAAGCTCCCACCTAACTACACACCACCCTTTCCAACCTTTACCTCCCGATTTCCTGAATCAATAACCGAGATAGTCATGGGCGTTCTGGGGGTGCAGTATCGGCAAGGAACCGCCAACGATGGGAAAGCTATATCAAAGTTGATATCCTTTATCCATAACGACACAACAACGAGTATCAATCCTGTATTCGCAGAGCTAGCATCAGTCACAGACAACGTTGGGGCATACAATATTGCAATTTTGGCTTACTGGCCTAGCGCTGCGTTGTACGAAGAATGGAGCGAGACATCCGGATTCAAGTCATGGTGGAACGGGCTTGATCCAGCTGCCGAATCCAATGGTTGGTTCCTTGAAGTATTTAGTCCGTCTATGGATCGGTGGGAAAATGTCTTGACTAGTCCTGAAGTCCTGGAGGGTGCATCTAATATGCGAGATGCAGTTAGCGGGCAGATTCAAGAACACGGTTATTGGGGCAGCATGAGAGACCGGATTCCAGCTTCCCAGACGGAGGGACTTGTTGGCGAGCATTACCTGGATAATGAAGAGAGCGGAGCGTTACACGACTCATTGGCACGTCGAATCCGAGTACCCGGTAAGAAGAACCTCACTGTCATCCGCTCCGGCCAAGACTGGTCGTGCACCCTTCCTAAAGAGCGCGAACTCTATCTTGCTAAGATGCACCCGGTATTGATCAAAGGAATGAACTTCTTGCGCGACGAAGGAAGCGCTGTTGGCTGCTACAGCTGCCGGTTTATGTCAATTCTCGACAACCTGACGCGGAAAGAGGATAAGGATCGAACATTCGGCCTTGCCTACTTCGATGACCTCGCAAATCTGGAGAAGTGGTGCAGGTCGCATAAGACGCATTTGGATATCTTTGGGCAGTTTGGGAAATACGCAAAGGAATTAGAGAACGAGATTAGTCTGAAATTGTGGCATGATGTGATGGTTCTGAGTCCAGAGCAGCAGGCTTTTGAGTATATAGGATGCCATGCTAGAACAGGGATGCTCCCTTCCTTAAAGCGTTCAGTTAGATATGTCACAATTCCAATGAATCTAACTTAAAGCCAAGGTTAGATTCCTGCTTCATAGATTATGATTTAGTAGGCTCCTGCAGATAATTACCGGATCCGGGAGGCTGTCTGGTCCGTATGAATATCTATATATGCACACCGACAGGCACTGGCTACCTAGCCCAACGTTTCATTGCTGCCAAATCCGGGCCCCAAGTTCTAAAATCCCCATCCCGTTCTAATCAAGTGATCATCCACCCCTAATGCCACCTGCATGCTATCCAAACATGTCTTAACACTTGTATCTACCAAAATCACCTACGAAGGTGAGTGCCAGGGTAGACGGGGGACCAGGAGGATAAGGAGGGCCGAATACACACCCTATATGCCGTGTGCGATCTAAGATACGGGCTGCGATGGATATGTGATGTATCAATGACGAGAATGTGGTTGGCGTAGAAAAGATTAACGTATCTTGCTAGACGTGAATGTGTTCATATTTCGTTGTTTAGCATGTGGGATTGAGGCGAGGGGCCTCAAGTACACAGAAAGGATAATGGGAAATCAATATACTCAAATATTCTGCAATTCAGTCCGAGAAGGCGCCTCTCTGCGAGGTCCTTCGAGTAAAGCTACTTTGCAAAAGCGCTATCGCTCATTGCCCGCTCATACTCGAGATCCGGTTGGAACTCCCAATACAGTGTTTCGGGGTCACTTGCCATCTTGAACGTGTATGCAGCAGCTTCATCTTCAACGTATATCTTCGGGATACCATTGGCGGCGGCGGCTTCCACCATGAGCTGGATCTCGCAGGAGCGTTCCATGAGCGTATAGAGATAGGCGGCTTCATCGACAGTTCCACCAACAGTCTACCATTGTCATTAGCTATAAATTAACTTGACTGAAGTTGCCATGCATACCAACAAGCCGTGGTTCCTCAGAATCAGAGCTTTACCCTTGGGACCTAGAGAAGCTGCTAGCCTCTTGCCCTCATCCTCGCTGAACACAATGCCGCCGAATTCCTCATATACGGCTTGCGCATCGCCATAGAGATATGTTATATCCTGATTGAGCATCTCCAGCTTCCTTCCGAACGCGCTCCATGCCTTGCCCGCCTTGCCATGACAATGGCATGCAGCATGCACGTCGGGCCTCGCTTTGTGAACCGCCGAGTGTATCAGGAAACCGGCGGCATTCGCCGGTCGCGACGTATTGCCACCCACAGCATTGCCATGATAATCCACCAGGATCATATCAGAGGCTTTCAGGAGGCCAAAATGCACGCCGAGCGGGTTGGTCCAGAAGGTATGTGGGTTTTCCGGGTCGCGGACGCTAATATGGCCAGACATGCCTTCCGTGAAGCCCTTGCGGGCGAAGACGCGAAAGGCGCCGGCCATGTGCTCGAGTATCCATGCCCGGTGCTTCTCGTAGGAGGAGAAGAGAGGGATACCAGGGAGGGAGACGCCTTGCGATATGGCCTGCAGCGGAGTGAGATACTCGCGGTTAGCAGGCTGTTCTTGGGCTTTGGGGACGAGCTGCTTCGACTGCGGTGCAGGGATTGGATCGGCGGTAACAGCAGAGGGGGCCATGGCGAAAGAGAGCGATCTGAAAGGATGGTATTGATTGCCACAGGGCTGTGGGTGAGTGGTCAAGATAGGTAATAAAGCCGCCGAGTTTCGGGCTTAATCATAGGTTCGATCATAGGGCGCGGACATGCGTCACGGCACACTATTGTCGGTTAGAAAGGGATTCCGATACCGTAGTAGATGCATGATGATTAGGAAAGGCTATCCCAAGGGAGGGCACAGCGGCGTGCTGGTTGTCCAAAGCGCGCGATACAGCGATTGAGTCAGTGCGGGGTTCAGGGCGCCGTAAACGCGGTTTACGTGATCATCCATACACGCAGTGGGTACCTAATTCAATTGGACTACCTGCCTGAGTAGTGATTACCGCATTTTCCGTGAAGGGGACAGTTTTTGTTTAGTCATTACAGACATCAACTGGTCATACTGGCTAATCTTTGACGCGAAAAGAGCGCGCATGAGGAGTCTTGAAGAGAACCTCGACAGCGGTGCAGTGAAGATGCAGTCAAATTTAAGGCTTTGCGTACGTTTGAAAGCAGGGCCGGGTTTAGTGAGAGCATATTCTTATGACGATACACGCGCATCATCCAGGGACAGTGGAGTTAAGGAATGATGAAGCGCTGGTTTCAAAAGCTACAACAACACACTACTAGTCATCTAATGTCCGTCTCCGGGTCGCGCAAAACCCACCGTGCCGCAAAATATGAGGGGTACTTTGACTTCGAGCGACCAAAACTATGCGCACATGCAGATATTAACTACAATTCTATATTGGTCATGTCCTATGGCTATTTTGACAATTCGGTTTGCCTCCTACTGAAAATTACGGGTTTGCATCGTCGCCTTCGTACCTGATGGGCAGGGTGCTTCGCTTGAGAGCATGACAATGTCCCTTCTCCAGAGCACTACTATTAAGCTCTTGCTACTCTACAATACTTATAGATAGGGTTTTCTAAGCCTTAGAAACCTGTGATAATGCCAGAAAGTTATTACCAGTATTGTGTTTGCTGCGGAGTGCAAATTCATGTACGATTTGATTTGATTTGATTTGATTTGATTATTCTTACGCCTCGGGTGCCTATAGGCCCAGTGAGCTATCCTAAATTATGTACAGTAGTGCGAACTCCGAACACCTTGGTCCCATTGTCTTATTCTCGGTCCTTGCCTTTATTATACCAATCTATTTATCAACTATGCTTCTAGCTTCTCTAATATTTATCTATTAGTACCGTACCTACCGTGTATACTGGACTCTAGTCCTATCGAGAGTGATTTCTTAAGTGTTAGCTTTTAAGATATTAGTAAGCTAACTTGCTATCGTCTAGGTTTATATAGTTTTCTAAAGAGATACTTATTTATTTATTTAAGCTATTCTATTACTAGAGTAAATTATATAGTTTAGTTAATAATTTCTATATCTAGTTTCTAGGATTTTAGTAGTCTATCCAGGTATTCTCTAGTTACTATTTTCTATTCTATTCTTCTACTTAGGAGGAAAGAGAGGTCTCCCTACTAAAGTTCTACTACCTTTATTAGGAACTTTTTTTATTCTATTTATTAAAGATATTTAAATAGGAAGTATTAGATTATTTCCCTTCTATATCTATATTTACAATCTATTATTTCTACTACCTTTATTTATACTAGGTTATTATTAAGACGACTATACTTTATTTATAGTTAGTAGAGTACTTTTACTTCTTTATATATAAACTTATTATATAAAAGTTTTATATACTTCTCTAGAAGTATACTATTAATTTTATACTTTCCTTTCTATTTTAATTTAATAGTATCTTTTTGTTAAGCTATAGTAGATAGAGTAGAAGGAAGTATATTATTATTACTTACTTAGTAAAGCGCGCTCTCTAGAAGAACTATTTAAATAGAGCTAGTCCTAATTAGAACTAGTCTATAAACGCTAATATTTATAAGGTCTATTACCTTAATATCTACCCTCTAATATACCCCCTAGACCGAACGGAAACTACGGTATATATCTATATATATTACTTAATAGTAGCTTCTACTAGTACTAACTATAAGCGATTAACGCTTCTCCTATACCTAGTTGCTATAGGAATTAACTATAAGCTTCGGTAGAGAGGGGCTTAATTAGACCGTCTACTACTATATTAACTATTATAATATATTTAAGTTGTAATTAATTAAGAGCTACTTACTCCTTAATCTAATAATAATAGATATCGATATATTTACTTTACTAGTAGTATCCTTTCTATTTAGTAAGCTTAATAGCTAGTAGATTATTAATATAAAGCTTTAGGGGTTAAAGTAGTTTATATAATATATCTAATTTAGCGTAAAGTTAATAGAGCTATACTATTTCCTTAGTTATATATATAATAGCTATATATTTAGCTTCTATTATTAATATTATTACTAACCGCTTCTTAAAAGATTAATAGTAAATTATTCCTCTAAATAGCTTAAATAAATATCTAGCTATTAATTTATAATTCTTATAATTAGTATATAATAAATCTAGGTAGCCTATAAAAGGTGCTTTTAGTATATAGGCGAAGTATTTAATTAGTACTTCTTAAACTCTATTTAACGCTAAGAACTTTATAATATAGTTATATATAATATAGAGATAATCTACAATCTATAATATATACTTATAGTATAAGCTTATTAGATTACTATTAAAGCGTTCTAGGAAGGCGATATAATATATAATATCTAGTTATATAAGATATATAGGATATAGTAACTTACTAATAACTAACTAATATTTATTAAGTAGTTTAGTATCGTAGATATCTTCTTTAGGGTAAGCTATAAGTTTAATAGCTAAGAGATTAACTAGTATACTATACTTACGGTAGTTCTCTTACTAAAGTATTAATACGAGTTTCTTAATATATAATTCTATAGAGAGCTCTATTATATATATTATATAATTGCGCGTGATATAGATTCTAAGGTAGTAGCTTAATAGGCTAAGATTATAATATTTATAAGTACTTATAACTATTTATTTTATAGCTGCTATATCTTTAACTATTAGATAAATAAAGAGTAGATTATTAATATATACGATAATAATCTACTATAGCTCTTTACTAATAAAGATATATAGATTAGAATTAAGAGGTCTATATCTATATAATATTAAGTAGCGACTGTAATAATGCAAAGAAATCGTTCTACGAAAAGCTTTATATATAACCTTATCCTAAAGCTTTTCGCTTATCTTATTCTACCCCTAGTTCTACCCCTTTTCCCTTCCGTATATAGTTATATACTCCCTTATAAGTAGTTTAGTAGTTCTTCTATATCCTTTCGTATAAGGCCTATAAATATTAATAGAATTCCTAGGTCCCTAAACCCCTACGCACTCCTATATACCTCTAAGTAGATTCGCGCCGTATTTAAACCTATTATCTTACCTATACTATTATATTATATAGAAGAACTTAATACTACTAGTAACGGCCTCTTTAATAATATCGTATCGATTATTTATTTAAATATATTTAAGTTTAAGATACGCCTAATTTAGTTTAGGTTATAATACTTATATACTATTATATTAAATTATTTAATTACCTAGACAGAATCTTAGAAACCTTCTATTAACTAAAACCTTTAAATTTAGAACTTCCTATCCCCTACAATTAGAATTGCCTTTAGAAAAGCCGCGTAGAGTACGCCTAGGTAGAAACTTAGAGACTACTAATAACCTATTAGAATTAGAGGTAACCGCTGATATCTAACTATAATTTACCTTCTAATTCTTATACTAGAACCGATACACGCGTAAATTATAGTAAGAGTAAGCTTCTATCTACGCGTATAGAACAACTATTACCTTCTATAGGGGGCCCTATAACAGGCGGACCCCTCTCTATAGGGCCTATAATAAAGAACCTATCTAATTCGGAGGGAAATTAGAGTAAACTAACCCTTAAAGAATAAATTATAATTTTATAAGAGGAGATTATACGCTTAATATAATAGAGAACTATTAGTTCTAATTAACCTCTATAAACTACCGAATCAGAACTAATAATATACTAAGAAACTTTTATAACTCCCCTAATAAGAAACCTCTCGGCTACCCCTAAGCCCCCTTAAGCTTACTTTACTAAACGTACGCCTAAAATCGAAAGCTTTATAAATAGTAGTAAACCTATATTTAAATAATAGTAAGCTTTAATCCTAGACCGACTTAAGATTAATATAGATTATTATCTAATAGAATATATACGCATAGTATTAGTATAGAAATATACCTCTAGTACTGTAAAAGGGTATCTAAAACTAAAATACCTAGCTAAATTAGACTAGTATTAGTTTAAAAATACTAAAGAAATAATTTTACTTCTATAATTATATTTTATTATAGATAATAAAGAGATAGAGGTATAATAGGCGTTTTAGGTCCTAAGGATAAATAAGGGAAAAGCGTTCCCAACTTTTAAAGCTCGCTTTATTAGTACAGCTATTAGAGGATCCGTATTCTAATCTAAGTAGTTCTTCTACCTATAGAATAAGATTCTCCCTAGCCTAAAGATACTAAACCTTAGCTTTAAGCTTATATAGAAAGGCTCCTTTAATACTATAGTTATCTACTTAATAGCCTACGATATAGAAAGGAGAAGCGTTCCTAATCTTCTAGAATAAACTACTAGCTTATAGGTTGTAGCTAAAACAAATTCGGATTAGTACTAGAAGGTTTCTAAGAGTTTATCTAAAGTAACCTATAATCTAATACTACTCTAATCTACTCTAGTATTAACACCTCGTTCTACTATAATTACTTTCTAACTACCTAGTAAAACTTTCGCACCTAAAAGGTATATAACTTTAGGTAATTACTATAATTATAGTAAACTAAGATACTTTATAAATAAATATATAGTCTTTAAAATATAAGAGATAAAGGTTAAATAAGAGAAGATTAAAGAAGAAGAGTTTCTAAACGTAAGCGAGTACTATCTAAATAGTTCTTAGGTGGGAAATAGAGACGCCTAGAAAAACTCTCTATCTTAGACTTAAATAAGTATAATTTATTAAATATCGATTTATTATATTTATTTAGAGGAAAGTATTTCTAAATCTCTACTATTCTATATTTAAAAGGTATTAGTATATAACTAAACGCTCTTATTAATATAGGCGCCTAAGGCTTCCTATTCCTTAATTCTATAGTAGCTAGATTACTCTCCTAAGCTCTATATATATCGATATAGCGCTTACCCTTTAAAATTACTATTAAAGGGTTTTAGGACTGAATCTAAACCCTAGTTAATTAGTATATCTACTTATACCTGTAAATTAATAGAAGAACTATCTAAAACTACCTATTTATTATTATAGACTTAGGTATTTAGGATTATATTATTAGTATTAAATAGTTATATCGCTTTTAACTCCAGCTAGATATAGATAAGAATTAAATTATATAGCCCTCTAAGTATCCTACTACTTATAATCTATTACCTCTTCTTCTTATATAATTAACTTAGCTAGTATATAATAAGAAGGTAGAGCTAGACATCCGGCGACGCGACGCTCTATAAGAAAAGAACTAGTATTAGTAGTCCTGTAGTCCGACTATCTATTATATTAAAGGTCTACTAAGACTGCTAAAACTATATTAATCTCCTATAGCCTATAGTCTAAATAAGCTTAGAGCTTCTATACGCCTATATATAATAAAGTCCAAATCTAATCTAAAGAAAATCCGTTCTTCTATTATTATTCTTATTTTAGCTAATACTTTCTACTTTAATATAAAGAGGAAAGAAAACGAGTTTTTCTCTACGTCTCTATACGAAATCGAGCAGCTGATTAAAGATAAGTAAGTCCTAGAGCTAGAAGATAAAGTTAAAAACAAAGTACTAGTAAATCTCTAATTACTATCTAAATACTATAAGTATTAGAATATATTTAATAAAACTATAGTTTATTAATTACTAGAATACTACTCTTATAATTATAAGATTATTCTTATAGAACCCCTCTCTAATAGTTACAGCCTATTATATAAGTAGAATATTAAGGAGTTAGAGGTAACTAAGAAGTATATTATAGATAATCTATAGTATAGGTATATCGAGTAGAGTCGGAGCTCCTTTATATTTCCAATCCTTTACGTCTATAAACCTAGTAGCGACTTATATATCTACGTAGATTATTATAAACTTAATACTCTTACTTATAAGAATATATATCCGATACTATATATAGATAAACTTTTATCTAGGCCTACTAAAGTAGTAATTTTTACCAAGTTTAATATTCGCGCGGCCTTTAATAAGATTAGAATAGATCTTAGTTTTAAAGAATATACTACCTTTTAGATTTAATATAGAACCTATAAGTATAAAATTCTACCTTTTAAATTATATAATAGTCTAGTAACTTACTAGCGTTATATAAATAATATACTAATCAACTATCTAGATAACTTTTATATTATTTACCTAGACGATATTCTTATCTACTCTAAAGATAAGGTGATATATACTATCTATATTAAAAAAGTTCTTAAGAGATTATATTAAGTAGGGTTATAAGTTAATATTACGAAGAGTAAATTCTATATTACCTAAACTAAATACTTTAGCTATATTCTCTTAAATAAAGGCTTTAAGGTTAACTTAGAGAAGGTAGAAGTACTATGCAACTAGTAGCTACCTACTACTATAACGGGTGTAAAATCCTTCTTAGGTTTTACTAGATTCTACTAATAGTTTATACCAGAATTCTCGCGTATTATAAAGCTAATTATTGTATTATAGAGCCCTATAACCCCTTTTATATAGATTTTAGAATGTAATATTACCTTTAAGAAATTAAAGTTAGCCCTATTAA
>ML986610.1:384124-398270 GCA_010094045.1 Lojkania enalia
AACCGGATAGAACCTTACTATAGAATATTATAAAGTACTATTTTTTATTAGGATATTTCTATAATAGTACTCTTATAACTACTCTATTAGAGGTATTAGTTTCTATTTTTATTTCTAACGCAGGGTTAAAGTAGTAGAGAGTAGGTATACTTAATAGGGCTAACTTTAATTTCTTAAAGGTAATATCATATTCTAAAGTCTATATAAAAGAGGTTATAAGGCTCTATAGTATAATAATTAGCTTTATAACACGCGAGAATTCTAGTATAAACTATTAATAGAATCTAGTAAAACCTAAGAAGGATTTTACACCTATTATAGTAGTAGGTAGCTGCTAGTTGCGTAGTACTTCTACCTTCTCTAAGTTAACCTTAAGACCTTTATTTAAGAGAATATAGCTAAGGTATTTAGTTCAGGTAATATAGAATTTACTCTTCTTAATATTAACTTATAACCCTATTTAACGTAATCTCTTAAGAACTTTCTTAATATAGATAGTATATGTTACCTTATCTTTAGAGTAGATAAAAATATCGTCTAGGTAAACAATATAGAAGTTATCTAGATAGTTAATTAATATATTGTTTATATAGCGCTGGTAAGTTACTAGACTATTATATAATCTAAAAGGTAGAACTTTATACTTATAGGTTCTGTATTAAGTCTAAAAGGTAGTATATTTCTTAGAACTAGAATCTATTTTAATCTTATTAAAGGCTGCGCGAATATTAAACTTAGTAAAGATTACTACTTTAGTAGGTCTAGATAAGAGTTTATCTATATATAGTATTAGATATATATTTTTATAGGTAAGAGTATTAAGTTTACAATAATCTATATAGATATATAGGTTACTATTAGGTTTATAGATGTAAAGGATTAGAGATATAAAGGAATTCCAACTCTATTTAATATACTTATACCGTAGATTATCTATAATATACTTCTTAGTTACTTCTAGCTCCTTAATATTCTACTTATATAACAGGCTGTAACTATTAGGGAGAGATTCTATAAGAATAATCTTATAATTATAAGAGTAGTATTCTAGTAATTAATAAGCTGCAGTTTTACTAAATATATTCTAATACTTATAGTATTTAGATAGTAATTAGAGATTTACTAGTACTTCGTTTTCAGCCTCGTCTTCTAGTTCTAGGGCTTACTTATCTTTAATCAGCTGCTCGATTTCGTATAGAAATGTAGAAAAAAACTCGTTCTCTTTTCTCTTTATATTAAAGTAGAAAGTATTAGCTAAGATAAGAGCGATAATAGAAGAATAAACTTTCTTTAAATCGGGTTCGGACTTTATTATATATAGGTGTACGAGAGCTCTAAACTTATTTAGATTATAGGCTATAAAAGACTAATATAGTTTTAGTAGTTTTAGTAGACCCTTAATATAATAGATAGTCAGACTATAGAACTACTAATACTAGTCCTTTTTCTATAGAGCGTTATGTTGCTAGATATTTAGCTCTACCTCCTTATTACGTATTAGCTAAGTTAATTATATAAGAAGAGAAGGTAAAGGATTATAAGTAGTAGGATACTTAGAAGGCTATATAATCTGATTCTTATCCGTATCTAGCTGGAGTTGAAAATAATATAACTATTTAATACTAATAATACAATCCTAAATATCTAGATCTATAATAATAAATAGGTAGTTTTAGATAGTTCTCCTATTAATTCGCAGGTATAAGTAGATATACTAATTAACTAGGGTTTAGATTCGGTCCTGAAAACCTTTAATAGTAATTTTAAAGGGTAAATACTGTACCGATATATATAGAGCTTAGAAGAGTAATCTAGCTACTATAGAATTAAGGAATAGGAAGCCTTAGGCGCTAGTATTAATAAGGGCGTTTAGTTGTATACTAACGCCTTTTAAATATAGAATAGTAGGAATTTAGAAGTACTTTCCTCTAAATAAATATAATAAATTAATATTTAATAAGTTATACTTACTTAAGCCTAAGATAGAGAGTTTTCTTAGGCGTTTCCGTTTCTTACCTAAGAACTATCTAGGTGGTACTTACTTACGTCTAGAAACTCTTCTTCCTTAATCTCTTCTTATTTAACCTCTATCTCTTATATTTTAAAGACTATATATTCGTTCGCAAAGTATCCTAGTTTACTATAGTTATAGTAATTATCTAGAGTAGTATACCTTTTAAGTATAAGAGTCTTACTGGGTAGTTAGAGAGTGATTGTAGTAGAATAAGGTATTAATACTAGGGTAGATCAGGGTAGTATTAGATTGTAGGTTACCTTAGATAAACTCTTAAAAGCCTTCTAGTACTAATCCGAATTTATTTTAGCTGCAACCTATAGGCTAATAGTTTATTCTAGAAGGTTAAGAATACTTCTCCTTTCTATATTATAAGCTATTAAGTAGGCGACTATAGCGTTAAAGGAGCCTTTCTATATAAGTTTAAAGCTAAGGTTTAGTATCTTTAGGCTGGGGAGAATCTTATCTTATAGGTAGAAGAACTACTTAGATTAGAATATAGATCCCCTAATAGCTATACTAATAAAGCGAGCTTTAAAAGTTAGGAACGCTTCTCTCTTATTTATTCTTAGGACCTGAAACGCCTGTTATACCTCTATCTCTTTATTATCTATAATAAAATACGATCGTAGAAGCGAAATTATTTCTTTAGTATTCTTAAACTAATACTAGTCTAATTTAGCTAGGTATTTTAGCTTTAGATACCCTTTTATAGTACTAGAGGTATATCTCTATACTAATACTATGCGTGTATACTCTATCTAATAATAATCTATATTAATCTTAAATTAGTCTAGGATTAAGGCTTACTATTATTTAAATATAAGTTTATTACTATCTATAAGGCTTTTAATTTTAGGCGTACGTTTAGTAAGGTAGACTTAAAGGGGCTTAGGAGTAGTTAAGAAGTTTCTTACTAGAAGAGTCGTAAAAGTTTCTTAACGTATTATTAGTTCTAATTTAGTAGTTTATAGAAGTTAATTAAGACTAATAGTTCTCTATCGTATTAAGTATATAATCTTCTCTTATAAAATTGCGATTTATTCCTTAAAGGTTAGTTTACTCTAATTTTCTTCTAAATTAGATAAGTTCTTTATTATAGGCCTTATAGAGAGGGGTCTACCTGTTATAGGGCCCCCTATAGGAGGTAACAGTTATTCTATATATATAGATAAAAGTTTACTCTTACTATAACTTATATATATATTAATTCTAGTATAGAAATTAGAAGGTAAATTATAGTTAGATATTAGCGGTTGCCTCCGATTCTAATAAGTTATTAATAGTCTCTAAGTTTCTACCTAGGCGTATTCTACGTAGCTTTTCTAAAAGCAATCCTAATTATAGGGGATAGAAAGTTCTAAACCTAAAGGCTTTAATTAATAGAAGGTTTCTAAAATCCTATCTAAGTAACTAAATAATTTAATATAATAGTATATAAATATTATAACCTAAACTAAATTAGGTATATTTTAGACTTAGATATAGTTAAATAAATAATCGATGCGATATTATTAAAGAGGCTGTTACTAGTAGTATTAAGTTCTTCTATATAATATAATAGTATAGATAAGATAATAGGTCCGAATATAGCATGAATCTACTTAGAGGTATATAAGAGTACGTAGGGGTTTAGGGACCTAGAAATTCTATTAACACCTATAGGCCTTATATAAAAGGATATAGAAGAACTACTAAGCTACTTATAAGGGAGTATATAACTATATACGGAAGGGAAAAGGGGTAGAACCGGGGGTAGGATAAGATAAGTAAAAAGCTTTAAAATAAGGTTATATATAAAGCTTTTTGTAGAACGATTTCTTTATATTGTTATATATACCCCCTAAATTCTATACGCCCTCTAAATAGTTAAATTCCTCTTTCTAAATATATAAACGCTTATTATAGTAAGCTTTTTAAGCTTAATAAAGTATATAGCCTATAACTAATAGGTATTAAGAGAAGATTATAGAGCTTAATTATATAACCTTTTTACTC
Organism: Lojkania enalia; assembly: GCA_010094045.1. Classification (NCBI taxonomy): domain Eukaryota; kingdom Fungi; phylum Ascomycota; class Dothideomycetes; order Pleosporales; genus Lojkania; species Lojkania enalia. The sequence continues at coordinate 388,137 of ML986610.1, forward strand.
TATAGATCCTATATAAGAAATATCCGAAATTTCTTATAGCTGATTATATAGCTTTTATAGTTATATTTTTTAAACTTCTTACTCTTAATATAATACTTCTTTAGAATAAGTATATAACTAATCTCTCTCTAATAGTAAAAGTTATAGAGATTTAATATTAGATTTTAATAACTTAGAAATTTATTAAATACTTATAAAGGTATTTTACTATTAGTAAGTATTATAGTAAGTAATAGATTAAAAAGCTATATTATATACTTCGCGGCGTATAGCTAGAATATTAGTAGTAGATATAGCGCTCTAATAAGGATATATTATACTTTATTTATAGTAAGCTTGTTACTAGCCTTAATAACGCTATTCTAGTATACTATATATAGTATTAAAGGCTATAACTACGTTCCCTACTTCTTAAAATATTTAATAGTTACCTAATTAATAAAGTATTTATTATTATTAAAAAAATAGACCTTAATAATCTTATTATACTAGGTAGTAACTATTCTATTAAAATTAAATAGTACTTAGGTAATTTCTACGCAGGATTTAATAAAGTAGATCTATTAATAGTATATAAAATTGTCTATAAGAAGTAACTAGTATTACTCTCTATTAGGATTTAGTAGTAAGATATAACTAACAATATTAAGATATATAATATTAAATACTTGCTAAATTTAATATTATAGAGTATAAAAGATCTATTAATAACCTTTTACTTTATAGTATATCTTATAGTTAAACTTCTTAGTATTTTTAAACTTTAAGCTGTTAACAGTTTTAAGTAGCTACTTTAAATTATCTAGGTTTATATAGCCCCAGATTTTATAAGCTTCTTATAAGGTAATCTTTTACTCTTAAGCTAGCTATAAGTCTTAGAAAGAGAATACGGTAATATAAGCTATTAAGAAAGCTGCTTATACCTTATCTATATACTTAAAGAAAGTAGGTATTCTATTAATCTTAGAGACGTAGGTAATTTTACTATTATCCTCGATATATAGTAGCTTCTAATAGAAACTATAGTAGTATAATCCTTTCAGTCGAAGCTAACCTAGAGAGATAATAGAGATATAGAGACTTAGATAGTATAGTACTTCTATAAAGCGTATATTAATAGTACTACTACTAGCTAGAGAAATATAAAGTTGTATTATACCTTTACCTTCTACTCTAATAAGACTACTACCTATTTTTATATATCTTATACTAGATTATCCTATTAAAATAAACTTAGTTCTATTATTATATATATACTTATTAGCTCTAGTATTAAAAATAATTTAATTCTTATAGAGCTTTTATAGTATTTACTTAATTATATATTACGGTATTAATAAAACTTAAGTATTATAGCTACTTGCTAATATACTAATAATAGTACTAAAATTAGCTGATAGTATATAGTTTAATTAAACTAATTAGATTAATTTTTATACTAATTCTAGGTATTTATTAAGAAATTATTTTAATACTTTTTTTAGATATATAAACTAGCAGTTTAATCTACCCCCTAGATATTTATATTAGTAGCTAGGATAGTACCTTCTTTCTATAAGCTTACTATTAGTAGGCTTACTTCTAGTTTTAGTATTACTCTTATTCTTACCTTTATACTAATTACTACTAGGCTACTATATATCTTTTAGCTGTACTTAAAATACTATTACTTTTTTAACTAAATCCTTTTAATATAATTTATTATTAATCTTATTAATTATAGTATTAATATTTAGAACTCTACTTTAATATAAAATCTAATACTATTACTATATATAGGTTTTAAATTAATCTTTAATAGTAATAATAAACTAGAATATAATACTTTTAAGACTAGGCTTAAGGTTAATATTATCTAATTGTATAAGACTAGCTTTAAATTTACTAGTAAATTAAAATATACTATTATAGTAACTATTATATAGGCTAAAGAAATTAGCTTAGAGGATATACTCCTCTATAAGATCTTACTCTTTATAGTACTTAAGGATAGTATCTAAGAGTACTCTTACTATCTTATATAAGTATAGGCCTTTAAGTATCTCTTAGTAAACTATAGCGAGTAGAATACTTATAATAAAGGCTTCCTTCTTAATATAATTACGGTAGTTCTTCTACTATTAGTTATATTATACCTTATAGGTGTTATTAGTGCGTCGAATATTCTCGAAATCGCTTTACTAAGCAAGTTTTATATAACGACCCTGTGTATATACAGGCTGTAATAGGTTATATAACCGCGCGAGGCTCTGCGCGCCTCAGCAGAAGGATACTCTATTCCGAAGAGTACGGTATATAGACGCGAGGATCCTACGGACCTCTCTCCTCCCCATCTTAGTATAGCTGAAATAGAGCCAACCTACCTCATTAACACTCTGCGATGTAGGAGCCCGTACCTATCCTTACATTACACTAAGATTATATTCACTCGGCCGGTAACAGCAATATAATATTAGGTTAAACCGCTCGACTTACCTGCGCGTAGCGTTCGACAACAACTACCCTGAGGAATCCTATTATACGACTAGCCCGAGTGCTTAGTTTATTAATAGGATACGCCTCCTTACCTAGAAACCCTAGTTAGACTAGATGCGTACTTTAGAAGTATGTGATTAAGCTCCGGGAGCTCTATAAGACCTACAGAGATAGGCACCACCTTAGTAATCTAGAAGAGAGTTGAGAACTCTGTCTCTACACGACAACGAGTTAAGGACCTATCGCGAGAGAAGCAACTCCACCCTAATACCAACTACAGCTGCCTTGCCTGCAGTCCGACCCGTGCTGCTCTGCCCGTAGCTTAACATTGACTATCGCTACTCCACCTGCAGCTTATACTATATAAGATAACGACCCGCGGCGAACAATTTCCCTTTATAGCCTCAGCGCTTAAGAAGCTGGAAAAAGGTGACACGTACGATCCGCTACAACAGTTTATCTACTAAGAACACGAGGTCTAAGGTTATAGTTCTATTACTAAAGAGAACTATGATTACGATTATACTCTTAAGCTCGCAAGACTACAGCACGATGTAGAGAAGTACCCTCTATTAGCACCTTAGGTACAGACTCTCGATGGCGAATATATACTCCAAGCTACGACTGTAGCGATCTAGCTACTATTCGAAGACGACCCTGCCGGTATCCTGATAGAGTTCATAAACCAGGTGATCCTACGCCGCGTAGAGCAACAGCAGACTCATATGTATCGACAAATCGCTGCTAACGCTCTGGCTGAGGGCGATACCCTACATAAGACTCTCCTCCGAGAACGACAAGAAGCCGAAGCTGTGGCAGACGCGGCTCGACGCGAGATCAGCGCGCTGAAGTTTCAGCTCTTTAAGGCTGCTACGACTCCCGTCACACCAGCTACTACCCGACTCCGATCCTTATGTTTCGAGATCCTACCGCAGACACCCAAAGTCTTAAGTAGTCTGTTGGGACTAGAGCCCTTATCTAACGGAGACTCAGACGATAGCTCTAGTAATCGGCTACCACGTCGCTCGCCGTACACCCCTGTAACTCCGCTGGCTACACGAGTTACGAACTATACCCAACGCAGTCGCTCAGCTAAGTTCCTAGACCCGCTGATGCTTAAGGATGGTAAGGAGGTCACGTTCGACTAATGGAGAGACAGGTTAGAGGACAAGATACGTGCGAACTACGACTGGTACGAAGGAGCAGACGAGCAGATAACTTAGAACAATATCGCATCGTATATGCGCACACGCACAGAGGGTCCCGCCAATTAATACCTCTCTACGCTGATTCGTACGCTTCGAGATAGCAATCGACCTATTGACTATCTTTACCTAGTCGGTCGACTAGAGAAGACCTACGGCGATCCATACAAGAAGCTAAACGCTCGTCGCGATTTCCAGAAGCTCTACCTTAAGGACCCAGCTGATTTTGCTACCTTCCAAGGCGACTTCTTCCGCCTCGCTCAAGAACGCTGCCTACCCGCAGATCAATGGGTGGAGGAATTCCATGAGAAGCTCCCAGACGCACTGCGTACGCAGATGGGCATCTATCGTCGACAATACAGCGAGCAGTACGATGAGTACGTTGACTGCGCTCAAGAATTCGCCCGAGAACTAGCTATTAGCGCGAACAAAGCTAGCTCAACCGTTAAGACCCAGAGATCGCGAAGGAGGAATAGATAGCCTAGGAGACTCGGGGACGAGCCTCCCTATAGAGGGGGGTGATGTGACGACCCTGCGTATATGCAGGCTGCAATAGGTCACATGACCGCGCGAGGCTCTGCGCGCCTCGGCGGAAGGATGCTCCGTTCCGAAGAGCACGGTATATAGACGCGAGGATCCTATGGACCTCTCTCCTCCCCATCTTAGTGTAGCTGAAATAGAGCCAACCTACCTCATCAACACTCTGCGATGTAGGAGCCCGTGCCCGTCCTCACATCTTACTACCTACAGCTCTATATTATCTAAACGCAGCGGTAGGTTCTAATATATTAGTTTACTAGGCTTAGGTAGTAGAGATACTCCTTCTAAGATATCTTTAGCAGCCTTACCAACGACTTGGTTTTATAAAGCGGCTTCCTATAGTAAAATATTCTTGCTATTCTTTACTAGGTTTATAACTCCTTTATAGTCTACTATAATAGTATCGCATTCTATATTAGTAGTACGAGCTAAGCTCGGTTAGTTAACTAGGTACTACTATTAGGCTACCTATTAGTTAGTAATAGTAAACTAGAGATTGATATAATAATTAATCTAATTTACTATAGGCTAAAAATACAGCTAAGAGTTTATAACCTATTAAGTTATAGTAGATAGAATAGGAGGAAGTATATTATTATTACTTACTTAGTAAAGTATACTCTCTAGAAGAACTATTTAAATAGAGCTAGTCCTAATTAAAACTAGTCTATAAACACTAATATTTATAAAGTCTATTACCTTAATATCTACCCTCTAATACTTTTACTTACTTTAATATAGGTACTAGTATTAATATCTAGATTTTAGATAGGAGCTATTATTATAAACATTTATATATAGTTAGTTAATTATACTTTAAATAGTTAACTCTATTACTATATACTATATATAAATATTAAAATATTATATAAAAAATAGAAATATCTATATTATATAGGTTTTTATAAAAGTTAAGTTTATACTATTATATAGGCTAGCTGGGTTAGTAAAACCTTTCTCTATTATAGTTAAGATAAATCGGTTATATTCTAACTAGTAGCTAATAGCTATTACTAGTAGCTAGTTTAAGTATTATAGTAAGAATAGTATAGGTATAGAGGTATTATAGTATTACTATAATAGTACCCCCCTTTTAATTATAAATTCTTATAAGTTAAATCTTTATATTATATTTAGATTATTTATAATTAAGTAATAGTTATTAATACTAGTATTAGTTAAAATTATAAATATATTAGTATAATTAGTTATTATCGTATAATAGTACTATATTAAAAGTTAGGCTAGGTTATATATATATTAGTAAAACTAGTAATTAATAATAATATTATATTAGAGATTAAGTCGGTTTAGTTTATATAATAGTACTATACTAGAGATTAATAATAGTATTATTACTAGTATTATATTAATATAATATTATTATAAGCGTTTAAAAATATACTTAAATTAAATTCTAATATCTAATTAAGAATTTAAATATAATATTATATTTAGATCTTATTTATTTAGATTTTTAGTATAGTAATCTTCTATAGTAGTTATTTTAGTAAAGTTATTAGCTAGGTACTATTCTAGGTTATAATAGCTAGTCTATTTAACTAGATATTTATACTAGTATCTCTATTAATTATAATAGAGGTTTTCTATTTACTTAATAAAGTATTCTAATTTTCTATTAATTTTAATAGGTTTAGAGTTATATACTTATTTATTAGATAAGTAGTTAAATAACTTAAATACTAGTTATAATAGTAATATATAGAATATAGGATATATTTTAGCTAATTTAAATAGCTTTAGTTTATAAGTATATAAGAATACCTTTATATTAACCTTATAAGAGTTTATATTCTTCTAGTTAAACTTTTTTAATAGTCTTTATATACATATATTTTTAGTATTTAACTAGACTAGATTACTAATCTAGTAGTTAAAAGCTAATATATACTTATAGTTAGTATATTTTTATTAAAATACTTATATTTAAATAAATTCTTCTCTAGTATATTTTATAATATTCTTTATCTTATTAACTAACGTATTTATAAGCGAGCAGCTACTATAAGTAAACAGCTACCCCTACCAACTTTTCGCGACGCGTTACCTTCTAACTATAATAGCTTAACCAACTACTTCTTAATTACCCTATAATAAAGTAGATATCTCCCTTACTATTTTAGCTATAAATTAATACTAAATAAGTAGCGTAAAATATACTGCTTTAATCTATACCTACCCCTAAACAACTCTACAATAATAATATACTGTAACGATGCAAAGAAATCGTTCCACGAAAAGCTTCATATACAACCCTATCCCAAAGCTTTTCGCTTATCTTATCCTACCCCCGGTTCTACCCCTTTTCCCTTCCGTATATAGTTGCACACTCCCTTATAAGTAGCTTGGTAGTTCTTCTATATCCTTTTGTACAAGGCCTATAGGTGTCAATAGAATTCCCAGGTCCCTAATCCCCCACACACTCCTATATGCCTCTGAGTGGATTCGTGCCGCATTCGGACCCATTATCTTACCTGCGCCGTTACATATACTAGAATTACTATATAATACAATTGCCAGCCTAACTTAAAAAAGCTTACTTAGCTAGAAGAGGAGGTAATAACTAGGTATATACTTAACCTAGATTTACGAGGATTTCTGCCTATACTAGATACTATATAAGATATAGTAAATAAGCTACTTACTAAATATAGTACTAGCTAGATTAGTAAGCTATAGCTACGCAACTTTATTAAGCAAATAGATAGCCTTATTATATATTTTAATTAGCTGTACGATTAATAGAAAGCCTTATATAAGGATCTAGAAACTATTAGGGCTTAGTTCGACCTTATAACGTATACGAAAGCTACCTATAATATTTATAATAAGGATACTTTTAACTTTAATAAAATAGGCTTTATAATAGGTAAGATATTAGCTCAGCTAGTTATTACTAGCTTAGAGAGACAAGGTAGATTAAAGGCTATTTAGCTAGGTAATTATAAGTAGGTTACTATAATCTATACAGTTAACGCTACTAGGTAGGTAATCTTACCCTTTATTATCTTTACTAGCTAGTACCACCTCTCTATATAGTATAAGAAGGATAATATATTATATAACTGGGCTTTTACGGTTAGTAATAATAGCTAGACTATTAATAAGCTTAGAATAGAGTAGTTAAAGCACTTTATTAAGTATATAGTAGAGTATAGGGTAGGCGCGCGCCAGCTGCTTATTCTTAATAGCTATAAGAGCTATAACTCGCTTGAATTCTAACAGCTTTATAAGGAGAACAATATCTATACTCTCTATATACTGCTATATTTATCGTATCTTCTATAACTACTTAATATTAGCTACTTTTTGCTATTAAAGCGCGCGTATAGGCGCTAGATTAAAAGCTTAATATACGACTATATTAACTATATTATAAAGCTAGAGTTCTTATCTACCTTCTATACAGCTTATAAGCAGTTAATTATAAAAGAGAATATCTATATAAGCTTTTAAGGTGCTAGTCTAGTTCTATATAATCTAAAGGCGGTAATATTAAAGCTTAATATTAAGTTTTATATACTAATACTACCTGCGTAAGAGGTTACCCTCTAAAAAGCTAAAATACTAAGTAACGCGTATAAACTAGACGCTTAATTAATATTAATTCGTAATAGGATTTAGAGATATAAGAGCTTATTACCTACTTCTATTATTATAATATTTAACCAGCTTAAAAAAGGCGCTGAAGTAATAGTATACGAAAGTACGCTTATACGCAATTAGATCGTAAGGCTTAAGAAAGTAAATAAGGCCGCTATAACGCGTAGAAAGTATAAAAAGAAGAGGATCTAGTAGAAAGGTACCTTAATAAAGGTAGAGGTAGAGGATATTATTACTTTAAAAGACGTTAAGTAGTAGCTAGAAGGGAAAATACGTTAAGGTAAGGCGTAATTAGGTATAAGTCGGTAGGCTTTAGCACGCTACAGCTGCTATAGAGAAACTAGCTATAACTTAAAAACCTATAAGAAAGATACTATAGATACTCCTTAATCTAGCGCAGCTTAAATATTATAATTATCTTATTATATTATTAAGATAGATTGCTATAAAGGTGTAAAAAGTTAGTAGGGGTAGCCGCTTACTTATAGTAGCTACTTGCTTATAAACACGTTAGTCTATTAGCTTTCTAAACTATTAGGGACTATTTTTATAACTACCTCTAATTAGCTAGATATAAGATAGAGTAATAATTAAGAGTAATTATATATTATAGAGGATTATTCTTATAGACTTATAATAGAAGTATATTAGTAGAGTATATAAAAGATATTTAAGTTAACTATAAAAAGTTATAAAGATTAGAGTTGTAAGATTATTAAATATAATTTAGTTTTCTTACTATTTCTTCCTACTTAGTTACTTAGTTAACTAAACTATTAAGTATATTATATATCTTATATTAGTTTTATTCTTCTAACTATATAGAGTTTTAAATTTCGATTAAATCTAATATAGAGATTTTTATAGAGGTATCTATAATAATTTTAATAGTTAATAGATTTTTATAAGTAGCTTAAAGTCTATTTAAAAGTACTAGCTAAAATAGGCTAAAAATAGAGAAACTTTTATTAATTTAAATACTATATTATTTACTTTAAACTATATTATTAGTAGTTATTTAATCTAGTTATTTTATTTATAACTAGTATAGGTTTAGAGGACTTATTCTATTACTATATTAGTATTTTCTATCTAGCTATTAGTCTTTAAATAGAAGTTAGTTAATATAATATACCTTATAAGTAAGCGGCTTATATAAGTAAGTAGTCTACTCTATTAACTTTTTTAACCTTTATATATATATAGCTTAATAACTAAATAATATAATAGTAATTTACAACTTATATAATAATTCTATAGAAACTTCTATATTCGTTTAATATATATAAAAATTATACCCAGTCTTATTATAGTAGTTATAGTATATTTTATACTATCTACTTATACCTAATTACACCCTAAATTAGTATATTATAGCCCGAGTTTCCTTCTTATTATTCTTTTTAGTAATAATCATCTCTTCTTATACTTTTATTAGGGTCTTTTACGCTTAAATCCGCCTTTTTTTCTACTATTTCTATTTTATTACTACTTTATTTACTTCTTAAAGGCTGACGATTTTATTATATATTAACCCGATCTAATATATTACTTTTATAAAGCCTCTTTTAAGCTAATTTAACTTCTTAATTATAGAAGCTAGTAAAAAACTTATATCTGTAATAATACAAAGAAATCGTTCTACGAAAAGCTTTATATATAACCTTATCCTAAAGCTTTTTGCTTATCTTATTCTACCCCCGGTTCTACCCCTTTTCCCTTCTATATATAGTTATATACTCCCTTATAAGTAGCTTAGTAGTTCTTCTATATTCTTTTATATAAGGCTTATAGGTGTTAATAGAATTTCTAGGTCTTTAAACCCCTACGTACTCCTATATATCTCTAAGTAGATTTATACCGCATTTAGACCTATTATCTTACCTACGCTATTATATTATATAGAAGAATTTAATACTACTAGTAATAGTCTCTTTAATAATATCGCATCGATTGTTTATTTAAATATATTTAAGTCTAAAATATATCTAATTTAGTTTAGATTATAATACTTATATACTATTATATTAAATTATTTAGTTATCTAGATAGGATCTTAGAGACCTTCTATTAACTAAAGCCTTTAGGTTTAGAACTTCCTATCCCCTATAATTAGGATTGCCTTTAGAAAAGCTGCGTAGAGTACGCCTAAGTAGAAACTTAGAAACTATTAATAACCTATTAGAATTAGAGGTAACCGCTGATATCTAACTATAATTTACCTTCTAATTCCTATACTAGAACTAATATATACGTAAGTTATAGTAAGAGTAAGCTTCTATCTACGCGT
>ML986611.1:0-212598 GCA_010094045.1 Lojkania enalia
TTTCCTTTGGTTGAGCCATAAGGTGAGATAATGGCGGAGTGGATAAGTCCTCAGACAGGACACCCAGCGCAGGATTATATGATTTTTCCGTTTAGACCGGAAAGGAAAGCGTTGGTTTCGGATAGGTACCTTGTTGATGGATATCAAGAATTTACGTATTCGCATCGATGCACACGAAGGAATGAGAGAGTTCGTTATGAGCTGTTTGATGTTAGTACCAGATATCCAATACAATCCAAACATAGAATGCTCATCACGTTTATTACCCTAATTATTTGCCACATTCATTCAGTACTTTTTCCATTCATTTGTAGTATCGCCTCACCTATACCTACAAACAAACCCCCAACTCCACGCCAAAAAGAAAAATTCCGCTAAAATTCCCATTTCCGCAATCCGCATGCAAAGTGCCATGTTTTCAACTCCACCAATGCATACTCTTACAGGGCCGAAGAAAAACAAAAGTGATGTTTTTTTTGTTAAAAAAAAAAAAAGAAAAAGCATCACAGGAGAACGGCTAATATATTTGAACCCACGAAAAACGCCGTAGGAATATTGTCCGTCCCAAAACTTTAACTTCAGCGCTTGAAGTTTTCGATATGGAAAATGGCTGATAGAAATTAGGGAATGTAAATGCCATGCTTTTTGGACTCGGACGGTCGGTTGTCTGTGGGGCTCTTGTAGGCCTTTTAGTCTGCGACGCAGGGGCCGGACGGTATTGGTATCGATCGTTGCGTAACGCTCTCGCGGGTGGATGACGCAGGAGCACCAGACCCAATCCCCTTGCTTGCCGACCTATAAGACCTCACAGGCCCCCGGAGATTGCCCGGTTCTATGCTGTCTATGTGTACTCCAAACCATTTGGGGGAATCGCAAAGTTCAATCATGTACAAGAAGTATATCTGCCATTTTTGTGTTTCGATCGGTCGTCACGGTCGTTCGCGCGGCGCGGCTAATTGAAGATCTCACCAATGTGGCGCTCGTTTTCAGGCTTCCAGGTGCCTGACAAGAAATTAGCATCAGGCTAGTGAATATATGCGTGTAACAGAAGCTGGCTCCGAGGAACATTGTATCCGTGCATTCAGGTGGCTTGCAACAGTCACACGAATACAGCGGGACGCAAACGCAATCAAACAATGTGAGTACATGGTGGGACTGGCGTTGGTCCGATGTGGACCTCTACTCACCTTCGAAATTGTGTTTCACAAAGGCCATCGGATCGTCTTCATCACCTGCGTTCATTGTCTTGATACCAGGGCTGAAACTAGTAATGGGGAGGATAATGACGTCGCCAACTTTCTTGGGGCTCTTCATGCCGGTGAAGTGCTCCCAGGTGATGTTGCCCTTGCTCGAGGTCATGTCGAAGTAGTCTGGATTGTTGAAGAATTCGAAAATGGTGTCGGTCCAGAGAGCCGGGCCTGTGAACTCTATGATGCCCTTGTGGTCCTTGTTCAGCCTGTTGTCGGCTTTTCGCTTCAGAGTCTCCTGTGTGATGTTCGCGACCACGTCGACGAGGACTGGGTGTCCTGGCTTCGCTTGGATGGTCCACTGGCAGAACTGGATGCGGCGAGAATACCAGTCGGCCCAATCCGGGCGGTCCGGGTCTGCTTCGATGCCAATGACCATGCCGTAGGTATTGGTGGGGACATCGGCGGGAATCCAGTCTGCCGCGCTCTTCAATGCAGCCGTGTCAATGTCCGAGTAGATGCCACCACGGGCGAGTAGGATGAGATAGCGAAAGAAGTCGGCTTTGAGGACGGGGAGTGGAAGGGCATGGTAGGCTTCTAGCACCTCAGGGACGGAGGCATACAGGTGCCGGATCAGATGCACAGCGACCTGGTCGGTAATTACCTCATGCACAAAGGACGGGTGCTGGATGGTCCAGCTCGCCTCCGCCTCGCGGAACATTTCGTCAAACTCGCCCTGTTGCGGGGTATACTTCCATGTCTGCCAGATGTAGGCCGGGAACTTGGCCTCGACGTCGTAGGGGAATTGGTACTGCAATTGCTGCTTCAGCGGCTTCTTTCGCAGGTCTTCTAGACTTATTTGCGTCTTCGGCTTCTTGACCGACGCATCAGGCGTGTTGAAGGCCTTGTCGGCGGACTGGGTCGGTTCCTGCTTGGGGGGTTGCTGCGGCTGCGGCTTCGGCTTGGTGAGCGACGCGGGCTTGGGCAAGTCGTTGGCATTCTTGAAATTTGCAGGTGGCGGGTTGCTCGACGAGTGGTGGGACCGGAAGACGAAAAAGAGCGTCAGAAGGCCGAGCGCGAGGACGATGGCCTTTCGGAAGGAAAGCATGGCGGCCAGACGCAAGCTAGCTGTGGCCGGCGGGCGAGCGAGTGAGAGAGGGAGGAGTGGAGGGAGGAGCGAAGAGGGAGAGCCTGACCTGAGGCTCGATGCACAGGGAGGAGAGGTGTGGATAATGGCAACCTTTTGGATGTACTGTAACAAAGAGGGAAAACGGCGCGGGAGGGCTGGATGCGGATGTATATAATTTGTCGGAGAGCCCCCCCCCCTGTTGCAGGACGTGGTCTGAGCAGAGTCGAGTCGAATCGAGCTCCGGGGGCTGGGACGGGCGCGGGTGGGCCGGTGCGCGGGTTGCGAAGAACCCTGGGAAAGGGAGGGAGGATGCTCGTTTCGGGGAAAATGTGAGGTCCTTATCAACAGCCGCAGGCCTTGGGTCGCACACGCCAAGCCAGGCAGCGACTCGTGCGCTCGGAGCGGGACGGCTTTGGCAGTCGTTTGGAGAGGAAACGAGCGGTGGAAGCGAGGAATTGGTAGAATGCAAAAGGGAATGCAAAAGGGAATGCAAAAGAGCGGAAGTAGTTGGGAAGGGTGATGCGGGATGTGAGAAAGCGAAAAGCAGCAGCAGGGCGTGGCTGTTTGGAGAGGGCGGTTTCAGCATGCGCTAAGAACTGGCGATCCAAGCAACGATGTCCCTGATAGAAAATAAAAGGCTTGGGAGCGAACTCCTGACCGACGGTATGCACTTATGGACTGCACTTGTAGGGCTAGAGCGAGCGTATGGACGGTCAGGCGGTGTTCAGCCGTCTATGTAATCTTGTTGCTATAGTCGGCGCCAGCAGCGATGATGCCAATGGCCACCAGCTGCGCCCGCGACATGTACTCGGCTCGTTCGTATCCATGGATACGTATGTAGGTATGGACGGAGTAGTTAGCAGAACGATGGAGGGCCCAGCGAATGAAGGCGCGCATTTGGGGGCTCGCTAGCTAGCTGACTGGGCCACGCGTTGATTATACGAGGCCACAGATCTGGCATCGTGCTGCCGGCGTCATCTCGTCGGCCCTGCTCCGTTCGGCTTTGCTCCGTCCTGCCGTGCCTGCTCTGCCCTTATCTCGTCTGGATCATGCACTTTGCTCTGCACTATTGCATTGTTGCAGTCCCGCTCCAACTGAGCAGAGCGGACTTGGTCGATGGCCTCCAACCATACTAAGGCGGCCGGGACAGAGAGGCTCGGAGGGCTGAAACAGAGCAAAGCCAAGCACCCTAATGCTGCATGCGGCTTAGGGCTCCCGGGCCAGCATGGCGCAATTTTTAGCACGCCCACTCCGGCCTCGTCGTCGTTGGTTCTCGAGACATGCCCTCACGGCACCGCGGACGAGAGTATGCGCTCTCTAGGACTACATTCCAAACCGCGCCGCTTCCCCACCGCCGCCGCATCCACGCCATCTACGACCATTCCAGCCTGGCGCTCGTCGTTGCCATCGAGCGCAGGCCAATGGCACCCGTAGCAGGCTGTTTCGCCTCTTGCTCGCCCTCTCGCACGGGGCAACACGCCGGGTGTTGACTGGTCCAGCCGCTCCTACGCTCTCCGGATCTCGCGCCTGCTATACATCATCATCATAATCACCACTGTCATCATGATCAGTCAGGCCAGGCCGTTTAGGAATCTGCGACTCACCACTGCCACTGCCACTGCCACGGCGGCTGCCACTCGCCCCCGAGCTCCTCTCTCTGATGGCTCCAGGCTGGCCACGACTCCACCTCCACCGTCCAGCTCCCCGTCGCCGCCGTAGTCAGACGCCGCTCATTGCTCCTCCACCTCCGTCCCCGTGCCCCTCAACCGTCATCATTTCAGTTATTAATATCTTCCTACACTAGCAAGAGCTCCTGTCCGCCGTGCGCTATGTACCAGCTCTTCCCGCGGCCATCCTCTGGGCCTGCGACACGACGGCCGCTCCGGGCCGCTGCCACAGTCCACCCACTCTCTCTGCATCGCCGGCCAACGGCCTCCGAGGCCTCAACCCGCTCAAGCTGGAGCGATCGGCGCCGGTAATATCTGAGCCGCATCGGAGAGTACGCGTTCTCATCTACCGCCCAGCTAATTTTCCGATCCCCTCACCCGCCTGCTTTGCCCATCCTCATCTACCATAATACCATGCGTTGCTCATGCCTCTTGTCGTGCTTCCGTCGCTGCATCATGGGCTGTCAACAACAGCCAGTCGCCCCGCCTCGCCTCCCCTCCGATCCTACTTATCGCATGCACTGTTGCCTTTGTCGATTGCCATCCCACTCGACTGACCGGGATCCCATTCCTGCCTATCGCTTTCCTTCTCCACTTTCCCATGGGCTGCCTCCCCGAATTAACCTGATACGACCTATTTGCAGGTGTCATGTCAACCAAGCTTCTTCACCTAACGTGAGCATGCCTCTGAAAACCGCTGCTCATGCAGATCCTAGCCATCTCCACAAACCGTTCGCGTCCAGACTGACGTGTTCTCGACCTGAAATCCCTGTCCGCTGTCTTGACTTCAGGTTCTGTCGCAGCCTCGTCATGCCCAAACCAAGCACACATGCCCGCCTGAGCCGCCCAGGTTTCAAAATGCCCCGAGGCATCGAATCTCAGGCTCGAAGCTTCCGTCATGCAAATCAGACTCGGCACGTCTCGTATGCACTACAAGACTTCCAGATCTAGTAAAACAGATCCCGAACATAGGGTCCCGCGTGATGACAGCCCGATTCCGCAAACACTTTTGTTTGGACACAAATGTCTCACCTCCATGTCTTTTAAAATAGGCCGTGTCTAGATCTACACTCTGCTAGTACCGAATAGTGAGGCGGGATACCAGATATGGCCATCTCTCGCTGATTTATCGTGCGACGTAGAGGCAGATTGTCTCTCCACTTTAGGAGAAGAAACAGACAATAATCTCTGGCCTCTGGGACCATGAGTACGCGTTTCCATCAGGTCCGTGATGCGAGTGCGGAGCGTCCCTTACGATCCGAACGGCCAACGGGCCCTAATCTAAGGGGTTTCGCAATACATTGTGCGATTCTGTGGTTGCATGGCCGAGTCGGCGAGGCCCATTTTGGGCAACCGTTTCGCTTCCTTCGAAAAATACCATACCTTCGATCTACGGAAAATCTCCGGGTGACTGACTAACACTATAGAGTGAATCTGCATAGGCAATTGTTGAGTGGATATGAATTGCATTCCACTGGATAGCGAAAACCGTCTTAAGCCATCCATCGCGTTCAGCGCCGGGTAGTCGCTACTATCACCCCTGAAAATTATCGGGCGTATTTAACTAGTACAGACATAGACATAGGTATCTAACCTCCCACCTTGTCCGCAGAGGTTTGTACACAGTGCAATAGACGTCACATCACTCCCGTGCTCGCGCACCGCACCACTCATCTTGATCCCTCCCCTTCCGCTACCACCCCCAACAGTAATACCTACATGACAAGTGCAATATTGCCTTGGAAATGGTTTTTTTTTTTTTTTTTTCTAATCTCTACATCCATACTTCCATGCATCGTATCCGGTGCAAGATTGCCGCGCCCCGCACGCGCCATACCGCTTTCCGAGAAATCGATATTTCTGACTGAGCAACGGGGGTACGAGGATGCGATAACGATTTTTGAGAGTGAGGTGGTTGGGACAGGGAGATAAGAGTCAGAGCTTCGAGGGAACTGGATTGGATGGAGTAAGTAGTATGATGTGATCTAAACGTATGGTGATGTGTGGGATTTGTTTTTTTTAATAGGTAGGGAAGGGGATTCATGCGATTGGATCGAGTGTACTGTGTATCGGATACAGGGTTTGATATTCTTGGAAGAGCATATTTGCAGACTTTATGATCAATCATCAGTATCTGCTAGCCATAGTCCCCACGGGTGCGTCTCCCTCATCCAATCCCCATCCTATGCTTCATATCTCTCGTCTTTAGCCATATAGCTAAATAACCCATAAGCCCCTTAATGAATCAAAAAAAAAAATTTCCTTAAATCCCCTAAACGGGTTCACACATATTAGCGAAATAACCCAAAGTTCAGTTCTTCATTCATCCATTGTTTGTAACATATCTCAATTCCCTTCTCCACAACTCCCATCACATTTTCATAGACGTAGGTCTACGCCCCACCGCTCCTCAACCCGGCATCTCCAGACCCAGGCTCCCAGCCATAATCCACACAAATCCATTTGCCCTTTCCTTTCGCTCTAAGCGCTAGGAGCGTGCTCGCTACAGCTCTCGCCGTTTTCTCTCTTTCGACCCAGGTGTTGACCGTGGCGCCGGCCTCGTTGAATATGCTTTCGTCGTGTGGGAACCTTGCAGCTATGGCATTATTCCTCAAGCTTCCAGCTGTCCTCCCGAACCTAGTGTTCTTGACCCTTTGACTCACGCTATTGCTCTTCAACCCATCGCCCACCCCCTCCTCCTCTATCCGTTCCCTCGCCCGCTCCATTCTTCTCAGCCACCCCAACAACTGCACCGGAATAACGCCCGCCGGCATCCTCATAATAGCCCTCTGATCCACGGGAATCCATCCTTGAAACAAATTCACATATTCGATCTGGCACCAAGCACCATTCCAATCCGGGCCCGGCGGGGCTTGAGCGTATATCCAACCCTCCTCCCCTTCCCTTTCCGCCGCATCAAATCTCGTGTTATCTCCCGCACCCGCCCCTGGCCCTGCGCCTAGCTCCTCGCTGTGGCCCCACACTAGTGCCCGCACCCAGGTGCAACCCTCCAGATCCAGCCACCTTAACGAATACATATTCAAGCTAAGCCTGCGCAGGATATTGGCCGCCTCGGCCCAGTCGTCGTCGAGGCGCGAGTAGAAATGCGAGCCGCCGAGCGCGACGGTGGAGTGTTTGGAGATCATGGATGTGGTGGCTGCGTTGGGGGTTATAGAAGGGGTGGGCCAGTAGGCGAGCGAGAGGTGTGTTAGTGTGCGCAGGTTGGCCGAGAGAGAGAGGAGGGTAGTCCATGATGCTATGGCGCCGGGGTGTGCGAGAGAGAGGCGGGTGAGGGATGGGAAGAATGGGACGGAGGGCGCAGGAGAGGGTTGTGGGAGACCGGGTTCAGGTTCGGGCTCGTCGTCCCAGGATTCGGCGATCGGGACTGAGGGGTGCTGGGTGACGGGCGACGTGTCTAGAGAGAGAGTTTTTAGGGTTTTGATTAAGGGTGCGCTAGGGAAGGAGCGCGAGAGGGATTTTTGGAGATCCGTAAGAGTTAAATGTGGGTTTAGGAGGTTGGTAAGGTCAAGGAGGCGGATTTCTTCGGATCCGGTGCTGTTTTCTATTTCCTTGTCGTTTGAGAAGAGGATCTTAAAGGACTTGAAGTCTACGCAGTCCCTTGGCGCGTATAAAGATAGATAGCTCAGCAAAGCCTCTTTGAGCGGGATCGGAAGGGTGGGTAGGTAGTATTGTTCGTATTCGACCAGCTCCTCCCAGTGTAGAGTAAGGGTCTTCAGACAGGAATGTACGAGACTCGGTATCTGAGGTAGACGCTGTGATGGTGAGATGTCTGAAGTTAGGGCGCTCAAAACTTTCGAATCGTTGCATGGAGGGAGCTATGCGTACCTTAAACTCGTCATCATGCACCCTTGCCAGCGGGCCGAAGCTCCCTACTCGTCCCTCTTCGCCCATCCATTTTCTATTCAAACCCCGTATATAATCTGGCGCATTCCGAATGCTTCTCAGCCAGCTTGTTGGCGCGGCTGGACCCGGGGGTGGCCGTGTGCCTGCTCGCGGTCGCGTCCGAGAACCTGGCTTCGGGGGTGGAGCGTCAACCTCTGCCATTTGCAAGATTCGACGGAGTTCAGGGGGTACGGTACGTCTTGTTACCACTTCTATGACTTCATCGCGCCGCTCCGAAGTAGTTCTAGGCGCCTGTTCACGTCGCAGCTGCTGGATGCGTTCGTTGACGGTCTGGGGCGCGGCCTGCGCGGAGGAGCTAGATGACTTAAAAGTTTGGAGCGAGGGATGGATATACGAGGGCTTTGTGCGGCTGTAGGCGGGTGTGTGTTTCTTGGGCATGATACAATCTCGGTCAGGAGATTGGATTAGGCCCGCTGTCGAAGGAGGCTGTTGGCTGCTTTTGAGATGTGAGTGGGTTGATCAATGGCTTGCCCGAGCAATGAGTCAGGCGGAGATGGTACGGCGTTAAGCAGACAATGGTTTTATTGGTCTGCCTGGCTCACGAAGGAGGAGCGGGATTCGAGGAGGAAGAGCGGCTCTGCGATTGAAAGCCCCCGCGTCTGTTAAGATGTGGTTTGAGGAGCATGGGCGCCATGGGCGAAGCATCGTCATAGCGCTACTCGTTCCTGCGGCCGCACCGCCTGGGCACGTGCTGTGGCGCTTTCCGGCGGACCCCTTAGTCCTGCTACATTCTCAACACCAGTCGGGCTGATGAACGCAATGAATGATATTGGTTGTACCTAGCGATCCTCTATGCACTCACTCAACTAGAACTAGAGGCCTACAGACTAGTATCCATTTCAATAATGCATGCAGCAGATAAGGCTGTCTCTTGGAATCCCTTTGAAGCCCACAATATTGTGTCTTGATCTTTGCGTTTTACATCTTCACATCATTCCATGGTCATTGCTTTTCTTGCGAACTGAAGACGTTGCCTGAGGCTGGGGAGGGTCTTACAGACCCGACATGCTCAGAATGTGGCTTGCACAGCACAGCCCCTGACTGGTATTTCAATTGTATGCTCCCCCCCAGCCTTTCGTCAGTCTCTAGCATGTCCCCTCTCCCGCATTCACGGATTCCTTTGGATTGACTTAATCGGACACTCTTCCTTCCATCATGCACCGCATTAGCTTTTGAACCCTGGCGCCAATTTTCGTCAGGCTGCCTTGCGCCCTGCCTCGTTCAGCTCCACTCCAATGAAATGAGCGTTCGTCATGGCCGAACTTTTGGGCTTAGCAGCTAGCATCATCCAAATAGCTGGTTTCGGCGCCGAGGTTTCCACCACTTTATACAATTACATTGGTTCCGCCACCCGCGCCGATCAAGAGATTGGCGATATAGCCGAAGACGTGCAACTTACAGCCAATGCCCTCGACAGCGTGGGCAGGATCTTCGAAACTGAGGACGCAAAACATGTAGTCTCGAAAAAGGCAATCGAGGACGCAAACAACCTGATTAAGAGATGTGAGGCGGTCTTTGGTGAGATTCATGGGGTTATTAATAAGAGAAGAAAGGTGGGTAGGGATGGAAAAAGAAGTCTAAGTGCGCTAGGGAAGTTCGCCTGGCCGCTGAAGGAACAGAGGGTCGAACTGCTGCGGAGGCGACTGGAGAGCTTGAAGAATAGCCTTATTTTGTTATTTCACGTCCTTCAATTTGCGAATGGACAAGCAAGAGGGTATGTAGGCTTACAAGTTCTATCGACTACTCGGCTTATTGGTGAAGCAGGCAACTGGAAAGGAGCACGCTGGAGAAGGAACGCGAGAACATCCGTCGGCTACATCAGCTCCAGCAGGATTCCTTCAAGAGTCTGAAAGCTTTGGAGAACAAGCTCGGCAATGTGTCCCTTGATGATGGAGAAACTCTTCATGGTTCCAGTCCAGCTTCACGAGTCCCTACTATTGATTTCATGACACGTCAGCCTTCGAAGGACGAAGAAATTACATCAGCAAAGGACGTCGCCGGCAAAAATAGCTCACAAACTCAGAGCACGGCTGCTGAGGATTTGACGCCCTCTGATGATGATGATTCAACAGTCACAGATGAAGAAGGGGACCTTGTCACAATGACTGAGCTGGCTAACTGTGCAAAACACGTTCAGCGGTTGCTTACGAGCATATCTATGCTCCAACAGACATTCAACGCTGCGCAGCCATCTAGACGACACCGCAAGACTAAGCTACGTAAGCTCTATCGCGGGTTCTGCCAGGAATTCGAGTCGGAGCTACTTTTAAAATGTGATTCTCATGGCTCGATTCCGAAGTCACTCTCAGATCCCCGGCGACAGTCATGGTTGCAGAACATTCCCACCCAACCTCCAATACAGGCTAGCGAGATGGCGTTCGAAGAGACGCCCGAACGCGAGTCAGATAATATGTTACAAGATGCGGTAGCCGTAGGTACTGACGCGCTTGGCGTCGAGTCCGCCTATCTAGACTGGAAAGAGATGAACGAGCGAAAGTATATGGGACCTACAACTAAATCCCCATCTCCGGTCCGGATTTTGGATGAAGGTCGAAAGGAGTTCGTTGTGAATGAGCTAAATTCGAAATCATATGAAATAACTCCTCAGTCACTTAATCTCGTACGCGCTGCTGCTACGTCTGCTGGGGAAGGGCTGAAGAACGAAGAGCTCCGGAGTAGTGGCGGTTTAGATTATCTTAGACAAGAAGAAGGCACGAAATCTCCGGCTCAGTCGCCTTTCACTGTTGAGTACCCCTCTCCTGGTCTTGAATTAAACCGCACTAGAACTTCTTCGGACTGGTCTTTCTTTTATCCATCGCAACTCCAATATCCAGAGGAACTCGCAAATATTCGAATAGGAGAAAGCCTAATGTCTTTCAGGTCCGAAGATGACCATGTGCTCAAGGGTTTCGACTCCGGCTCTTTCGGTGACGACGAAGACAAAGAGCCAGACGAACTTGACGATGTTCGTCCAAACAGCATGCATATCCTCAATTTCAGGGTGGGGAGTCGCAAAAGGAAACATACACTGGAACCATTAGAAGGCCCCTCAATGACAAAGATTCCCAGAGAGGAGACTTTTACACACCACTCAATTATAGCTGATTCTGGTCCCACTGTCCTTGTAACCCATACACTGGAATCATTAGAAGGCCCCTCAATGACAAAGATTCCCAGAGAGGAGACTTTTACACACCACTCAATTATAGCTGACTCTGGTCCCACTGTCCCTGTAACCCATACACCCTCTAGTCCAATCTTGGTCGTTGAAAAGGATCCAACGGTCTCAGCTAGCGGTCGCCGACTTGATATAGAGGTAAGCTGTCAAAATTCGTCTCGGAACTAAAAAGTTCATCTAACCACTGACTAAGGCACAGCTATTTACACCCATCCAGTCTCCAGCCGTTACTCTTGAACTTGAGTCGGGGATACCAGATTTTACGGGCTTTCTAGGGGCGTATTTTAGCCCATTGACGTCACCGGCACTGAACGCCCAAGAGTACCAGGACGAGAATAAGGAGAAGGCCAACACGCCCGATTGCGATCATTCGCATTTTTCAGGATTCTACAATGGGACTACGTCAAATACCACTAGTGTTGGAGTCACTGGAGCTGGTTCCGTCATAAAGACTTGGTTGAAAGAGGACACGGCTGAAGAGAGCTCGCAAGATATCAAGGCCGAGGACAAGCTACAATTGGCGCCGTCAGCTCTCTGGTCAACTAGACCATCAAATTATACAGAAGCTCGACGCTCCCAAAGGAAATCGTTCTTAGAATGTGTTTCCTGTAGAAGCAAACACGTCGAATGCGATGGCACTATGCCATGCTCTCGCTGCGAAGCTGAGGGGCTAAATTGCGCCTTTGCAAAGTCTCCTAACAGACGCCGATCGCCGGCGAAGACTAAACAGGTATCCTGGGAACCCTGCTCTCCTGACTCAGTGTTGCCCCACACAATGAATGAATCCGCCTTATACCCTCCTACCAAATCGGCCCCGCTTCTCTGTCCTCTACCAACTGTTACTTCACAAGAAATACAAGAATATCGACAGATGCCGCCACCAAGTCAGGCGGTAGCGCCCGATGTTGAATTATGTAATGATCTTCTCCATCAGAACCTTGACCAAATAAAGGCGGAAGGAAAAGAGATTATGGACCCCTTCCAAGCTCGATCGGAAATCCGGCGTCGGCAGCAGGAATTTGATAGGACATATTTTCAAGCAGAAGCCACAGCATCCTGTAGACGAGGGAGCAGTCATTCTTGCATAAAAAGAGTTGAAAATCCCCGGAGCAGGCCTATTCGTATGGCAAGAGTTCAAAATTCCTGGAGTCCGAAAGGTGGCTCTAAAGATCGAGAAGTGGCTCGCGTCAACGAGTCAGCCGGGCAGAAGGCAGAGCGGGAATTGCTATTTGCATCGCTAAAGAAGAATACACAATTCAGTCTTAGCGCAAATATTCCAGATAATGGACGGCTGCATAGGGGGCGCATCCCTGATGTACCCACCAGAGAGAGCGACGAAGGATCAGATAGTGCTATGGGTCAAGACAATACTAACATGGGCCGGGATTGGGATCTCGTCCACCGAGTACAGCCCCTTGATAACAAAACATTCCACAAAATCAATTTGCACCAAGATCTAGAGCATCGCGGGTCCCTCATGAAGGCAAGCGATCGAACCCGAGCTCATCGAAACGCGTCACACAAGTTACGCGTCGAAAGAGAAAACCGTATGCGCAAAACTTATGCTCGGCAATTTGAGCGAAGAGTTAGCTGTGACGAGCAATATTGGACTAGCTTTAATGAAGATGGCACGCAAGGACAGTACAATAAAAGTGGTGTTGTAGATGGCGAGACTCTTCAAACCTCTGATGTTGTGCTAGGGACTCTGAGGGGAGAAAATGGGGATAGAGCTGTGGGGGCACGTAGAGGAAATGCAGGGAGTGATTTAAAAACGAAAGATATTGTGGATATTTTGTTGGAGCAGTGGACGGTGCCTCCTGCGGTGTCATAGATAATGCTTTCGCCTTGATTCGATGGAAGTCCGTTTTGAGTTAGATGCGATTTCATTTTGGTTTTATATTTACTGTTTCGCGATCTTCCTATGCTATTTTCCAGAGGCATTGTGGGTCCAATGGCTTATATATTCTGTTGAAGGAACTTAGACATTGGTAGTACTTCAGCTCTAACGGAATCAAGGATCAGCTAAATACACGTTGCTGGTTTGCATGAAAATTGAAGTTTTTGATCACATCAGTCTATGGCTCTCTTGAGATTTTAGATAAGTTGTGACACATTGGCTGTTGAATTCGATTTTCTGCACAATGAAGCATAGGTAGCTATCATCATGGATGCAATATTTACGGTGCGTAATTCCACTAATGTCATCTCAAATTATAAACTGCCAAATCCTCATGCATCCACGGCAACGCCCACACCATACCTGTCAGGGTATTTGGCCCCAAGCCCTTTAGTTCCATCGTAGCCCTCTCCTCAAACCCTAGTCTCTTCAACGTCTTCTTCGACTCTTCATTCATCGGACTGCAAAATCCAAAGACCTCGCGAACCCCCTTCTCTGTCTCCATAAACTGCATCACCGCCTTCGTAGCTTCAGTGGCATACCCCTTCCCCCAAAACTCCTTCATCAGCCCAAACCCGACATCTGGCACAGTGGCAGCTTCAGCGTGTTTCCTCAGCTTCATAGACACAGTCCCAATCTTTTGGAACTGTTCCCGCTTGTCGCTGAAAGGGACGTTAGGCGGGTCGAGACAAGGATCTTCGGGCTTTAGCATCACGATGTAATTTCCATACCCCGTTTCGTCCTGATCGTCTGCCTCCATCAGTCTCTTACGAGCGGCTTCTCGGCCGGAGAGGACAACGCCAATGCTTTTTATGGCCTTCTGCGTTTCGGGCATATTGTAGAGGGACAGGATGAAGTCGCAGTGGGCATCGAGTTCGGGGAGAAAATTCGCGATGTAGAGGCGCGGGGTTGATATGAAGAGGTTTGGGTCTGGCATTTTTAATTTTGCGATTGGGTGGTGTACTTGCTTTGAGTTTTGAGAAGAGCGGAGGGCGTAGGAGTTGGTGTGATTGAAGTTAAGTAGGGTTACAGATCATGACTCATCCCGTACCCGAGATCTAGGGTTGCATGGTGCTGATGTATGGCAGGGATGTGGGAGGTAACTCTAGTGTTCAATACAGTATACTGCATCAGAATTGCTGATAATGAAATATCAAATGAGTTAATGCGACACGGAAATTCACATGTCTGGAATAGTGAATGTTATGGCACATCGTAGGTCAGTTCCGATCCTCGTCTGCAACGAAAGGATGAGAGCAAAAACCGTTGAGAAAATATATAATATATTGACATTAGGGATGATTATTTTCCAGTCTATCGAGATTTCTCTAGGCTGGAGATAGCTAAAGATTGTGCTCGCAGTTATGCGCGGATACATCAAAGGTAAGGATTTCATTAGATGAGAGCAGGGGATTAGAGAAAGTACTTATTCAAAATGCTCAATAAAACTTAGTTATCTTGATGCTCGAGCAAGAAGTCGAATAGAAGATCTAAATCTTCAAGTTCTCACTATTATCTAAACATATCTTGTCACCCTGGTTTATTTCTGACAGGGATGTGGCAATGATTCGCGATCTAGACGATCTTATCGCTTTCAAGGATTTATGTTTGAATCTAAATTTAAGCCGGCCCTCAAAGGTGTCGCGTATCAGGGAGCATCAATTGCTGAGGCAAATATTGATGTATTGAAGGAGGGTAAGTGGCCTGCCTCGGTAGAAGCTGGCGATGGCGAGACTATATAGGCCTGAAAAACAGACCAACTATAATAAGATAGTAGAAACACGTGACAAAAGGAGCTCCGAGCGAAGAATCATAACATGTGCTGACAGAATCGGAGTGTAGAGTTCGGAGTTCGAAGCCTGCAAGGAACTTCGCAGCGATAACGAACCACTAACAACGAGACTTTCATTTAAGTTAGTGTAGAGACAAGCCTACGCGGCAAAGATCACGGGCAAGATAAAAAAGTATCCTATTGCAGGATCCCACAAATCGCGCGACGACTAGATGGCGGCTCCCAGCTAGAATTATTCTAGTATCTCGGCGGACTTTTGGGACGTAACTTTGCTAGCCATAAACTTAATTTTATCCTAAACAAATATAGATGGGCTAAGAAGACACACATATATTCAATTCAAACAGCAGTCACGCGTTGGGAGGCGGTTCCCTAGGTTTAGTACACATCTAATACTGCAAAGCGTGAATGTGGATTGGGCAAGAATTGCACAGTGAAATTACAAATTTATTGAATTTTTCAATCCTCCGCAAGTATACAGATTGTGAATGTCTACTATCACAACTCAAGAAAGTGGCTGCAAAGTGGAAACAATACTCGCGAATCGGCTGATGGCGCGGAAATAGTGACATGGGGACGGAACAGCTCCGTCCAAAGCCACAACGTCCAATCCATAATCGTAGCCATCCACGATCCCCGCATCAGTGCACATTATCATACCATCATACCACAGTGCAACAGGCAGTCTTGAAAATATTTTCTGCCGAGAGGGTGTATGGTGAGCGCTGGGAGATTGGACACTGACAAATTTGCCTTGTGGCGAATCGGGACTAAGAGATTAAATTAATCATTCCGTATACGAATTCACATATATCCTCAGTTAAGTTATGGTGTGAGTGCTATCATCACCTTTCCAAAAGAGCTCCTGGTACGGCAACCTACAATACAGCGCCAGGGACGAAAATGTCTCTTGACATCTCCCATAAATCATCAGGTAAGTACGCTTAAAACAAGCCTCGCTGCGTCGCGACTTCTGGATAAGGAATTCCTTGCAGCTTCTGGCGCACCACCATGAAGTTAAAACTTATCCTAACAATATTCTTTGGGGCCGCTCTTGACCTCGCCCTGGCTGGACCCGTGAGTCCCCTGACCCTATCAGGCTTCGTTTCCACACAGTGGCTTTCGCATAATTATAACGACCCCGGACTCCTAGTCATCGATATTAGAGAAACCGCTGAATACAATGCTGGACACATTCCCCGCGCTATCAATATTCCATGGGGAATGCCGGAGTGTGCCTGGATCAGCTACGGCCCAGATGACCTGCTCCTTGAACTGCCAAATGATAAATACTTTTTCGGAAATATGAGCGCTGCGGGAGTCTCCAAGCACAAGCGCATCATAATCTCCATGTCCAACGCCAGCCCGCCATATCCCCAGGCACAAGCCGCTCGTGTGGCTATGACGCTTCGGCTTGCGGGCTTTTCTCAAACCCAAATTCTGAACGGCGGTTTCACGAAATGGATTGCTGAAGGCCGGCCTGTGAGTACTGAGCTACCGATCTTACCTCCGAGTGGGGTCAAAGGCTCTATTGACCGGAGCGATATGGTCGACCACGAATATGTGCATGCCGTAATTAATAAGAAGATCATCCTTGATGCAAGAGATCCGGGTGTGTATAATGGTAGCATTATTGAAGAATTCGCCCAAAAGGCAGGCCATATTCCTTCCGCCAAGAGTTTGTCAACGCTCGCACTGCTCTTTGACCCGAGTGGAGACTATAAAGATCGGTCCACTTTGATGGAAGTCGTCAAGGATGTTGTGGGTAGCAAGGTGAAAAAAGAGACCGAGATGATTGTATACTGTGGTGTTGGCGGATATGCTGCTGCGTTGTACTGGGTTCTGACGGCCGAGCTGGGTTTCTGCAATATCAAGTTCTATGATGGGTCTGCACAGGATTGGGTAAAGTTTTACGATATGGAGATTTAAAAAGGGTTTGGTGGTAGGAATGTAGATGTGATGCTGAATGTGCCAGACTGCAATTCTAGCGCTTCTAACTAATTTGAATTAAATCAAAAGCAGCATTTGCAATTCACGAGATAAACTGCACGCAACAATTTTGCTAGTTCGGTACTATTATTTTATTATAGTGTTCGTATGTGCGGTTTCATAAGGGCCCGCGTCATGAGATTCGTGTTCACCATGAAGATCCTATCCGCAGTCCCAACTTTCTCCCACCTCACTCCTACACTCAACAAGGATCCTAGAGTCGCTGCCTCTCGTGATTGCGAAGTTTTTGATTTTCAATAAACGGCCGAAGCAACAAGAACTACCATAACGAGGCAAGGATTACCATTCGCAATGGGCAAATAACACGGCATGCAAGAACTCACCCAGGATCTAAGGAGCTTCCCCAGATCTCTGGATCTCTCATCTCCCCCCAATCTAGCATTGCACTTTATGCTGGCTTCCCAGCCTTAACTAGCGCACTTAGCGTTTCATTCTTCTTTGTCACGCTCGCTAATTCGGGAAACTTTTCCACCAGAAGATCGCTCACAATCCTCGCAAAAACCACGCCACCCCACTCGTTCAGATGCGTCCAGTCGTTGCTCGCGAGGTTATACTTACTTGCTTCTGACTTCCCAATTGCGTTGACATAGTTCTCGGATGCAATGTTTAAGTCGATGAAGTCGATAGAGTTAGATTGCGCGACAGAGATGGTTGCTGCACGTTGATCCGCGAGGTTTTGAACAACACGGTCGCCAGAAAAGACGCGACGCGTAAGTGGGGTGAGAAGAATCTATATGGCCATCAGAACTTGGGCCCAAATAATGGCCATTAAAGGTGAGTACCGGAGTTGCTCCCGCTGACGTTGCTTCTACGGCGAATCGTTCGAGATTCGCCTTGTATTGGTTGACGGAGACCCCAGAAGTTTCTTTCTGATCGTTATGCCCAAACTAAATTTATCAGATGGTTCTTGTAAATTAATTCTTAGCCGGTTTCCTACCTGGATTGTCACATAGATGTTGTATTTGTTTTTATAGGTTCTGACGTCCTGAATGACTTTGCCCCAGTCTCCTCCCGCACGAAATGAAGCAGTGGTGGCACCACTATGACCATAGTTATGGCCCGAGGAATTAGATGCAACGGTTGTTGCCAAGAAGCCGTCGCCCCATCCGCCGTTGGGTGCTGTAGTTGAGTCACCTGCAAGAAGCCAGTAAACGGGGATATCCGCCTGTGGCCGTAATGGTGATGCACTGGCAATAGCTACGAGAGGGAGAAACGAGAGTAGCATTGTTAGTATTTATGGGACTGTCCTGCGATAAGTCTCTAAACTTTCTGCCTATAAAAGAAGAGACTTCGTAGATGCGATAGGGACAGGTGCGGATAACGAATGAAATGAAAATAGGGTTAGAATCATTTATAAGACTGTTTAAGCATCTTCTCAGAAACTTCGGAGAATATAGTAGACATAGAGCAATGAAATATCTATTTTACAGCTCTAAATGATATCCGTCGTACTCTAGGAAGGTAACCGGCCCAGCCGACCCGGAGAATCAAGAGGCCACTACAAGGGACAAAATTGGACGAGGCAGCTCACGATTCACGGAAATATTCTGATTCCTGAGCTGATGGAACGCGTATCTGGAATATTTTTGCCCGATAAATGAATCGCAGCTTAATTAAGAAATGCAGGGCTAAACAGGCGGGGTAAAAGCATCTACAAGGCGTTCGCGACATCATCGTCCGAACCCCACGCCGTTATCATTTAAATCGTGAATACAAGGAGGCTGCAAGCATTTGTGTCTTCAGGGGATATCGGCGGATCTCCTTTCACGCGAATTGTATCGACCACTAAGGGAGACCGGAACCGCCCGCGAAAACCCGAACCTGTGAATTCAAGTGTTGGATGCGTTAAGACTCGGATAGAGCAAGGCAAACTTCATCGCCAGGGCCGCCGGAACGGGTGCAAGAATTCGGCGTGGCTTCCGGTCCGTCTTTGAGCTTTAGGCAGCAATTGAAGTTAAATGTGTAGACCATTAGTCGTTTGAAATTAGTATGCGACATTCATCAACATGTCTTTAGCTGAGTTCATGCATTCCCACCCTTTGTTCATCTCTGGTCTCGCCCAATTTCATTTATTGACATATTCTACTCTCCTGGGAACTGAGATCTACCAGACTTTCCTAATGACGAGAGTTGCGCATCAAGCGCTCCCCCGATCAGCATTCACGACTCTTCAAAAGCGTGTCTTTCCGATCTACTTCCGAGTTCAATCGTTTTTAATAATCGTGACGGCTATTACGTATCCGCCGCGTGGTTCGCCGTCGCTAATCAGGAGGTGGACTCCCTTCGCAATTGCAGGATTCACCGCGGTGTTAAATTTGCTGGTGTATGGACCACGAACAAGACAGGTCATGATTGACCGAATCCACCAAGGTGCGTTGAATATCTTGATTACCGGTATAGAATACCATTGTCAAATACATTTATTACACTATGAACAAAGTCGAAGTTAATACAACAATAGAGACCGTCGATGGGCGAAAGTCCGGCGGTCTTGTACATATTAGTCCAGAAATGGAGAGGCTGAATCGGGCATTTTCTCTAGCCCATGCCATGAGCATTCATTTGAACTTGATAACCATTGGGGCCACTATATGGCACGGATTGAGGCTGGCGTCCGCGATGAAATTTCATGGCGCCTAGAGCAACGCGTTGATATAGCTGAAAGACCAATGGGTGGTATCAAAGGGTTTGACTAGGGCCTACCCTAACGGATTGAGACTTTGGTAATAGCCCGTACATAGTAGAGAATCAAGCACTCAAAATTGGCAAGGGGGCATTCAGTGCTACACTAGATTGAGGTAGTATCTGCAACTATTTGTTGTAGTGAGTTTTAATCTGCCCGATCCCGACTTAGTCATCAGCCGGCACGGAGGAATAGTAGTATCCGATCCGATATCCTTTCCTCGCCCGCTGCCACTTGTCCTTCCACTCTAGCAACAATTTCAGTCCTCGGATATGGAAGAAAACGAGAACCCGTCCGTCGAAAGGCCTGCGCATACGCGTACATTGCAGGCTTGTCAGCGCTGCCGCAGCCTGAAGACTCGCTGTCTCCCAAGCGAGCGGCCTGGCTATTGCAAGCGGTAGGACACACTAACCGGAATATATTCCAGAACGTTGAGTTGGCTTTGATCGCTAACTTTTAATTAGGTGCTATTCCGCAAAGCGAGAATGCCTTTGGGCAGAACAACCTCGAAGGCCAAAGAGGACTCGCGGCCCATCGTATGCTTCTGACACTAAGTTTAAGGACGCAATAATGTCTAACTATTGACAAGACGTATTGCACAAGTTGAGCAGAAAATTGATGGACTTGTTGCTAGTCTCGTGCCTTCTGAATCCAGCCGACCCACTGCTACTGGAGCGAGGCCTCCGCCAGGAGTAGAGAACGAGGCCTCACAGGAGACCACGACTGAAACAAGATCGCTAGACAGGACGGTCTATCCTGGAAGCTGGCTTCCATTCCCAAATTCTTTCGAGGAACATCCCTCGCACAATGAACAAGACGAGGACAGGTCCCATAAGTATATCGAGAAGTTGAGATTGATCCATAGTTTTGGCGAAGACGCCGATTTGAGTAGGCCGGCGAACTTCCAATTTCCGACTCAGCTCGATCCGGTCATCGAGAATGATCTCGTGAAGGGCCTTCTCCAAATTGGACAAGCTGATTCACTCCTCGATGAGTACCGCGCAATGTCAGTGTCTTCGCCCTTTGTACCCATTGCCCCGTCCACCTCTGCCCAGGAGCTGAGTGTTAGTAAACCTATGCTCTTGTTATCCATCCTAACTGTGGCTTCATGGAGGGATCACCAGCGACAAATGTCACTAGACGAACTTTACCGAACGGAGGTTGCAAGCCGCACGATAATCCGACCTCGAAGAACACTCTCGCTCATACAGAGTATTGTCGTCTATCTATCATGGTATCACTTTGTATTTAGCCACAAGACCCAGCAGACTATCTCTTTGGTGCAGCTTGCGATTGGGCTTGCTATTGACCTTGGCCTGCATCAAAAGATCAAACGGCCCTTTACCGACTTCCCCGGCCGACCAAAGCAACAGCCCGTTTCTACAAAGGAACAACGCGAACGCCAACGCACATTATTGGGCTTATATCACTTGTCTACTACGTATGATGCTCTATGTTCTGCAAAATGCACAGTCTAACGGCGTAAAGGCTATCAGGAGGACTTGGGAAACCTAACCTACTTAGATATTCTGACTACATTGGTGAGTGCGCAAAGCGCCTTCAGGTTGACCTAGAGTTTTCATCCGACGCACTGATTGGAAATTTGACCCCGTTGCGGCGCATAGACGATCAGATCCATGACATGTTCTACACGGATGACACCCTAGATCTCCCGTTTACGGATTCACGGATATCGTTGAATATTCGCTTCCTTGAAGCGCAAATAGAGGAGTGGAGGAGAAATAATTCGAATGAGGAATTCAACCGGAGTATGCCAAAGGTGCTAATCTTGAGTCTCTTTTACTAATAGCTCCCTTAGCCCTCGACCTCTCCTATCATTTCGCAAA
This sequence comes from Lojkania enalia, assembly GCA_010094045.1. Lineage (NCBI taxonomy): Eukaryota > Fungi > Ascomycota > Dothideomycetes > Pleosporales > Lojkania > Lojkania enalia. The sequence goes on from ML986611.1 coordinate 21,315, forward strand.
AATAGAATTATATGCGACTGCCTTGAGACAATCTCCGCCACTCTCACCGCCACAGGCGACAAACTCTTCTGCACAGATAAATGCCTTGCTTTCTGCCCTGGAAGCCGGCAAATGTTTCTTCGACAGGCTTCTCGAGATCCCAGTATCCGAATACCACTTGGTTTCCTTCTCTGAATGGATGCGACTGCCGTTCGTAATCATCACCATCTCTAAGCTTTGTATTCCTAATGAAACCTACAAAACTCTTCAGTGGGACCCCAAAATTGCACAAGAGCGAGTGCGGCTTGAATTATATCTCGAATCTCTATGTTACCGAATGCAGGGTCTAGCTACATTTGATAAAGTCAAACAACCTCACCCGGACTATTGGACAGCCATGAAAATGATAATGGACTTAACAAGAGCGTGGTATTGTCGAAGGATTCAAGAGAAAAATGATTCATCAGCGCGATCAGGTCAAGCTCTTCCAACGCCTGATACTCTTAGAAATTTCAACCAAAATGTTGCTGAATCGTCATCTGAGCTAGACTCGACCACGTCAGTGAACGGTAATATCTATTTTCCCCACGCAACATTGGGTGCGACGGATATAGGAGTAGAAGCAGTCGATCCAAATTTAGGCGACGATCCTTTTGCATTCATGCGGAACATGGATTTTGACATGGAGCAGTTTCTCGATATAGGGATCTGGGGGAGTGACGGTTACGAAGCTATGGCGTTTGGGGGGGGCAACATGTAGTTTTAACGAGCCAATAATTGAATAGGACTTATCGTTGTGAGGCGCGGTCGTCCCTTCGACAGCCTCTTGCTAGCCCCTCGACGTGTTATTACATATAAATACTACTGATTCTTGGGTTTATCTTTGCATGATCGGACTCTCCTTGCAAGGCAGAAGGCTGAAAGTTAAAGCGGGTTGACGGCCTTCTCTATTGCAACCTGCCTTGGGATTACAATGTCCACTCTCTCATCTCGCAAAATCTCTGACACGATCTCTTATCTCACTCGTCTAGCTCGATATGTCAATTAGAAGGGAAAGAAAGAGGATTGCCTTACCCCAGAATACGTTGCTGCATTCTCTAGGACTCTAAATGCCGAACTCCGACCCTACCCACAGAGAAGCTGGGCCTTCTACTTCAGCCTTGTCGACCGTATGGCAAAGTCATTTTCCATTACCACTGGAGCCCCGACCGCTATTGAGCTGACCGCCAAGACTATCAGCACATGCAAGCATCTTATCGAGACAGTTCACGATCCATCGGAAAATTTGCGCTATATATTTATTGATATTTTATCACTAATTCTACACTCGGGAGCCTGTAGTTTCTCTTAGAGGCGAGTAGCGACTCTTCAGATGCGGTGCATCATTTGAGCGAGGTAGACGGCGCAGTTGTCATACTGTTAAAGTCCTAGCTACTGAGCTTAAGGGTCTTTCAATCTCAAATCAGTTGCAGAGTGGCCTAGGGAAGCGATAGAGGATCAAAGGCTTACTCAAGTGAGTTTTAATCGAGGGAAAGGCTGTCAACCTTCTTGAGCAAGCGGTTAATCATACGTCTGTCATATCGGATTGCACACCTTGCCAAGATCACGCGCGAAATCAAGAAGATTCAACAGAACCTATCAGATTCTCAAATATGGGATGTCTGCCGTTGGTTGGAGAGAAATAACCTCCGCAACACCATGAAAAAGTCCCGGCGCTTCGTGAGAAAGGCACATGTCATTGGATCACAAGGCATCTAGAATGGGATAACTGAATTACGGGCGCAAGCCGATTGGTATGGGTGAGCGGCATTCTAGGAGCCGGAACAACGATTTTAGTGTCACACATGGTTAAAGAGGCAAGAGCCTTCTGCACTAGCCTTGGGATAACCAATATCTGCATATACTATTATTGTTTGCACTGGCATTCTGGAAACGATATGGGGTTTTTCTTTCTTTGGATAATTTGCTAACTTGGCTGTCACCTAAGGTTTGTACCGACCGATATATCTGAAGGCCATGAAAAGAATACAGAACCGAGTATATCACAACTTGTGTCGGCTCTAAGAGATTCACTCAACCATATCAGTCTCGTTTACTCAGTAATTGATGTACCCAACGAATACAACGATAGAATCAAGTTTCTCAAACCAATTGAGTAAATGCTGGCTGATAAGAAATTCTAGAAAGTTCGGGTTATCGAGACAAACAAGAAATACCTAGACATCGAAGAAACCTTGCAACCTATATCTATATCAATATCAATGTCGAATTTCCTAATGGATGCGGCTACTAGGTCGTATGTTGACACTGAGCTCTCTCACGATGCCAGAGGGGAGAAGTGGCAGCCAAAAGTGGTGTGAATTGAGGGGTATCGAGGGTCTATATATAGGCAGGATGCAACTGACGTAATAGCCGAATATCTAACGTGACAAGCTCTGTACGAATGAAGGTTCGCGTGGTTTTCGAATGCATTGATCAGCGACCTACTCGACAACTTGGTCAAAGGCGCCCAAGGCATGTATGTCTTATCTTGCCTTCATATAACGTGGAGACTTGCTATCTACTCTATTAAGGTTTCGATGGGCCACATACCAATTATTTATTTTACAAAAGCGTCGAACGGAAGCCGACATACGAAGATCACTTTAGGAGATGCCAATAATGCTAGATGAAATTCACGAAAGAATATTAACGGAAATCCCAGATGACGACTGGATCTACGCCCGCGAAGCCCTGTTATGGATCTTTGCTCACGACGAGTTACCCTCGGACTGCGGATTCTCCGTGACTACCATCTTCCCGGCGGTTTTCTCCGATCTTCGCGAGTATACAAGCGATGAAACTTACTCAAACTGTGTATCAACACTTCACGAAATATGTGGATGCGTTATCACAACTTTGTCCTACGAAAATTCAGTGGAAGAATTTGAATTTGAGAGTCTCAATGGCTTATTATACGATATAGGAGTTCCTTTTCTCGAATTATATCCTCGAGAGAAAGGCGTCGTATTTTGCCTTGCCTAACAGCTCATTTTCTGAATTGGTCTAAGATACCCTTTTGGTAACCGCTAAACCTGACATCATGAAACCCCCTCAACACTTCTGAGACGGCCTCGAATATTATTGCCATCGTATTGCGCGCTAATTCCCCCGAAGTTGTAAAATCAAGTACACCAGCACCAGGAGCATTGGAGACATCTTCTCCAGGCTCTAGAGATCTCGAATAATAACCTATTTTATTCCCCCGACGACGAAGTTGTCTATGATGTGTACTATTTTGAACTTCTATTATAGGAAGACAGCTTGGATAACGGTGATGCCTCTCAACAAGCCCTGGTTCTCTTTAAAATGCTAGATTGGGGCATGTTAGGCATATGTCAAAAGTGTATAGAGAGTCGTGACATAGAGTCAATTATTTGTTCTTTACTGTACATTAAATTGGAAGGATGCAGCGTAAAATTAAGGTTCTCTTTTTATTTTGGAAGCGAGCTATAATTACGAACAGTGGATACTCGATCTGGGAATTCTCGACCGGGGAATTGATCGGCCTATTCCGGCATTTACTGCCCGAGATGCTGCTTTGCTGCCACGCTCTAGCACATTTGCATTATTATAGCTGTGGAGATGAGTGCTATCTGAAAGCCTTGTTAGAGACTGGCATCAACCTAGACACACCATAGCTTCGAGTAACCCCTCTGCAGATTGCAGTTCGAAGATGGGATCTCGGGGCGATTAAAATTCTATTAGAAAGTTAGTTAAACGTGAATAACACTGGCGATCGGACGGATAGGACATATGAATGCCTAAATTCCAATTGGGGGAATGTCAGCGGCCTTAATATTATTCGAAATTTGAACTTTTGGTATGAGAAAATGAGGATTATATTACAGGTAGTTGACATTTTACGTCCTGGAAGGGATTGAAATCAGGTCGCACGTTCATTGAACGGCTAGTTTTGGACAATAAAGCGGAGGATTTCATTATGGATGTGTCTGAGAAGCGCACCTGTATTGGTGGAACTTTACCAATTCTCGGAAATTTAACAGTTGATCAGGAAATTTCATTTAAAAATAAATGCGAACCAAGAACTGGGGACGTTAAATAGGGAAGGTCAGAGAACGGAGAGGACGAGGGAACTAAATCGGAAAATGGGGGGCAAAGGATCACTACTTCAGAAGTCTTCTGTGGGTTGGCACGCTGAAATGAATTTACGTTCTGCGCGTTATGAATACTAGGATACAAGATATAACATGAAGGTTCACCTATGAAGGTCAAATTTACTCTTGCGTTGAAATTAGCTACTCTGACGAGAGACAATCACTCACAAATTTTCTTTTCTAAGATTAGACTAGCACAGGATCTACTAATTATATGGCCCTACCTAGCCCAGTTGCTTATAGACATTGATATTTTTTTGCGCAACGATAGCCTACACATTATCAATGTCTAATCTTCAAATATCTATTTGGACGCTTATTGAATTAAGTATGCGCTATAAAAAGGAGAGAACAACTTCAGAACCTTGCACCCGCACCGTAGTTCCTCTCGGCCAAGATATGAGTCTTTACATCAAATTTATTTCGAATTATGCTAATCAGTGGAGTTGGAGGCCTGAATTGAAGAATCGATGGATTAAGCCTTGTCCCTAATCAAAGCGAATGTATAGCGTCTCTATGAATCTTTCCGAACGCATTATTATTTGCCCTTGTTATAATGATCCGCGCCCGTAGCTACTGGGTGTTCGCAAAATTGAAATGAAAGTGAAATGCTAACAAGTATACAAAGTTAGGGTACGCGTATCATTGCCAAAAAAAAAAAGTCCCCCAACCCCCCAATTTACACTTGTCATAGAGATTTAGCAAAAATTATTATTTCAATATAATTGCGTAGGAAATTTGCAGCCACACAAGCTCCATATGAGAAATAGCGTTGGATTTGTGAAACAAGTAAAGATCATACGTTTATGATTATAATTGCTATCATGCCATATAAACGCAATTTAGCTCCGGCCACTGTTTCCAGTAGCGTAAATGGCCAAGCGATCTATAGACTCTACAGTGCCAATCAGGGCGCATTTAGGACTCGGCAGATGTATTTTTACCGATCTGATCGACCAATAAACCCGAATGCTGCTCGTTTACCCGGCCTTGAATAGTGCAGGATTCTCCCGGTCCGACTCTTAATTGAATAAGACCTACGAAAAGAATGCTAAGCAATTCCCTTTGCAAAATTGCGTAATAATACATAAACAGTGTTGTTTCTCATCTTTCGGATCGGTTACTGTCCTACCATTCATCCCCAGGAAACTTGCTATCGGCCATAATAATGAAGACACCTTTGATCCTCGCGAGTTTTCTAGCCGTCATCGCGGCGTCTCCTCTCGCCGTCCCGACTATGGTCGAGCCGGCAGAGCCCGTCGAACCGACAAAACTTCCAGTAAAGGCATGCACACTGATTTGTGCTTTGTCGGCAGAGTCTCTGAGTTGTGGGGAGGGCTGGTATCCCGATAATCCTGGCGACGGGGTGAGTTTAAATTTGAAATGATGGCGCGTATTAAATACTAACGAGCGGATAGGAGTGCTGGTCTTGTTGCAGGGACTTTGAATAGATATTTGTGGAGGCGTTGGGGTGAAGGTGTTATTAGTGTTTGCAGAAGGAAGTTGCTTAGGGCCATTAGCGCAAAATACAATTAAGGATGCGATATGTAAGAACAATTGAGTCACTTGAGCAACGCAAAATGGGTCTGAATTTGGGTCACATGCCTCGTTCCCTATTGTTCTAGGGCACCTATTTCACCTGGCCCTTACGTGTTTTAGCTTTAGCGTCCTAATTAATTCGTGGGATTTAACCCTATTACTAATCAATGTAATGTCAATAGTGATCCAAGGAATCATCACATCACGGTGATTTTATCCCTCCTCTGAGCTATTGAAGCAAGTTTCACGGCGAGTTCGAATTGTGTTTATGGCTACATGAATGGGGTTCCAGGCAGGGCTCGCATCACGGTAGTCAACGGCAACGTGAATCTCGCCTTCCTTAGCTACATGCGGCGCAGAATGTGGTCTTCATGCCAGAAATGCTTCTCGAAAATAGGAAGATGGAGCTCATTCTGAGAGCACGCAGGCCTTGCTTCGTCCACACTATCAACTGTATGATGAAAACCCTTTCTTTCACAACAGCGCAATCCAAACCGCTGAAAGTTTGTCGGAAGGTGATAAACTTAGTGGATAAACTTTTCAGGGCTCCAAAGTTAGGTTTTGTATGTATCCACGTCACGGAGCGATATGCGCGCATTGTGAGTGGCTCGCCCTCAACCTTCCCGTATCGAAAGATCTCCAATGGTGATTAAAATTAGTGTATGGGCTGCATCCTTTATTTCTATGAACTATTTGATTAAATATAATAGAAGCCAATATGATTAGCACGAGTTCTATGCGCTTGGAGCATTCTCAATCGGGGCCGCAGGTGCATTTCGTCTCCGCTCGTTACTCCCCATTTACGTTATTCAACTGGCAGCGCACGATAGTCAAAAATGAACTTCTAGGTAGCTCCTCGAGTCAGTTTGGGGCGTCTTATAGATCGACGACATGTCGCACTGTGTATCGCGCGGTAACCTTATCAGGACGTGGCCGATGAATTCACTGGTCTGAACGCAAGGAATTCGATCCTTGGCGACTCTAAGATTAATGCAAGTAGCTCTATGATGCAATATGATTTTATTAAGGAGTATATCACGTCCTGACGCACTATATGCGTTTCGGGAATGTGTCAATCAGTGTGCGGTCTCGATTGTTATAGGGGTGCGTCTGCAGGTTTCTGTCACATGTTTCTACTATTCTATTATAGCTGGTCTGTTTTTAGGCCTATATAGTCTCGCAATTACCAGATTCTGGCGAGGCAGGCCACTTAACCTCCTTCAATACATCAATATTTGCCTCAGCAATTGATGCTGCCTGATACGCGACAGTTTCCCCGGGACATATCTTTCCTATTAAACTTCTTGTTCATGCTTATAGAAATTGGTCGAAGGGCCAACCTATCCAAGTCTTTCTAGAATAGTGGTAGACTTGGTGAGCTTCTCAAACTACCGATCATTGTCACATGTTTCTACTATTCTATTATAGTTGGTCTGTTTTTCAGGCCTATATAGTCTCGCCATTGCCAGCTTCTAGCGAGGCAGCCCACTTACCCTCCAATACATCAATATTTGCCTCAGCAATTGATGCTCCCTGATACGCGACAGTAATTCTGTAAGACCAATAGAGATTTTCAATGTGATTGGTGGAGAGAAGATGAGAACTCAAGATGCTGCGAGAGAGAAGGCTGTAGGCTCTGTGGTCGTGGTGAGCTGTGAAGATTCTCTGTTGCACGGCATAATTCAGTAATGTCGTCTTCATCTTCATCGGACATGCCAGTCATTCCACTATCATCAGTGACATCATCCTTACGCTCATCTCTTAAGGCACTTCGATATGCTTGGTTCAAATTCTTGAAACTTTTTTCCATGCACTACGGGTTGATTAGCATTGACTACACCATGGAGTTTGCCGTTCAAACCTTCTGTTCCACCAGCTGCCACTTCTCGCCAACCTTAGTAGTAAGGATACTCCAGAAATCCTTACGTGTTTCCATATAAGCCTGAGCAAGTTCTTCAAACTTTAGCCTACCACCACATTGCCCCATGCTCTGCCTCTCCATGAGCCTTTCGTGTCGCTTACGGCAAGCATTTGGCGATTTTGAAGGGAAATATTTTGGAGCAGTGCAATTCCAGTTCAATCCTTGTGCTCGAGCAGCGATCAAAGTTTCCTCGTCACATGTAGACCAGCTGGACGAGCGAGATTCCCCTTTAGATGACTTTCGAGTTGAAACGCCCCTTTCGTTGTCGTATTCACTATTATGAATATCCTGCTGCTTAGCATTCTTTACATTCCGAAGGGATCTTCTCAGTTGGATGGGTTGCGTGACTTCGGCTTCTGCTGAAGGGAAACTTTCGCGTACTCCTGCACTGCTAGAATGTTTAGTTAAAGAGTCTTCCCTATAGGTATCAATTACAGACCTTCCTCCTCTTTGAACTTGTAGCATTGCGCCTAATAGCGCCCTTACAGTGGGATATTAAGCGTTAGGACCGTATTTCAATTTAGGAGATTAGAGTTTGAGAAATATGTTCCAAAGGTCACAATAATTGTTATTGCTTTGACAAGTTCGTGCTTCAATGTCTTCGGGTCGAATATGGAATATAAGTCAAATGTTGCGCTACGGGTAATAGGGGCTTCATAAGAATAGCCACCATGATAAGGAAATTGTGAGATAATAATAATCTCTGGACAAGGCTGAGACTTTGTACAAAAGCGCGGAATCTGCGAGTCTATTTTGGTGTTTCTGCTTCAAATGAACGGGGGTCCTAAGATTAAAAGTGCATAGGCCCGTTCCCGAACGGGAAGAGGCAACCGCACCCATTCCTCCAACGTAAATTAATTCCATTGGGATGATAGAAGCCGTGTTGATAGCATAAAATTCCCGTAACCATGTCCAGATAAAGTATTCGTCAGAGGACTTCGGGGTCCCGGAAGGAAGGTAGTTCCAGTTTGCAAGTCGGGGGTGACGGGATAGTCACAGGACAACTAAAAGTTACCTCTAAATTTAAGCGTCCAAGAGGCTAGAATTAGGAGGACACTAAGCAACCAAGGCCGAATTAATTCAGCTACGGTGAAACCCATTCATTCCTAATTACTATCACGCCGGGACGAATGGGTAACTCTTCAAGACTACAATCAGCCGCATGAGCGACACCCAGTCTTTCGAGGCTCCTAGGTAATTCTATGATCGTAAACGGCCCGTCGTCCTTCATCTAACCTAAAAACGTATCCTGAGGGACCTTAAGATGTCTTAAATTGTATAGGCGGGTTAGGTTTGTGAATAGTTGTGCGTACGTTAGAAATTTCGCATCCTCGTTCTTCGGCGCGACAATTCGGAATATTTCGAAATTACATCCAATAAACTTTAGGAGAGGAAAAATGCGTTCGATCAACACACGGGCATACCATGCTTTGTGATAATATTTTAATACCCTAGAATGACATTTGTTGGAGGGTGGATATCGAGGTGATAGACCTCACAAACATCGGCGTTTGTAGACTAGTCCCGATTAGGACTAACTCTATTTAGATAGTCCTTCTTGAGAGCGCGCTCCACCAAGCAAGCAACAATATACGCTTCCTCCCACTCTGTTTTTCCTCAGCTCAACAACATTGCTTAAATGTATCGTGGGTGACCTGAATAGTGAAAAGCGCCAAAGCAAAGTCTTATCCCCACTTGGATGGTAGATCCTAACCTAAAGAATCGATGTCGACATCTCAACTACAAGTGTTGGTACATGCGACATGACTTGATTCGAGCCGCGGTTAGGTGACTCCTAAACGGCATGACAAATATATACCTCGAGCGATGGAAGACAATACTAATCTAGTTCCACGCCGTTAGTGACGAGGCGAAGTTACTTTAGCTCTCGGAGGCCCGCAATGTTAAGGCTCGGCATCTATTGTCTGCGGGTCGTTAGAGTCCCATCCGGTGACGGGCGTGGCGCCGAGGTTTTCATTCATTTTATTTCGAATGCGGATCAACTAGCTCAAGTCGTAGCTCCTCGAGGGTTGGTAACCGATGTAAAGTACGGTCGGCCTGCGTAGGCTCCTAGCCTGAATTTAAAGTATCGGCAATTTTAGATTGTCTTTGAGAATAAGTAGCGCATGTGTGGGATCCAAAAACCCTAGCCCAATTATGGTCGGACCAAGGCGTTTTACTAGTTTCGCTAGATCCGGTCGATTGTAGAGTGCACACAGTAGATTTACAATCTGGTCTGCTGGAGGGACCTGCGGGACTGAAGGTGATGCATATTTGATGGCATGTGCGAGGGGTACAAGGTGCGAGCATGTGAGAAATAGGTCACCAAGATCAGGCGAGTTCAGAAATGACGTAATGAGAACATGTAGCTTGCTAGGAAGGTTCTGCATTATTGGAAACGCCCGCTGGCCGGAGATTGATATTCAATGGGTGGAGCCCGTTGGAGATTTATTGTGAAGAGCTACTATGCGATAGGTGAATAGGTAATGTAGTGATGTGGGAAGTCAAGCAAATAGACAGCCCTAGGCGGCCACCTATTTGAAGTAGCAGGCAAGAGCTCGTTGATGGTCAATTACTAATTTACTCCACTCACTAATACCTAGCATTCAATTACTTAGCTTAGAGACTAATTCCGATCAGTCGTAATTCCCTACGACTCACTATCATAGACTGAAACATCTTAGACATGGTTCCCGGTGCGTTGCCCATGATAGCCATAACCAAGCATCGAAAATAGTCACAATACTTAGCTATGTATTCAAGAACTTCCAGTCTGTAGTTGTTTGAAAGACCAAAGCCGAGTTTCCGAAAATTGGATTGCAGCATTTTGGAAGGATTTTGCCAACAGTGTATATATTCAGATATATGACGTTTCTCAGGGCATCGATAAGAGATGCGCGATCGAGGAATACATATTTTCGTAAGCATAGAGATCAATTTTGACTAGTTCTCAAGTTGTTGAAAATCTCAGAAGTCTACGAATAGAAGTTTTGAAGGAGAAACACTGATGACTGAATGGCGACAGTATCCGTTGTCCGGTCATCCCCACCGGGAATTGATGCCGCCACCTGGTCTATGAGAGTGGCCTTTGAAATGAATTAAAACAGGACCCTCTACTACTTGGAATGGGCTAGGAAAGCTTCAATGTTATTGCACGACTACTGATACTGTGGGATCGTGATGGCCAGCACGAATTCTGAATATCCAATAGTTCCACCCCTGCACCTGTGCCTCAGATCCCTGAGTCGATAGAGTTCCTAGGGGGAGCTCACAAGCTCGGCCAATAAGGATTTCTTATAGTGACGAAAGTATATAGTGCTCCCACTCAAGATCTTCGCTAGAACCAACCTAGTCAAATTTGTCTCCCGCATCGAAGTCCAAACGCTCAGCATTCACCCCAAAGCTTGTACCAAACAAAGGTGATACTTTCGCGGTCCACTTTCACATCTCGAGCCCGAAGGCTAATCTAGAGTCTTTCAGATCTTCCGGAGACAAAGAGAAAACGAGCGAATATATCAATGTATTAGAAAGGGATCATAGTATTTGATACAGAGATGCAACGACATAATACCTCTAAGTAGCATCTCGAGCTATTTTGTTAGTAAGGGCGAGGTAGAGCAAAGAGCTGAGATCAACTTGAGAAGCTAGCCGCACTATTTGAGGGTTAGCCGTATTTTCAAGGACCTGAGGGACAAGGGTAGAGGAAACACCCAGTGTTCGCGAAATATTCGCGATTTCGATTGTGCGATAGAGTTCGGAATAATGTGCCGGATGACTCTTTCTAGGAGCGCCAGTAATTCCAATCCTGTGAACCCATTCGGGCCTAGCACCCGAACCGTAAGATCGAAGCGTTACCAATGTTCACTCGATAATAACGGTAGCAAAACAATTTGGAAAGCAAGAGCGGCGAACGCACAAGTTTTTCTGACTGAGGTTGTGGGGTAAATCCATAGGGAGAATAGATGTAGGAACCTTGATGACTATGCAAGACGATTTGATGCGACATTACTACGTTATTGGTTTTCCCTTCCAATCTACCTGTGCCGGTGGATAGATACCCTTTCCTCTCCTTTCCTTCCAAGTCTAGAAAAGTGTCTATCACATGCACAAGCACTTTTCATCACTAATTAATTGTTCAATCTTCAGTTTGCATCGTCTCCATATTATTCCATTATCTACCATGCTGACTACCTGTCGAAGCTGTGAATAGTAGTGAAAAAACCCGTCAAACTTGTATTACATACCATCACTCTGTTCGCTACTCACACGCTATACAAGAGCTCGCCTCCCACTATCACAACCCCTCAGTCCTCAAATCAGCGGCGAGGATACGAACTATAGTAGGCGCCACTACGAAGTTGATCCATCTGACGAGCATCCCCAGCTAAGGAATCATACGGACGCCGGCCAGTATCTCCAAGCGGCGGTTCGACCCTACAATATTGCGGCACACGGCCCTGTCTAGATGCTGGGCAGTCATGTGTAGCTAGAAGAACCGGAAGTCAAAAAATGCCTACCATTTTCATATAGAAAGGCTGCTCGAGTCTCACGTGTTGGTCGGGGCTAATGGACATCTTGATAGGCAGACAGAGGAGCATACGACGGGCAAAAGTTGCGAGACTAAGTTTCCTGGTGTGAATAAGAGTGTCCACCTCCATCGTACACATACCGCGGTACTGAGCCTAGGTAAGCAAAGTCCCTAGTACGTACGTAATAGTTGGAAGAGTACTGCCCTTGCTGCGTTTGTCCCGTATACGGCAAGTTATTGTGTAGAATTGTCCACATCGAGGCTGGGCTCTTTCTGTTTAGCTTATTATCGTCGAAGCCAAAAGTTCGGAAATCAACATCATTATCCTCTGCGTGGCCATGATGGCAACGATTGAATGCGTCCTTGACTTTACCGAAGTAGTGCGAAGGGAACGTGAGCGCGGCATCTCCTTTGTTTAGATGTATGCAAAGATCTTTTCGATCTGTAGGACTAATCATGGGAAGGTATGAAAAAGGATGATGTATAAGATATCTAAGTCAATGGCGCGAATTATATATGAACAAAATAATTTGTAGGAACAGAAAGTGCTTGTACATGGTAGATTGGTGAGGGGCAGGCAATATGAATCGTTATAATTTAACCAACGAACAACGTAGTTATTTTCACTGAAGTGAATACTGAAAGTGAATACTGAAGACATATAGCTTAGGATTGGAGTGGTGCTATATTTGGAATAGTGAATCTGTATATCCAATGATTAGGCCAGCTCCTATCTCAGAAAGTATAGGGGATTTCAAGCCACTCTCACAATTCATCCAAATCCCGCGCTGCCTCGAAGCAGCGTGTGCACTCGCTACTAGCGCTTTTTCGAACCTTCCGATATCAACAGCGACAATTCTAATCTTCGGGAATAGGCGTCGCCGAAGACAATTTCAGAACCTCTCGAAATATTCGCTACGCTTTCGTGCTATTATTCGAAACCCGGTCGTAGCTTCCTTGCCATAAAAAGTCCAATACCCCAGCCAGCTTCCTCAGAAAGATACGCCCGAATATCCTCATAGGATTCTGAGTTCTAAATGGGGAAGCATAATAAGCAGTGTTAAATTAGCATTCCAATGAAACTGCCTAGTTCAAAGTGTAAGCAGGAGGTGGTGGAGACTGTATAGGGTGGTATAGATAGATGTATTGATGAGGCCCTTTTGTGTTACCTTGACACCTCTCGGTCAAGGTACGGCGGGGGAATATATAGTACATGAGACTGCTTAGTCAAGGGCTGCACAGCTGATCAGGCACGTGACCTGGGATTACACAAAGCAATAAATATTAGATTTTAGTTGTGATATTTTCTCGTTCTTTCAAAAGACCAAAGTCGAAACAACGAGAAAATAAAATCTTCAATGTTCTGATCAATAACGTAAATTGAGTCTGGTGCCAGACTCTCGTAATGGCATACAAGCAGCTTTGGTATTATGATAGTTGTAAGGTTATATGTATCACACGATCCCAATTATGGATTAGCCATAATATCATGTGATACCTGGAACAGACAGTATAAATAGCCTTGATCCTCTATAGATAGCTATCAACACAGTTCTCCTCCTCATCTGCCCTGATACTTTACAATAGTTAAGCTCGGGTTACGTGCCTGATTAGGCCATGTATCTTAGACCGAGAAGTCAGCCGATACAAACTCCACACACATACAAAATACCACGCAGTTCCCATACACACTTCCTTACAGATAGTCACCGTCCCGGCTTATAATATCGTGACCTCGCAAGTTTGACGTATCTTAAAAGTCTACTTAAGGATCTCCCCCCCAAAGAGGCGGATCGTTTCTAGGAAAATAGATACATTGAGCTAGGGAATCTACCGTAAAAGATAATAAACAGTAATTCATACATCCGTCATCACACTACATGAATGTCGTTAATTCCCATCTTCATTCCATATATCTATTCCCCCCACTTTTTGACAGTTACAGCCATTGTTCAGGCAGCAATAGCACCACCTACTTCGCCTGCCGCTTCGGTTAATCCTTTCCTATCCATCTCTTGCTTATCAAACCTAATCCAATTCACACCCAATGCAAGTAAAATATCCATGCCTGGCGCAATGTTGATATAATTTTCCCTTTCAGACTTCCATGCATTTGGTTTCGTCGCCACCATAGCTGGATTACCAAGAACCAGGATACCTAGGTTTCCACCGAAGACCTTGCTCACTTCCGTATTGAACAAGGGCTGTGGAGACTGAGGAAAGAGTGAAAGTCCTATGCTACGTAAGGGATTGCAAATATGGTGGAGAGTCTGCTATTGGTGCATACGATATTCTGTCTTGAAGCTGCCTTTGAGAATTAGGTGCCAGATCCTCGTTCCTTCTGGCGAATATGCGTGGTATTCGGGTCTTTTTCCACTCCAATGATGCTCCTGCTTGACTATTGTCATCACCTCTTTCCCATTCATCATTCTAAACACCATTGTCTTTCGGTTCTCTTCGTTGACTTGTAAGAATGCTGGGCCGTGTGCTGATTGGAAGGAAATTAGGCACTGTTTTCCTTTTGACGTTGATTTCATTTCCTTGAAGAAAAAGGTTTCGAGCCTCTGGGCAATAAAGCTGGGAAAGAGCATTAAGCCCGGTTGGGGAACAGGTGCGAGGACAGGAAGCGCCATATCTGGCTGGTAGTGAATCAGTTAATTATGAATGCGTTGAAGAATTTATTAAATTTTGGACATAGGAATGCAAGAGAGTAAGCACTTCTACGTTTTGCGGACCTGAGTGAATTTCTAAGACAGCGTCTTCCCGTCGCACATGACACAAGTATAAGACGCACTTATTCATGATATGGAAATAAGGGTTTCAGTAATCCAGTCCACTAAAAACTGAGAACTCCGAGCTCTAATTGGGGAAACGTCCACTGCAGAGCCTTCTAGGCGCGTCGCAAACCAGTTCAGCCTCGCTCGGTACAAGACCCAAGGCCCATGTTCTGCCACGGCCAAGCACCACACTATGATCTCATTTCACACTCACAATCCATACAGATTGGCTCGCGAAATAGAAGCGGCTCGTGCAATGCTTGGCTTACTGCCGAGGCTCTTGGCCATGGTATGTTCTCTTTTTGGCTAGCCTATATCCAAGCTAGAATATTGCCTCTACGTACAACAACCTTCGTGTTGCCTTTAGGATATTTGAGGGGTGTGGCTTGGGTCGGAGGTTATCTCCTGGCCCCACAATGCGACCTCAGCTAAATACCAATGCTGTCCTTGCCGAGCTCTGAGGCGCATTGTTGTTTTCCGTCGGAAAACTCATAGCATCCTCGATGTGGTAAATGGAAAACAGGAGCGCCTTGTTTCTGGAAGCCGAGATTCCAACTTCCCGCCACGGCCAGCTTAGGCGCTGGACGCCCGATGCACCGTTTTACCTTAATTTAGGAACTTTTATGCATGTTTAATATCATCTGTAACCGTCATAGCTGCAGCCCATGTGGGTGTAGCAGCCCTGCCGATGTTTCATGCCAAGAGCTCTCTACCCCCAGTCTAAGCCTCTATTCCTGAGCAAGTAGCAAAGGCTTGTGCGGTGTGCTGTTGATCCGCATGTCTAAGCTTAGTGTTAATTGATATAAAGACTTTAATCTCTGCCTACCCTCTCAGGATCCACATCGTTCAAGACAATTTCTATACCATAAAACTAATTGATATTTATCACGATGTATTCGAAGAGATTTGGATTATTTAATTTAGGAATAGTAGCATCTGTTTTAAGGGCCTCATTTGGATACCCTCAAAACAGATCGATTTCATGGACCGACTGCCCGGAAGATATCGGTGTGCCCGCCGCATGTGCAAATTTTACAGTTCCTCTCGACTACACCGACATAGATTCAGGAAAGACATTGAACCTATCACTATTAAAAGCAAAAGCAACCAAAGAACCATTCAAGGGCAGCATCTTGATTAACCCTGGCGGTCCAGGTATTGCCGCTGTCCCTTTCTTGGAGAGTTTAGCAGCTGTATTGCTTGTGTGAGTACTCTTCACTATAAGGACTCCCCTAGATGATACTAACGGGAGTAGAATGACTGGCGGACACTTTGATGTTATAGCATTCGATCCAAGGTACGTCACATCTCCGACAGAATCACAAGATCTGAGTGGTATCTAACATGGGCAGAGGGACTGGAAATACTCTGCCGATTGATTGTTACCCAACGAGTCCAATTGAGCGGTTATACCAGCAACTTGCCAGCCCCCCCACGACCAACGCATCTGACGTCGCCTTGGGCACCACATGGTCAATCCAGAAGACATACACGCAAAGCTGTTACGAGACTAATAAGGATGTTGGGAAACTAGTCGGATCGGGATTTGTCGCGAGAGATGTGATGCAAATCGTGGATGCGCTTGGAGAAGACGGGATGCTGCGTTATTGGGGTAAATTTCATGAGCTTTTCCCCCACTCCAATCACTAACTCTGACGCAATATAGGCCAATCTTACGGAACATTCTTGGGTGAAACAGTGGCGGCTCTATTTCCGGACAGAATCGATAAGATGGTCATTGATGGTGTGATCAACCCACACGAATACGTTGACGCTTGGTATGCTTCTCCCCATCTAAGTCAATTGTCTTGAACTTACAATTCGGTATAGGGAATACGACCCAATTCCGGTCGGGGATTTGGTATTGGATCAATTTCTCAACTCCTGTGTAATTGCCGGCAAAGACGCGTGTGCGCTGGCTGGCGAGGGAGCAACTGTCCAGAGTTTAACCGCTAAAATCCACGATCTTATCGAGACCACAAAATTCGAACCAATTGTCCTCGGCAGTAATATTACCACAGATGTTATTCGTAGTTCCGACATTACGGCGACCATGGGCTCAGCGTTGCGAGTCGCTATCGCGTATGCCCCGTCTCTTGCCGGCTATCTGAATGCCATCTTTGAGCGTAACGCGACAGCATATTACGAAAACCGTGCAGTACTTGTGCCAGAACTAGAGGCAGCCCTAGGTGGAACAGGCCCTGATGGCTTACAAGCAATCCGATGTTCTGATGCAATCTTCCGCACAGACGATTTGGGGACCATCAAGCTGCGGGCCGAGAGTCTGCTCAATCTCAGCTCAGTTTTTGGCGATACGTACACATCGTCGTATATTACTTGCTCGCTTTGGAAAATGCATGCCAAGGGTCGGTACAAAGGAGATTACAAAGTAAAAACAAAGAATCCAGTTCTGCTTATTGGCAGTCCATTTGACCTGCGGACCCCGTTGGTTAGCGCGCACAATGTCAGTACAGGCTTTGAAAGGAGTGTTGTTTTACAGCACAATGGACTTGGCCATTGCGTTTTGTATAGCCCTGGTCAGTGCGCTATTAAAGCTGTGCAAGATTATTTCACAAATGGGACGTTACCAGAGCCTGGGACTATTTGTGAGCAGGACTTCGATGTATTTTCAGGGAAAGGTATTCTTGATTCTTTTGGGCTGGGGTAGGAATAGAGCTTCGTAGTAAAAGGTATCTCGCTATGAGATTTCCAGTGTAAGATAGAGGTGTTAATGTAATAAATTGGGCGTAGTTTCTGTAGTTTCACATTTCTTCACTAGCGGATACTGCGCTTAAAATACGGTATAGCTATCGTACTCGCAATCCCTTGGACAGAAAGTTCTGGTTTGTTGATTGATTACCTCGAAAGGTTGAGGAAAGTAATGAGAAGAGGGAATAAGGATCTCGTATGTTTGAGCTGCAATGTTAAAGTAGTGGTCATAAATACGAATTTCATAGCATGATTGCTGTCTATGGTCCGTATTTACCACAATTGAGAAATGTAACTAAGACCTCATGAATGAAGCAACTGCTCGAAAAATCTAAGTTTGGACCATGAATTCCTTTGCATGTCTACATTTCAGGTGAGAGGGTAACAACTGAAGGATATTTCCTGTTACATCATACCAATCTGTTTGCGAAAGCTCCGCTTCACGTTTTCTAATCAGCTTATGAACTTACTTGGCGCCGAGAGATTTCAACTAGACCGCGTTCTTTCTATGTGTAGCCATATACCGATGCCAATGTTGCAATTGCCATACACTTTGTAATGCTGTTTACTGAATTTGGCATGATCTTTCTCTCGCATGACGTAGTCATATAGAAATGCAGTAAGACCAAATATGGCTGGAGAAGATCTGCGAACAATTGTCTACATATACATTCCCGTGATTACATCTCCAGATGCCCACGCAAGATACCAGCCTTGATATCCTATATATATCAACGACGAAACTTGAAAGAGTTGCGATGGGCAAGCGATTAATTTCTATCCTTGGCATCACTGGAACGCAAGCAAGCAAGACATTGTGACGTCTGCAATCATGCCTCACATTGATATGTGCTTAAGGCTCCTCTGTTGCTAATGTATTCCTAAAGCATGCGGACTAGCACATCCGAGGCGTTACCTGCAATTCGAGTTCTGCAAAATCAAAAGCGTGACGAGGGTGTCGGGATTTTGCAAGGTGATACAGATGACGTTGAATCTTTGAAGCGAGCCTCCCGGGGTGCCAGCGCAATCTTTGCTCTAACCGACTTTGCGGGGAACTTTACCAAGGTATCCCGGAATGATGCACTCCAGCGGAAAGCAAAAAACACAGGGAAGTCCATTCATGAGTATGCCTCCTATCTGGAGACGATTCAAGGAATTAATATTGCGACTGCGGCCTCCGATCGGGATCTCCTGTCCACATTGGAGAAATTTATTTGGTCAACGTTGACCGGAGTCAAAACTATTAGCGGGGGCAAGTACACGCAAGCCTATGAATTCAATTCCAAAGCGGCCGTCGAGGAGCATATACGCGACGATCTGTCCGAGCTCAGTAAGCGGCTGAGCACCGTGAACATGGGGATCTACCAAGAGAACTGGAAAGCCTTCCAAGCCTTTTCGTCGCAAAAAGAAAGTGACGGATCGTTCACATTCATAAGCCTTAAATGGCCAGGACAGTATCGGGCACTTCCCGAAGTGTTTGCTTCTCAGGATACAGGTGCCTTTGTAGAGTCCCTAGTCCTCGATCATCCGCGAGGTACGAATGCTTTGGGCGCTAGTGAAATTATCTCTCGAGCTGACTATGCTGCACTGTGGGGTATTGTCATAGGGAAAAGGACTACTATGCGAGATGTCGAAGAAAGCGAATATGCGACGTATATCGATTAACTTTACGGAGATGAGATGGTGGAGCTCTTTAAATTTTTCACCGAGTACGGATGCACAGGTGTAAACCCAACTATCAAGACACCAGATGACTTGGACATTCGAACGACGCCGTTGGAAGCCTTTATTAAAAACGAGGATTGGGGTTCGGTCCTATGATAGATACTATTACCAATAATACTCCCAGTTCAGTAAAATTGGGATTCACTCTTTCGAAACTATGATTTTAACGGGACAGATTGACCGTCATAGAAGTGTCGCATTCCGGTTTGGGTTGTCTCAGGCTGGAAATTATGTTTGAGTCGATTAGAGTCTGGCCTGTGTTGAGGCAGCTCTAGCCATCACTATGACAACTTTCCTAAAATATTTCTTGGGAAAGAGAAATATAGTGCTTGGATCTATATGATCTGCGAATATTGGTCTCAGGCAAAGTCAAACCATTAGAATCACTAGACTTCAATTCGCGAGACCACAAGCTCCGGAGATTGCCAGAGCGAAGACGAGGACTTCATCTATCCCGCTTTTTTAGCTTGGCATGAAAATGTTTCCCAGGGAAACTATTAAGCTTATTAGCTGTTGTCCAATTTTCTCACAAATGAGAACAGATGCCCAACTTACTACACCAATAACAAGTCGATCCATTCCATATCACTATCTGTCGTATCCCAAATCTCTAGCTCGAATTTTCGAAACAAGTTTGCTAGGAATGTATACAGCTCGCAGAATGCTAAATCTCGGCCAAGACATTGCCTAGTCCCGCGATAAAAGCTTGCCATGTATTTTTCTAGATGGATCGCAGAAGGGTCTAGCCATCGGTCTGGATTGAAGACGGCGGGATTTGGAAATACGCTTGGGTGCCGATTTAACATATAAGCTGAAGTATTGAAAACGGTACCACCAGGTACTGTTTTATTGTACAGTTTAAATCCTTCAGGCGGAACAACGCGTGGCGTAAGCCCGGGTAGAGGATGGCTTACACGCAACGCCTCTTTGACTACCGCGGAGAGATACGGAAGTTTCTTTACTTTTTCATACGTGATTTCTTCTGAGATATTAGGGATGTAGGAAAGAAGCTCCTCATTTACTTTTGCATGGACTTCTGGGTATCGAAGAATTTTGTATATGCCCATAATCAGTACGCCAGAAACAGAGTCATTTCCTGCTGATAGTAGCATGATGACCTCTTCAGCAAGTTGATCATCACTGAGGACAGAGTGATCTTTAGCCGAGTTTGGATCGACAAGCATGTCTATGACGATACTTCGGTCGAATTCCGTTTTCTTAGTAGCTCCTTCCGTGTCCCCGATTACTGGGACATCTCTTTCTCGCAGATAGCTATCCATCAGGCCTAAACATTTCTATTGAGCTTGTAAGCATCTATCTCTTTCCTCAAATTAAATTCAGGCCTACCTTCTTAAATTCAAAAAGCGGGATTGGCATCAGTTTCTCAGCCACCTTCTCGGGAAGCTGGAATGAAAGCCAGAATAGGTTCGGGAACGCAGGAGCTACCCAGCCCATCTCGAAAGTAGAATGCAAAAACTCGATGAATTGATTGTTGAAATCGGGATTTTGAATGCATCCCAATGGCTTACCGAAAACGATAGTAGAAATGATGTCCATAGTGAAAGCTTTTGTGGCGCGAAAGATATCTAAAGCTTCTCTCTTCGCGGCAAATTCTTCGAAACGCCCTAGAATTTCATCTACTTTGACTTTAACCATTGGCGCTAGTTGCTGAACTCGCGCCGGAGAGAATGCAGGAGCTAGTACTTGGCGTCGGATGCGGTGGGCATTGGGATCGTGTTCGCCAATTGAAGTCCCGGGAAAAGTCACAAAGCTATAAAAGCCGGGGTCTTTCGTGAACCTCGAGCCAACACGAGTCATCTCTTGAAATACTTCTGGATCATTGATGTGCAGTTCGTTTGGAGCAATTCGAACAACCGGTCCTGTAGTGTATTTAGTACAGCCAAGTATAGTGACTTGAGCATTAACCATACCATAACGTGCGTGTAAGCGTTCAATCTCGAAAATGAGCAGGCCTCGATTGTAGAAATTCCAATACCAATGATACCTAAATTGGCTTTAGCATTGCATTCAATGCAGTCAAAAATTCCGAGATTTTACCAAGGTTTGGATATGGCAGCTATCACGGGGCCGGGGTAACCTGCAAGCGGGTGGAGTGTGACACGATAGAGAGCACGAAGGACCCAAAAGACAAGATATGACGCCACTAGATAAATGGCTGAGGTAACTAAGCTTGCCATTGTCAATTAACTCTTTCAAAGAGTCTTGGTCGAAGGTTTCGGCTTGTAATACAGGTGATTATCAGACGAAGCAATTCCAAAGTAGGTGGCTGCGTTGCTGGATTAACAAATTCGGCGGGACCGTGAGAGTATGTGAGAGTGTTCTTCCCTTTTCGCGAAACCCTGTAAAATCCTTCTGCTACGATAGGAGGTGTATGTAGCAATGGTTTCTAGACCCGGAAGAATTCGGAACCAGAGCACGTATTGATCTTACCAACTCAAGTGCATCGGGGCAATAAATTATGGGTGATATCCCACGTGGGACAAACCCAGTAATACGAGCAAATCCCCCTGTCCCAAATTAAGGCCCCCACCTTGAATCCGTGATGCATGTGAAACCGCCAGCCGGGATCAATACCCATGTTCCAGGGTCAAAGCTGAACAAGGCAAATCTAAATAAATTGAACAGCATGGTCATAGCCCCCACCTATCTAAAATGACCGAGCTTCATGGACAAATTTACAATGTGGCTAGTTTAAAAAGCACAAGGCTAGTTAACGCGGCCCATGCGTGAATATTCCCTAAATTTGGTATAGTTCGGGCTATGCAACCCCTTTCATAGTATCCAAAAATTACACTAGAATTAGATTTGCAAATAACGAGCATTTACAGAATAAAGAAGCGTAAACGGTCTGCAGACGTGTCGCTTGGTGCCTAGAGCCCGTTGGTGACTTAAACCAAACTGCAACCGCACAGAATGGCAATTGTCAGTTCATTCACTATTATGTTCAACATTCTAATTTTTCTGTTCTTTCCATTTAGCCCAGCGTTGGCATCAAATGAGGAAGCATGTTCTCAACTCGCTTCAAACTACCCAGAAAGGGTGGTAGATATAAGCACCTTAGACGCATATAACAGATTGCGAATGCATCATTTGTAAGTAAGGAGCCCAAGCAATTGATAGATCCAACATAGATCAAATTCTCCGATCGGATTCGCATTAACAGAACAACCCCCACCAGCTCACCGACCGCATACGGAACGCCACTCTGCATTTATTCTCCTGAGTCTGTTGATGCTTTAGTAGAAGCTTTCTCTATAATCACCGCAAACGATGCGAAGATTGCCATTCGTGGTCAGGGCCATTCACCTTTACCGGGATGGGCAGATATCGATGGAGGGGTCACAGTTGTAACAAGTAATATAAAAGATATTTCCTACGACGAGGCTTCTGGAAATGTGTTGGCGGGAATGGGCAACACCTGGGGCGAGGTCTACGAATACGCCGAGACGTTTGGCAGATTAGCGAATGGGGCTAGGCATCTTACCGTAGGCCTGGCAACTGTGCTTGGAGGTAAGATATTCATAGAATAAGAGAGACTTCACTAACTGGCAGAATCTTCATAGGTGGTATCTCTCATCTTTCTAGTAAATATGGCTTTATCGCAGATAGCGTGATGGAGTTCGAGCTCCTCGTGGCCAATGGTACACTGATCAAGGCGAGTCAAGTATCAAATCCAGATCTCTTCTTCGCTCTAAAGGCTGGATCAACCAACTACGGTATTCTAACGCGTGTGACTCTTGCTACATATCCTATGGGCAAAGTCTGGGGGGGGACACTTGTATACACCAATGACCACCGAGACGCCGTTATGCGCGCATATGCTGCGTACCAAAAGGACGGCCAACTGGACACAAACTCTGGGTTGCTCTCCTACATGGCAATATCCAACAACACCTATTTTATTAATTTTGCTTATCTTGACGGAGTCGAACGACCAAAAGCATTCCAACCCTTCTATAACATTCCAACGGTTGCGGATATGACTGCACTGTATGATAATTTCACCGAGCTCCTGAAGCCTACCTTGCCCCTCGGTGTGCCCCGGTGGGCCGAAGGAGAGACAACCTTCTTATTGGATGAGGATCTTTACGTTGATGTGGCAGCACTTTGTCAGAACATATCTGACGGTATGGGTGCGGGGATTCAAGGTTGGACGATGATTCTGATGCCGCAACCAATTGCCAAGTCCATGATAACAGAATCGTGGAAGATTGGATCAAACCCGATGGCAAAGAATCTCAAAGAAGAGGCTCAGATGTGGTTTGCCATTAACATTGGATGGATGCTAGCGGAAGATGATGCTAAAGTCACTGCTGCCATGACTGATATCTTGAGTCAAATCGACGCTCTGGCAAAGTCGCGGGGGCTACATCACCCTTTTATTTTCGCGAATGATGCTTCAGAGGCCCAGGATCCGTTTCAGAGCTATGGAGATGATGTCTTAGAGATATTGAGAATGGTTCGATTCGATGTAGATCCGACCGGGTTCTTCCAAACGAACTTGCCAGGCGGTTATAAGTTAGGGTTATAGATATGTAGAATCAAAACAACCTTGGCGAGGTAAATCTTCCGAACGATAAGGGGCATTATTACAAGGCTGTAGGCTGTGCTAACCCATTGCCTGCTTTCTGACTTATTCCGGTGAATGTTGGTGATTGCCAAGATGTTTGCGATATTGAAATCGAGATCTCCGGCTGTCTGGCGCACGAATCATCTTGTAGACACGTGATGCAGGCAGCAACGCAAGGGCCTCTCGGGAGATTATCTATTCACTGCGCCGCGCCGCATTTGCTCTTCTCAACGAGCCGACACGACCACCACGACTAAATATTCGTTTTCAACGAGCGACAATTGCCTTCAAAAATGGGTAATTTTTTTGAGTTTTGTTGGCATCAATGGACGTTCAAGCCCAAGCCGCTAGATGCTTCATTGTCGATGGAAGGAAAGACCGTGCTCATTACGGGAGGCAATATCGGATTAGGTCTCGAGGCAGCTAAAGAGCTAGTCGCACGCAAGCCTTCCACCTTGATTATGGCAGTTCGGGACACCGCAAAGGGTGAAGCAGCAAAGTCAACAATCCTCAAGGAGATCCAAGTCAATCTATTCGATTTCGAGGTATGGGAATTGGATTATGATTCTTACGATAGCATTCTCGCATTTGGAGAGCGCGTAAATGCCTTGGAGCGTCTCGATTACTGCCTTCTTAATGCTGGATTGAAGCAAATGTATTACACGACCGCAAAGCTCGGCCATGAAACAAATCTCCAGATCAATCATCTCGGCACCTCACTAGTCTCCCTGCAGGTCCTTCCTGTGCTCGAAAAGACCGCTAGATTAACTTCGAAACCTTCTCGCCTTACTATTGTCTCCTCTGAAGGCCATTTCTGGGTTCCATTCCACGAGCGCACTTCCGACAATATACTCGCACGGATGGACGACCAAGCCACGTTCGGTAAGCAAATGAACCGGTACTACACTACCAAGTTGTTGAATGTGCTCTGGACGCGTGAGCTTGCGAGTAAGCTCATAGACAGACCTGTCATTTTGAACTGTGTGAACCCTGGATTTTGCTATAGCGGACTCCACCGCCATGAGAAGACCGGAATCATCAAGATTTTTCTTTGGCTTCTAGCTTGGACTACTCAGCAAGGTGGATATTGTCTCACGAATGCTCTCATTGAGCATGAGGATAGCCATGGCCAGTATCTCAGCGAGCAGAAAGTCGTGCCGTAAGTTTTCCTCCCCATCTCTACACATTTCAAGACCTTCTATGTAGTGGACAGCGCTGATAAACCCAGGCCATCGAGATTCGTTCTCTCAGATGAAGGCAAGAAGGTGCAGAAGAAGATTTGGGACGAGACCATCGACTTATTTAAGAAGGAGATACCTGCATTTAAGCTCCCGAGCCTTTAAGTGGGCCAAGAAGCGATACAAGTATCAATGAAAATTGAGTGGGATTGCAGTTTGCGTAGAAACTGAAAATGGCGTTGGGCATTGCGTGGATACGCATTTTCCTGTTTGGATACGGGAGCAACACGAAGTCACATGAGTAGCTATTTTCACTTCTCAATTCGATCTAGATTCTATCTCTGCCAGATTCACGCGCTTAACCTTTTTATAGCTATTTTTTATTTTTTATTTTTTATTTTTGTTTTCAGGTGACATCGTAGCTGCGATAACTATCACTGAGTCTCGGCGATTGTTTCCCGAATTGCGAGACTAGAACATATGCCGTAAACAAAGCCAGGCAAGCACCTTCGTCGGCAGCCAAGGATGCGGGAATATTAACACGAACCAATATTTGGGGGCGATATTGTAAGAGTTCAATATAACTACACATGGCTTATGGGTACCCTGGGTGAAGTAGCCGCTTGGCACATTTAACCGGAGGATTGGGCAAAGAGAAGCAGGGGGGCGGAACGTGGCATAGGATGTGGTCCGTCCGTATCCATGGACAAGGTAAGCTCATATGTAGCAGCAGTATCTGTATCGGACTCCGAAAGCGCGTGCTAGCCTCCACGAGGCGTTATTGGGGAGCTGAAGCGGAATTGCAGAGACCTGGGTCGCACAGACTATCTTCACTATCAATTAGTTCATACCCCGCATCTCTAGCTTCGTGCAACTGTCGGCTGAAGAGACTTTTAGGACTTGGTTCTGCCAATCCCTTTTCTTCGTGAAAAAAGAAGCGCAAAATGAGACCACTACCTCATAACACAATTGGCATCACGGTCATCTCTTCCTGTACTGTAGGCATTGTTGTCGATTTAATATTTATCGGATTGCGATTGTGGGGTCGTAAATTGAAGAGAAAGCAGTGGGTTGCAAGTGACTACCTCGTTATTGCAGCTTGGGTAGGCTTTTGTAGTTGGACAGTGCTCTCAATATTCTAATCATCGCAGATTCTACTTCTTGCAGACTTAATTCGAAGAGGCATAGGTATACTTTTTTCTCTGATTAGGAGGAGGGACTAGCTGATTGACTCAGGATATTCGTGGGGCGTCGGTTTACATACCTCCGAGATTGTCGCTGCTCAAGGAAATGGACGAATTGAAAACATCCAACAACTCACTTACTCGGGAACATTCCTTTGGATTGCCACTGCATGCATCACCAAGTTCTCCATTCTGCTGATCTATCTCGAGGTATTTTACTGCGTCACATGGTTCTTATGGGCCATTAGGATCACTATGGGCATCGTTGTTTGCTTCTTCCTTGTCGCTTTCGTGGGGCTGATGATTACGTGCAAGCCATTTGAAGCGAATTGGAATCCTATGTTACCGGGAGCAGACTGCAGTATGACTCAGGGTGAGACGTACGTCTTTAGTGGTGCCTTTAATCTTGGGTTGGATATCATTCTTGTCCTCCTTCCAATCCCAGTCATTTGGTCGATGAGCAATCTTACAAAGCGGAAAAGGGTAGCAGTCTGCGCAATGTTTGCGTTGGGATTCCTGTAAGTTCATTATTTCCCTAGATTGTGGTGAAGGATGCTAACAATATTGTCTTAGTATAATCTTCGTTGTTTCAATCCGATTCAAGCTCATTCCTCACCGTGACATCTACGATATCCCTCACGACGGCGAGATCCCAGGTTTACTCACCGAAGTAGAAGTATACCTAGGAATAGTATCTGCCTGTCTCCCTTTTTTGTCACCCGCTCTTGCCGAGATGAAAGGCGCAGTCACATCTATTGTATCTGGCAGTATGTCACATGACAGCGGTTCTCGAGGATCGTCAAGAGACGCGAAAGAGTCGCCTACTAGTCCCAAGGTTGGCGATAGTGATCAGTCACTTGCGAAGCACTCGACGCGCTACAGAAGGGAAGATGAAGAAATGATCATTGGAAATGACTTGAGTCTCGAGCCTTGGCAGTCGGGAAAAGGAAGTGAGATTTGGAGTGGTGACGCAAAAATGATCAGCGAGTGGAATGTTCGTGTTGGAGTAGCTCATTAGGAAGGGTATGAGTTGAACTTGGCATTCATTAAATAGTTTGTGCTGGGCTATATATCCCGAGTCGCCGCGATTCGTATCATGTGTATGCTCAAGTTTCGATGTGCTCACCTTTTTTTATATCTTATATTCTATAGACGATAGGAGAAAGATCTCATACAGGTTCTTGATTTAGATCCCTTTTCCCTAGTGGGGCTATTAAAAAACTTAACTAGTATGGCTTATTTGTTCAGAATGACTTCTATGAGGCTCATAGTTCCGTCACTGTGGATCCTCGTGATCTGAAAAAGTTCGGTAAGCATGGTTCCCCAAACACGAAAACTCTAAAAGTAGAAAGCACTGACCTCAAATCGCTCATCAGCTTCCCGAAGTATTCGTCGGAACTCTTCCTCAGTACGCTGCTTTGTTCCTAGCGCAACAAGCATCAATAGATCCATCTGTCTTAGTCCATGTTCCTTGAATTTATTGGTTGTCTCATGTGCAGGAAGAATGGTATCGTTTATTAGTAACGGCGTTCGAGGTTTGCAATGCTCCAAAGCTGGCACCAATGCTCTCAAAATGGTGATGCATTGCGCATCGTTCCAATTATGGAGACATTGTCGGATGAAATAAGCCTCCGCATCTTGTAAGGGCTGGAGTGTGAAGAAATTATGCTGCATGAATTCAATCCGACCCTCAAGGCCGCTCAAATCCTGAAGGCGTGCCTGTGCAAGCATCTGCGGGCTTGCGTCTTGCACGACGATCTTGAGGTTGGGATACGCCTATCTCTATTAGAAAGACGAATAGCGATGAACAATTAAGGAACATACCCTAGCCAATGCCATACTAACATGTCCATTTCCCCCTCCTACATCAACTACCTTCCCGTCTCCAAGGTCTTTCCAAGGATATCCGTTCAACAATTCGGAAACCTGACGGTCCATTTTTGCAACGCCTATCATCGCATTTGCAAACCTCGTAGCGTGTTGTGGTCGTTGCCCGTAGAACTGAAACAAGCTTGTCCCATGCCTCTCCTCAAATGGACTCTTTCCACTCTTGATACTAGCAGCCGTGTCACTTGCAGCTTTGAACATCTCATCGAGCTGGTACTCTGCACAGGCTCTAAGATGATGGTCGCGCACGAACATTATACTGCTTGCCGTATGCGCAAATTGGTCTTTTGAAACTTCGCGAAAGACATTTTGGGTGCAGAGAAAGCGGATCACACGTCCTACTAATTCTGGCTCGAGTCCAACTTTGGCTGCTAGGGACGAAACTGAGATTGGCTCATTCTCCGGAACATGGGCGAAGAAAGAGTATTCGAATGCAATCTGGTATGCTGCAAGATCATTGTGGGTGCATAGAAAGCGGCGGAAGTAGCCTCTAGGTCCGTTTACTAGATGAATGAGATCTAATGCTGATTCACTGAGGCGGTCGCGAAGCGATGCGTAGTAGTCGTCTTCAGGAACGTCTACGGACGTAACAGCGAAGGTAGGTTCCGGATGGTTTCTGGTGAAGAGATGCGATAAAATCTCTTGCGTCAAGCCGTGGATGGACTGGGCTAGAGTAAGAAGAGAAGCTGTTGGTGTATCGGAAGTCATCGTGATGGATGATTGCTGATTGCTGATTGGTCACGAGGTCGGGTCTTTGACGTTTCTTAGATCTCGTAAAGACTTCAATTGCGGCCAATAAGGTCTTATCAATGACTCCTCGGAATTTCGCTTATCTTTTATACGAATGAGTACGTTGGTGGACGGTACATAGAACAATTCGCAGTTCCTCACGTGCAGCTCTTATTGGCTCGGATTGCGATAGTAGTAATCTGCTCGTGCGGCATCTCAAATCGAACAGCAATTCCGGTGGTTGCGCGAATCAGCTTATTTTTGGAGGACGAGTCTCGATGCTTATTAGGGCCTCAGCTGAAGCATGGATGATGCTTCATGCGCTATCCACGGTCCACTCGGCAAGAAAATCTTTGTCCAACCTACCCAAGTCAGTGACCGGAAAAAAAATTAAATCCGCACGCACGTTCTTCGCGATTCTTTGCCTAGCTCTCTTAGCCTGGGTTGGACTCAGCCCGGAAAGCGGAAACCGGGACCACGGGTATGTGATTGTATAGGCTGAGATCTTCAATAGGAAGGCTGGAGGCGAATTGCAAGCTTTCTCGTATCAATAAGAATGCTTGGGAAACTAGTGAGCTAATTACCCGTATGATAAGAGTGTGATACAAGGATATTAACAAGGATTTTGATAGCCTAGAACACTCCACCATGTTGGTGAACGGTACACCTTGCATTCTGCATGCGGAAGGAAACATAACGTCCCACCGTAACAAACCGTGACTCCTGCTTCCCTGTCTCATCTTCCGTCTGCCTCTCGTTTTCTGGCTGTTCGACCTCGGCATGTTACCTAATATGGCAACTTCTTGCCCGATAGCGACGGCAAGATTAAATAAACTAGGGAGGCAAAGAAGGCAAGCAGTCAATAAAGAATGTAATTGATTATTCCTAAGGCGACCGCCATATCTGGCTTTCTTACGTTTCCTCTTTCAGGATATGTAAGGTCATCCTAATTGACCAGAGTAGGAGATAGTTGCAGGCGTGTCTACATCAACCATCCGACTTCTTCCGTGTGAGTAATGTAACCCAAGCTCCTTATTCATAGATGAATGACGCTTTGCGACCCGTATTCGGCCTCCTAATTCTCACAGATAAGTTTGCCAAGACTAGGCCACATCTTCACTTTTTCCACAGCTATGGAGTAATGTCCTGTGCCAAGGGTATTATTTAGTTTAGGACTAGTTTTGAATATCACGAATAGGTATAGGGGAAGATCATGCCGAGTACCATAGCAGGATTTCCGAATAGACATCCGACAGCTCAATGCCATGATGCAGTTTCCACAACTGGATATGGTAGTGCACGAGCATCAGATTTAATAGCAGTTGTTGGAATGGGTAATACCCCATCGTTTTTGAAATGTCAGGAACTGATTTGGTAATTAGGATGTCGACTACCGGGAGGAATCACAAACCCGTCTGAGCTGTGGGAATTTCTCCTAAACAAGCGCACTGGAAGGCGCGACTTCGATTTATCTCGAATATCTATAGATGGGTATTACCATTCAGACTACCACAGGCCTGGCAGTATCAACACGCGGGGTGCGTATCTGCTCGACGAAGATCCATATCTTTTCGACCATGCCTTTTTCGGGATCAACCCTACTGAAGTTGGAACGATGGACCCTATGCAGCGCAAATTGCTGGAGGTAGTTTATGAAGCATTTGAAAATGCTGGAGAGCCCTTGGAGAAGTTTTCCGGTTCTAGGACTGGCGTCTTCGTTGGTAACTTCAACATTGATCACCATATAATGCAGATGCACGATGCGGACTTTCAACAACCATACGCACCTACTGGGGGAAGTTCGAGCATCTTAAGCAATAGGGTGAATTATCTATTCAATCTGCGAGGTCCGAGGTGAGAGCCCCACATTTTTTTCGCTTTGCTCTGCCCTTTATCGCATCATTCTGCATCTGCCTCGTAACAACCTTGCTAGGCATGCATGGGCATATTGTCATCATATACAAGCTTGTTGCCGCCGGTTAGACAAATGCCATGCGAAAGCTAGTTCCAACATCAGTTTTTCCAGGCTTGGCTGATCACTCCCAGTTTGACTGTGGATACCGCATGTTCTTCATCTATGTATGCTCTCCATTTGGCGGTCAAGGCCATACAGAATGGAGACTGCGAAGCTGCTGTAGTGGGTGGGACTAACCTGATCTTGTCACCCGAGATGCAGCAACTCACTGTCAAACTTGGAGCACTATCGCCAAGCTCAACGTGCCATACATTTGATGAATCGGCTGATGGGTATGGTCGAGCTGAAGGCATCACAGCGTTGTATCTCAGGATGTACTCGGACGCTATTGATGGAAATTACCCTATTCGGGCTATCATCCGTGGAACAGGTATAAACTCTAATGGTGGACGTACGCCGGGGATCTCCCACCCAAGCGTGGATGGCCAAGAAGATCTCATTCGCCGGGTCTACCAGTCTGCTGGGATTTCTACTAGTCTTACAGGGTACTTCGAGTGCCATGGGACGGGTACGCCTGTCGGGGATCCTGCCGAAATCTCTGCGATTGATCGGGTCTTTGCCAGCGAACGCCAGGGCGAACCGCTCCTCATCGGCTCTGTCAAGACGAATTTAGGCCACTCGGAACCAGCCAGTGGGATCACTGGCGTTATTAAGGCAATCCTATCTCTGGAAAATGGAATCATTCCTCCCACTATAGGTGTAGAGCGTCTGAACCCGAATATTGACTTTGAAGCTGCTAAAGTACGTGTTGTTACAGATTCTACACCATGGCCTCGAGATTTACTACGACGAGTGAGTGTAAATTCATTTGGATACGGAGGAGCAAATGGGCACTGTATTATCGATCATGTATCTGTCCTACAGTCTGAAACTCGACGGTATGCATCAATGCACACAGAATCTCCATACCAGATAGCGATAGAAGACACCAATCATCCAAACGAATCCAATAACTATGTAAGACGGAAACTTAGCTTAGATGGCGGCGCTCAGAGGACAACCTATGGAGTCAGTCGCAACGGATCAAGTGGAGATATCCCCAACGAATCGGATGGAGTTGCCGACTACCTAACAAGCGGAATGGACCATTCTGGGGGCAATAGGGTCAGTCATCTGGATGTAAACAGAACCACTGAGACGACCAAGGCTGATTTCTCGCATCCGCCATCTGGTGATATTCGTAGACTAGTATTGCTTCCTATCTCGGCCCAGGATTCTTCTTCTCTCGAACGGAATACATCCGCTATAATTGACATCCTTTCCAATTATCCTCTTTCAGACTTGGCATATACTCTTTCCGGTCGGCGGTCGAGATACTCCCATCGATCCTTCGCGGTTATAGACTCTAGGACGCTTGCTGTCAGTCTTCACACAAAGAATTTAATCTCAGCTAAAGCTTCTTCCGCTCATTCGCCTCGCTTATGTTTCGTCTTCACAGGGCAAGGAGCTCAGTGGCAAGATATGGGTCGCACATTATTCGAATATGGAATATTCCGAGAATCCATACGCCTTCAAGAGTTCGTTCTCCGCAGCCTTTCTTTCCCCCCACCTTGGAGTCTAACAGATATATTGAGTGGGGCGTCCAATGTTTCTATTCAAGAACCAGAGATCTCGCAGACTATATGCACGGCTCTACAAATTGCCCTTGTGGATCTGTTGAGGTTGTGGAATGTGCTCCCGTCTGTGTCCGTAGGACATTCTTCGGGGGAAATCGCTGCTGCTTATTCTGCCGGCCGTATATCTCTTGCTAGTGCCATCACCGCAGCCTACTGTCGCGGGAAATCGATAACCCAGAACGTCCGCCTCGGCCTTATGTTGGCCGTTGGGCTCGATCGAGATACAGCTTCGACCTACCTAGAAGGCATAGAAAGTAAAGTGAACATTGCAGCCATCAACTCACCAATGGGCGTAACTCTTTCTGGAGACACTGACGCAATCAAATATCTAGAGCGCCAACTCAAAAGCAAGAAAATATTCGCGAAAATCTTATCTACCGGCAAAAATGCGTATCACTCACATCATATGACAGGCTTTGGGAAAGGTTATGAAGATCTCCTCCTTCAGGCTTTTGGCGAGCTCGAACTTGGGGGTATATTGGATGACAGTCGACAGTATCCGCAAACGCGGTGGATGTCTTCGGTAACACCAGAGAAGGCAGCATATGCTACTGCTCGATACTGGCGGGAAAATCTTGAATCTCCAGTACAATTTTCGGACGCAATTGAAAAAATTCTTGTTCAGCCGGACATGAAACCGGATATAGTAATAGAGATAGGCCCTCATTCTGCTTTACAGAGCCCCTTAAAACAGATTTTCGCAAAACACGAAGAGGGCGGCATGAAATCTCCGGTTTACCTCCCAACTCTCAGGCGTCTCAATGATGGCATGCAAGACCTCCTCAATCTATGCGGTTCATTATTTTGCTTAAATGCCGAGGTCGACCTAGTGATGCTAAACTCCGTGGAAAGAATAGAGAACGATAAAGTACAACACGTACACGGCAAGGTGTGTGTCGATCTTCCAACATATCGGTATAGTTATGGCCCCAAAATACATTACGAAAACAGAATAGCGCGGGAAATTAGGTTAAGAAAGTATTTGCATCATGACCTTATCGGCGTTAGGCAAGCAGGAAGCTCGAAAGACAGCCCAAGTTGGAGAAATATTCTAAAATTGAAGGATGTTCCGTGGCTGAAAGACCACAAGGTGAATATAGATATCCTTTCCTCACGGTATAGATCTAGGCTAACCTATAGAAGCTTCTTCCACATCCCGTGATGCCGGGATCTGCATATGTATGTATGGCTATTGAAGCCGTCTCGCAATTTCTTGACCTTGGCACCACCTTCCCGGACCAAATAAGTTTACAGCTCCGCAATGTTGCAATAAAGTCTCCGATGCGCATTCCAGAAGATGAGATGGGAATCGAAGTTATGCTAAATCTGCAAGCTTCTTCAAAGTTGGCCGACTGGTTCGAGTTCAGGGTCTCGTCCTACTCACAAGACGAAGATGCTTGGACGGATCATGCAAACGGTTTGATCAAGGCCTCTTTAAGATCTGGAGCAATGACCGAACTGAATTTGTTGAACGAGGGAATGGACATGCGTGCCATCGAAATGGGAGATTGGCAAGAGAAGTTCAAAGACGTTGGACTCGGATATGGCCCTGCCTTTCAAGGACTTTCCGACTTGCACTCCGATCCTGGAAAGGGGCTAGCGACAGCTAATGTGGCACTCAACACCACTCACGGAATGTTTAACGGTCCAGAATCTCGCTATTCAATACATCCATCATCCTTGGACCTTTGCCATCAACTAGCCCTAATTGCGGCGCATGGAGGACAGGTTGGACAGGTGAAGAGTGCTTTCATACCCGTGCAGATTGATGAAATGCGTGTCTGGCCACAGAGAAGTCTTGAGACCTTTGGAAGAGGAATTGCCTCGGCTGAATTCAAGGGCCTTCGGGGCGCTCACGCTAAGATTCAACTATTTTCTTCGGATGGATCCCCTATTGTAGAAATTGCGAAATTGAGGTGCGTTGCTTACAACGGTGATGGTGGCAAAAAGCAAAGACTACGGCAGCCAAGCCCTTATACCCGGCTCGTGTGGAAGCCAGATATATCCACTCTTACATTCGCCAATGCGAGAAGGATCTTCCCACCCACAGTTGCTATTGATCAGGTTCAAACGATATTCGACAAAATGAATGAGATGGCAGTGCTCATGATCCTCGAACTAGCACATTGC
The DNA here is from genome assembly GCA_010094045.1 of Lojkania enalia. Classification (NCBI taxonomy): domain Eukaryota; kingdom Fungi; phylum Ascomycota; class Dothideomycetes; order Pleosporales; genus Lojkania; species Lojkania enalia. The sequence continues at coordinate 55,940 of ML986611.1, forward strand.
TTCGAATCCCGGGATAGCTCGGTTCTGCATATCCGCCGATTCCAAGACTGGGTTAAAAATTCCGTAAAGAAACTTCTACCATCTGTCGAAGGGAAGATGTCCAGCTCTGAAGGAAGGAAGGCTAAGATCGAGGCGCTATATCAGCAAGTAGCTCATGTGGCCGATGCAAAGCATACAAAGCGGATATACGATTCAATGACAGACATAATCAATGGCACTACATCAGGCCTCCAGATTGCAACGCAAGATAATCTTCTAGAAGAATTGTACACCTCCAGCCTAGGAATCAAGGCGGCTTATCCGCAGTTAGAACGCCTTCTGGACCTTCTAAGTCACCGCAATCCGCAGATGAAAATTATTGAAGTTGGAGCAGGAACTGGAAGCGCCACAAGAGTAGCCTTGCGAGCGCTTGGAGCAGATACTGATAGCAAGCGCTATAGCCAGTACGTCTTCACGGATGTTTCACCAGCGTTCTTTGGCCCAGCGCAAGCAAAATTTGCCGCCTACAAGGGATTATCCTATCAAACCCTTGACATCAACCTAGATCCGCTGCAGCAAGGCTTAGAGGCTGAGTTAGATCTAGTCATCGCTTCGCAAGCCCTGCATACAGCAAAGAGCATTGAAAAGTCACTACGCAATATCCGAAAACTACTCAAGCCTGGAGGCAAGATGATATTGCTCGAAACTACACGACCGTGGACCGGGCATAACCTCGCCTATGGCACCTTTCCCGACTGGTGGCCAGATGATGGGAACAAAGATTCGCCATTCCTCAGCGTTGAAGAGTGGAATAATGCCTTACACTCTACAGGCTTTTCGGGTATTGATATAGAATTGGACGACTACCCTGAACCGGCAAAGACCGTTTCCACCATTCTCACAACTTCCGTTGAGCATTGCGCACCGACAGCACTGGACATCACTTCTCCACGCAAAATTGTTTTTATCGTATGTCACAGTACTTCCAATGGAGTAGCTCAGAATAGCATAGCTACCGAATTGCGAAACCGGGGATTCGACCCCCAGCTTGCTGCATCAAATTTGGACCAAATACCAAATAATTCGTGCGTGATCGTCACCCAAGATCTGGATGCCCACACTTTAATCGATGGAACTGAAGAGAATTTTAAGTCTATTAAGTTGCTAGTCGCTCGGGCTTCCGACTTGCTATGGCTCACCTGCGGCGGCCTTATCGATGGTAGAGACCCGAAGAGCGCCGTCGCAACCGGTCTCATCCGAATGCTCATCACCGAAAACCCCCTCAACGGATATGGAATATTCCATTTACAGTCCGATGCCGACCTTTCCAACCCCAATTCCGCGAAGCATATCGTCGATCACTTCTCCAGCATCATAGCAGGAGAGCCCGATTGTGAGGTTGCTCTTTACAACGGAAGCCTGCATATCAGCAGATTGATTCCGGATACTGATCTCAACAAACGCTTTCGTCTCATTCATAGCAATTCTGTGGTCACCGAGGAATTACCGATTCACAACGGCCATGCCATGAGTGTAGACTTTGAGACCCCCGGGTTGCTCAGCACTGCCTATTTCAAAGAAGATACTTCGTTCGTACACCCACTGCCACCCAACTACATAGAGGTTCAAACAGCGGCTATTGGACTGAACTGGAAAGACCTTGCTGTGAGCGCCGGGCGTCTTGATATCGATACGTGCAGCTCAGAATGTGCAGGTACAGTTCTGGCTGTAGGTTCTTGTGTAACAAACGTGAAGCCTGGCGACAAGGTGTTTGCTTTGGCATGGGGGAAATTTGGCACTCGAATGCGAGTTCCGGCAGTGCATGCTCAGGTTATACAAGGACAAAGCTTCCAGGATGCAGCGACTCTGCCTATCGGCTTTTGCACCGCGATTTACGCATTGAACCATGTTGCGCGGCTGCGCAAGGGCGAGTCTGTGTTGATTCAATCCGCTACTGGGGGTCTAGGACTCATTGCGATACAGATAGCGCAATCTATCGGCGCCAAAATATTTGCAACTGTGGGATCAGAAGAGAAAGCACAATATCTAGTCGAGTCATGTGGCCTTTCTCGAGATCGAATTTTTTCTTCACGGGATCCACATGATATTCGACGGCAACTCTCCGCTTCCGAGGGAAGAGGTTTCAATGTAATCCTGAGCTCTTCCAGTGGTGAAATGATGCACGAGACATTCAGACAAAGCATTGCGCCTCGAGGCCGCTTTATCGACGTTGGCAGAGTCGACGTACAAAACCATGGATCAATGGCGATGGAAATTTTCGAGCGTAATGCAACGTTCTCATCGTTCGATTTAAGCACAATGGCAATCCAGGATGTCGAGTTCTGCGGTGAATTGATGCAGGAAGCTGGTGAGATGTTACGAGCCGGGAAAATCAAACCGCTCCCTTACAAGAGTTTCAACATCTCAGAGTTGGATAAGGCAATGTTGTATTTCTCCAAGGGGAAACATATTGGAAAAGTGGTTGTGTCTTACGAAGATCAGGCTTCTTTGGTCAAGGCGAGCGTCTTCACTAGACTTATATATCAAGAGACTGACAGAAGATAGATGATCCCGCCAAGCCCTTACGCTAAATTTGACTCAACGGCTGAATATCTCCTTGTGGGTGGCTTGGGTGGCCTAGGAAGGAGTATTCTGCAATGGATGGTCTCTCGCGGCGCCCGCCATCTCACAGTGCTCTCTCGCTCAGGGACAAAAAAAATTTCGCCTGAAGCAGCGGCCATGATTGCCTCACTTGATCTACAAGATGTCCATATCCAGCTTGTAGCATGCGACATTACTGTGAAAACCTCCCTGTCGGAAGCCATCCAGACTCTATCCCATCTCCGACCCATCAAAGGCATCCTCCACGCGGCCGTCTCCTTCCTCGACCAACCCTTCGACACACTCCCATACTCCCAATGGGAAGGCGGTCTCTCTGCTAAGGTCCAAGGCACCATAAACCTACACGAACTCAGCATCGAGCACGATCTATCCCTCGACTTTTTCATCATGACATCCTCCTTTGAAGCCGTCGTCGCGCTCCCAACACAAGCTGCATACTGCGCCGCAAACAGCTTCCAAGACGCCTTCGCTCGCTACCGCCGCGCGCAGGGCCTCCCTGCAGCTTCCATAGCATTCGGCCTCATTACCGAGATCGGGGACGTGGGTCAGAGAGATGCGACAAGACACATGATACACCGCAACGGCCTCTACCGTACAGGCGAGCTCGGATTCCTACGCCTCCTCGAAGCCGCGTTCCTCGAAAGTCCGCAGCCGACGCAGAGCTGGTACAACTACGACCCCCTCGCCGAAGCGCAGATAACCACATGTCTCGATCCATCCGAACTCGCGGAAATGGCGTCCCAGGTTCAAGACGGTGCGCCGCGATGGCATTCCGATGCCAAGTTTTTGCATCTCTTGCAAGCTATGAATGATCATATGGGTGCATCGGACCGGCCGCTAGAATCCAAATCCGGCGCCTCGACAATTCTATCTTCCATAGACAACGCTATCGCATCCTTTGACATCCCGCTCGCTGTAGACCTTATTGCTGACGCAGTGATGCAGCGAACAGCAACCCTCCTCATGATCTCGTTCGAGAATATGGAGGCCGGGAAATCGATTGCCGAGTACGGGGTTGACAGTTTGATAGCGGTGGAATTGAGAAATTGGATTGCGGTGACGTGGGAGACAAATGTGCCGTTACTGGTACTTTTGGACGAGCGGTTGAGTATCAGGAAGTTGGCAGATGGGATTGTGGATGAACGGAGGGAGAAGTTGTTGGGAGGGGGGTGATTGGGGCATCGTAATCGGAATGGACGGAGCCGTGTTGCTTGGCTTGTCCTTGGCATTTGCAATTGTTTTCTACGTCGTTTCTGCTTATTTATTTAATATGCAAATGAATTTTGGCTTATTTGATTGCGCTGTGCGTGAAATGGCTCGATTTAGATTTCCTAGGAATCATCTATTAATTACAGAACCGGTAGAAGTAACTTGGATATGCGTGCAATAGCCGAGTTTGCAATATGAAATTGCATGCTGCTATGATTATTATGACTATGTGCCCAAGGAAAAACTGCGTACCAATAATTATTATTAAAGAAAAATGAGGGAAACAGATAAAGAACCTATGTGGTAAAGTTAGGTCGTTAGATAGGTATGGGCATCGAGCGATCACGTGGCTATCTCACAGAGCCACACACTAAGAATTTCAAATTAATCATTCCACGCACTTCCAACGCTCATCTTCGATGCATGGCTTGCGAGAGGATAAAGATTATTGTATTATACTTGATGTAGTTGCCAGGATATTTTTCTAGTTTCCGGATAGAATCATGCTGCATAACCATGCCGTTTCGGGTATAGCCCTAGCGCGGGGTGTCATAGACATCGTACGAAATTTCTATTAGATTTATCTTCCATCGTTTGTGCTATGTATATCAATCAACCTCTTGTTCGATCATGTGTTGATTAAGTCCTTCATGTCCTTTAGGTACAGTGCTCGGTTCCATCGGCGTGGGTGTGACATTCCTGTTTGCGTGAGCAGCGTGCCATCATATTTGCAGAATCAACTTACCCGTGCGGCACTAGATGTGATAGAAGGAGCTTCTGACCATGTGGAAGTTGGCATGGCGGTCTGACTGAGTGCGATCTCCGAGCTCGTAGTCGTCCATTTCCCGGGACAGCCCTCGCCTGGAATCGCGATGTCGTATGCGTACGCCTCCAGTGCAAAATACTGCAGACTGTCACTGTTCCTTACGGCTTCCCCGGGGTTCGACTTTGCAAGCTCCAGACACTCGCCGTATTCGCTTGCGTAATGCTCGACAACTCCATAGCCACCGACCTTGGGGACGTGGTATAGGCGGTGCAAGAGATCTGACGCGAAGTAGAAGTTTGTTGGTCCGTTGGCCACGTCGTACCCAAAGCCGCACATTGCTTCTAAGGGTTTACGAGAATGGTAGGAGAGCTCGCAGATGACGGTTTCTGAGGATGCATTTTCGCCCCTCCAGTGGCCGCCCCAGCCTTGAATGAGCTTGTCAGAAGTCTCCCGTAGGAATAGGATTGGGATCAACGTACCTTCCAAGGCACAGTTGCCGTCCGGATTGTCGCACCTGAACAGTACTCCCGCCTTATCTCCATATAAAACCTGCTCAAACCAGCCAACTGGCTCAGCAATGGGGGCGTCTCCAAAATACTTTGTGTAGATGTCTGAGGAGTTGCCCCATCGGAGGATGTGGTCGGCTGCGTGTCGAGCAAGTGTCTCGGCTTCACCCAGGGCTCTTTTAAGCTGTGCCTGCTGCGTGAGGTTGCAGGAAGAGTGGATGGGGTATTCATTCACAGCCCCGGCATTCCAGGCAGTGGATGACGCTTGAGCAGCAGCTACGGTTTGTGTGAAGGTAACTGTTTGCCGTGCGACAAGGCGAGCTGGGGAGGATAACGCAAATGGCAGCCCGAAGAGGGCATAAGAGAGCTGAAGAGCAACCATTGCGAATGAGGGATGTTTGTAGGGTAATGAAGGACGACCTGAGTGCTTGGGGTCCAACTACGAAGGGCTGCCAACTGGATGCAGCTCCTTGTGGGCGTCCTCCCGGCTTTTATACGCATTCTTTTCTACCCAAGGCGTTCCACTCCAGGCTTCCGGAATCATGAAAATGCGATCCATGACCGTTGCCTTAGAGAGAGAGCCACCTACGTCCTGATCCATCTCCTGCCGGCTATCGATGACCTTTTCAGAGCACCATGCTGTCCGGCGGCGATAATTTCTCATGCGAACGAACGTACCACCTACCGCATCGGGTGTGTCGTGGATACCATGTGTCACTGTCCGTGAGGCGTGGGGATAGTGGAGTACAACCGAAGATGGCAGGCAAGCCATATTCATCCGCCAAGACCTACGCCCAGCCCTACTACATTCCTACCACTTGGGGCTTCTACCGGAGCAGGCGATAGACGATGCTCGATGAAGTGAATGAGAAGTGCGACACTCCAATCAAGAGGCTCCAAAACGAGCGACGGGCGAATGCCAAGGGCAAAGGACATCAAGGTGCTCAAGCCATGCTAAGACAGACTCTTTGCCTTTTCTCACCACCGGCGCCTTGGCCTCTTCCTACTACTCCACTGTTGCTACCTTCTGCAACATCATCCCACTCTCTCGTTCTCCCGTGCAGCCCTGGATCTACTCTTCACATATATCCAGCGTCCTGCCGACGGGGTTGCTACTTCGACTTTGCACACCTTCGCGCATCGCACCTGGCAACATGTTTTCAGCCGCATTTACCTGCTTGATGGCAGCCGTTCTACTACTATTCACTGCGACAGCATCCGCATATACCCCAACTGTTACCTCGCCGCCTACGTTGGTTGTGCGGGCCGAGTTCTCAGAAATCACTGAAGTCACCGATTGCCACGCCCATGACTCCACCAATTTGTGTGTACATCCAACCGATCTACCCCAGAAGCTATTGACTAGTTGACAGCTATTGCATGGCTGATAATACCGACTTGCCGATTTCCGGCCCTACTCGCACTGAGGACTTGGAGCCGCAATATACGGGCTGCCATATGCACTCAGAAAATGAACTGTAAGCCTCTTCTACAATGCGCAATGATCGCTCTACTAATGCGTGACTAGCTTTTGCGTGGGGTCCGACGGCGATGAGGTGCAAGTGCTGAACCCGGACGCTGAGGATACAGCATCTGGCACCTACTCTGAAGCCCAACCGACGTCTACCTCGCCATCGGGCGAGAACTGCCATTTCCACGCCGGCGTTGAGCATTGTGTGGGCGAGGGGCAGAGTGAGAATGGAGGTGAGCCGAAATCCTGCACTCGAGTAGATCGCAATTACAACATACCTCTCCGCATCGGCTTGCTGTTCGTGGTCCTTGTGACCAGTGCTATCGGAGTCTTCACACCTATCCTGGCTACCTCCTTCTTCAAAGTTACCGAGCAGAGCATCTTCTTCGTCATCTTGAAGCAGTTTGGAGCCGGCGTTGTCGTCTCCACAGCCTTTATCCACGTACGTCCTCCATACGCCGTATTCGCTTAGGTTTGCTAACCTCCGTGGAGCTCTTCACCCATGCTAATCTCATGTTTGGAGACCCATGCGTCGGAACGCTTCAGTACGAAGCTACTACAGCCGCTATTTTCACGGCCGGTCTGTTTTTATCGTTCCTTTTGGAGTACCTTGGTATCCGATTCGTTCTCTGGCGCAATGGCAAGAACACCACCGCTGTCGATGGAGAGAATCCCGCCCAAGTTAGCAACACCAAAGGTCCTTCTGAAATTGCCAATAGTGGAACGACTATAGATGCTGTTTCGCACGACTCGGGGCATGGTCATGCTGTCGGAAAAGTGTATGAAGATCTTGGGGTTATGGTTCTCGAAGCTGGCATGATATTCCACTCCATTAGTAAGTGCCTAACCTGCTACCCCTAACGATTAATTACACTAACGGAAATAGTTATCGGCCTGACTCTTGTCGTTGCTGGTGACTCCTTCTTCCTTACCCTTTTCGCTGTCATTGTCTTTCACCAAATGTTTGAAGGAATCGCCCTCGGCACCTGCATCGCCGGAATTCCTAAGGAGCATGCATCCCTCATCAAGAGGCTACTCATGGGACTTGCGTATGCTCTAGTTACCCCTGTCGGAATGGCAATTGGTATTGGCGTCATCAAGACTTATAACGGTAGCGACAAGGCGACCCTCATTGCCTTCGGAACCCTAGACTCCTTTTCCGCTGGAATCCTGACCTGGGTTGGCCTCGTAGAAATGATAGCGCGAGACTGGATGGCAGGACCCCTTCTAACTGCCGGCCCACTCAAGACTTCGATTGCGATGACAAGTCTCGTCGCAGGTTTAGCTCTGATGAGTCTCTTGGGTAAATGGGCTTGAGTCACTGGGTAGATTGAATCTCGAAATTGTAAAAGTCATGTTTTGATAGGTTGTGAATAGTCTGTGGACATCTCGCGGCTTCAGGGACTATTATGATTGTGAAAGACGCGAGGAACCGTCAATGTCGATTGGACTCGATTAGGTTATTTCTCGAAGCCATTCCTCGAGGCCCGAAGAGTTTGTATGATAGAAACTTCAGATGAAAAGGATCTCCGATCCATATGGCATGACTTATAATATTAAATAGAGCTTGCGCATTCTAGTCTAATAATTCGGTTCCATGCCGTATATAATTAACATGAAAATTCAGTTTAGACTTATACTCGTGACATTTCGGTAATGCCGGTAATATACGGGCCTAGCATCCTTGATATTCTAAGGATTTAGGGCCTTGGCTGGGTGGGTTTGCTTGGGATGGTGGATTCTCAGCGAAATTCCAGGTTCGGATCCGACATGCTAATAATAAATGCAGCTTTGTCGCCCGCGAGCTCATCACATATCCATGTTCTATCTATATATGCAGAACGTAGAATCTATACTAGCGGTGATTTTACCTTGTTTGATGATCACAATAGGTTAGCTTATGAATGTAAAGAAGACGTCCTGATTTTATTTGCTCTGATTTGAGAGAAATACTCAATTCAAGTTTTCGACACGCAAGACATGGGTTGATCTGCATATCCGAGAGCAGATTTCCCCCGGTTCCTAGTTTATTTCACTTGAGCTGGCATAAGTAGTCTATATCCCTATCATGGTTCACAAATTTCACACCTACACAGTCTTATACTATTAATTTTGAATCAATATATTCCAGATCATGACCTTTACTTTTCTCAACACTTAATCTACCAGTATTTCGTCTTGTTCCGTGCTGGGTGGAGATGAGAGGCAGAGATGGGAGGCAGAGTCTGTACGTCTGGTGCTGCAGAGTAGATGGACTGGATGCAGGTTCGTACGACGGTCATCTGGGCGCTATGATACAGTTATACGTTTGAGGTTCTTTCCACGTGTGTTTCTGGGTTGAAGAGGAACGAGATGTACTGTTGGACATTCAAGTGCGGAGTACGATATGCAGTGGGCGAATTATTAGTGGTTAGAGGTGGGGGTGTTACATATTGTAGATTTTTGCTAGAGTTTAGAAGTATATTCTCAAAACGATAACTGGTCCAGCCCTGTGTTTGCAGGGGTTTGAGTTTGTTCGTGGCGAGCGAGCAGATGGAGATATTTTCTGTAGTTTTGGCTTAGCCGTGGGGCCTTTGAGATGGGTGGAATGATTGCCAGATTAAAATAGTAGATATGTTTGCCCATGCAATCAATCTCACACTGCGAATCGTATGGTGTGGTTATTTAGCGTGGCGTTTGTGGCGAGAGATGTTTGGAATACCGAGCGTGATGATGTTTGGGCAAAATGTGCGAGGGTCTCTGGGCAAAATGTACGAGGATCTCGGGGCAAATTGAAGAGCCGAAGGTTAAGCGGCTGTTTTACACTGCAAGATTATGGATTGGCGTCTATTACAAGTTTATTGTTATTATGACGGGATGTGGCCAGACTGCTTTACAAGTGTCGTTGGTTAGCTGCTATTTGTAGTTGGATATTATTAATGGAAATTCCACATCTCCAATATCTGTTGCTAGAGCGTAGGGCTAATCTGAAAAAAGAAATAGCGGCCGGATTTAAGTTTGCACGGTTTGGTGCAGTAAGAAATGATGCTCGAAAGCACTCGTCTCCTAGTAATGGGATTCCATAAGGTAAATAAAGATCTGGGGGCTTGTAAATATCAGTCGTCCTGTACGCTGGTTATCTTTACGACGTCCTTGTTTGAACTAGGAGCTTGGGCTACTTAGATATAGTGGATGTACATGATTTGTCCAGGGCGAGTGTATTCCTCAGGGAGCCATTGTGTCACGAGCAACTAGGATTAGCATCATTTCCGGAGGCATAGGCTTTGTGTTTTCTGCTTACTATGATCTCTGGATTGTACCCTCTGATTTTACTTCTAGAGGGGCTAAGATCTAGGGCGATGTTTTGGAAAGGTGTGATGAAAGTCCCGTGACCTGTGGAAAAGCTTATCGGTAGAAGACCTCGACGCGGAAAGCTATGGCTATATACATCTATCAACCCAAACTACTCTAGTGGGACAGCGTCTGAAATGTCTGCAGCGCGCGTCTCCCGCCTTCCTACTCCCCTTCACCAGCCCTCGTTTAATTTCGACTCATACTAGGCTATAATAGCGAGCCTTTTATCCGTGTTCCACAGCGGAAATGTTAGTTGACAAACGGCCGCTAAGAGCGATGAATGCATGAGAAGCACGACGTAGGGAACGAGAGCGAAATACGAACGAGCTGAGATGCGCCCCGTCGAGCGCCACAAGATACGCCGCGTCGCGAGGATCTTCGCGCATGGGGCACGGAGGACTCCTAGCTTCCGCCGGCCCTTCCCGTACATCCCATGGGTTAAGAGACCAGGGGCCCCTTCATCCACATCTGCAAGGTTTACATACTTGCATCTACCAGCTTACCTTTTGATGTGACTTCTATTGAACTGCCTTGCCTGTTTGTATCGCCACCGAGCACTGAACCATGGTCGATTGCCCCTGCCCCTCTTCATGTGCTACTAGCGACCTCGCTGCAGATTTAGTTGATTGATTCGCTCTCCTTAACCATCCTCGACATGGCCCGCAGCTGTTGTCGCGCCCGCCACGCCTGGCCCTCCCGCCAATCGGAATTGATCAATTCATAACTGGCGGATACTTGGGCGATCTATTCTCCTTCAAGCCTCTGGACCACGTCCAACTAGGACACTTCGCCGAATTCGAGCCTTCCTTCTTCTCTGGCAATGACAGGCAAGGCTAGTGGTTTGCGAGAACGAGCGAAATTCGGTACCTGTTTTGATCTTGAAAGAGTAAATTGCGGGGCCTCTTGTGCGTCCGAGGCCCACGTCTGCAACTCGGGAAAAGACAGGCCCTGGGTGGTGCATGCTTGCAACGCAACACCGCACAAATTGTGTACGCTGGTAGATGCACCGAGACTCGCCATAATCCAACCAAATCACGCCTCTATGCGGCCAACTCCGTCAATTTTCAGTCGATTTGCTGCACTAGGGCACTGCATCGTGTCGTCCGCACATCTCGCAAAACCAAGCCATACCGAATTTCCCAGCTTGAACGCGATCGCCGTCGATCTCTGTCCAAGCCATTGGTAGGCTACTCCCGTTGGATAAATGGGGATATCGATCGTCATACGGCCTCCTCCGGGGTGACATGGTGGCTGGCTGTGGGCTACTCTCTCGCTGCACAGGCGATTGCCTGGTTGTCTTTGCCCGCATCCATCTACATAATCCGGATCCTCTTCAGTAGCTGTGCTTATAGACAGGAACCACCCAGGCATTACCAACTCACGTCACTTGGTTGGTGGTGGGGAAGGAGCATTCCAGAGCTTCCCCCCACATTCACATCTTCTTTCGTCACGCCCTGTCCTCCGAATTTCCTCTAGATTAATTCCACGCAACCTCTACCTACCTCAGCTGTGCTTCTATTCTCGGCTCCTATTGTTATTTCTTCTCTTCTCGGTCAGTCCTTAATTGCGCCCGACGTCTACAAAATGCCGTCGCAGTTTAAGTCGCTCCTCGGCACCATCAGGAGGAAGCCCACCAAGGCGGCTGATGGCAGGTCAGCTGAGGCAGCTGCTGGAGTCACAAAGAACGAGAAAACTTCCGTCATCGAGGATTTGACAAGTCTTAACTTTAAGAATGCTAAGACGGTGGTCACCGCGCTCACCACGTTAGCATCCGGAGAGCCGATGGATGACAAGGAGCTCTTGCTCGAGCATGGTGTTTCTATGCTCCAAGGGCTTCCACTCAACAGTGGTCTTAGCGAGAAAGTCTCCGACGGCTTCATCTCCATGTTATGGCACGATCTGCCTCATCCACCTCCCACGACCGCTGGCCCAACCTCTCGGTATCGGCGGCACGATGGTGGCGGCAACAATCCGTGGCTTCCAGAAATGGGCAAGGCAGGAATACCATACTCGAGGAGCGTGCCTCCATTGAAACCTAAAGGCCCTAATCTGCCGGACCCCGAGTCCGTTTTCGAGGCGATTCTTAAGCGCAGCGGACCCTTCAGAAAGCACCCGTCCGGGTTGAATCGACTATTCTTCTCCTTTGCAACCGTTGTCATTCACGAATGCTTTCAAACCTCACGAGTAGACCCATGGATTAATGAAACCTCGAGTTATGTCGACCTTAGCACACTATACGGCAATACTGAGAAAGAGCAAATACGCGTGCGAACGTACGAGAACGGGCTGATTTACCCCGACTCAATCGCGTCCGAAAGGATCATGATGATGCCTCCGGGTGTCATAGCCGTTTTAGTTCTATTCTCGAGGAATCATAACCACATTGCGGAGGGCTTGCTTCAGGTTAACGAAGACGGCAAATACAAGCCATGGAATACACTTGACGACGAAGGCAAGAAATGGTAAGTAAAGTAATAGAGTAATGACTTCCAAGTGTATGTTGACTGTCAATATGCAGGCAAGACGAGGATATATTCCAGGTCTCACGCAACATAAACGTCGGATTCTTCGCTTCCGTTGTCCTTCACGATTACGTCGCAGCCATTCTCAACACACCACGTGCGAACTCTGAATGGTCACTTGCCCTCGGCAAAGAGATCAAACAAGGTGGAAATCGCGTGGAGCGAGGCACCGGGAACGTTGTGTCCGTTGAGTTCGCTGTTCTATACCATTGGCACGCGGCACTCAGCGCAGCTGACGATAAATGGATGGAGGATATTATCAGGCATTCATACCCTGAGCTGAATTCTATTGATGACGTTACGGTAGACATGTTCCACAAGGTTATGAAGGATTATGGTCATAGACTGTATAGCACTGCCCCCAAGGATTGGACGTTTGGAGGTCTCCAGCGACAATCCGATGGAAAGTTCAAAGATAGCGATGTCGCTGATATTATCAAAAATTGTATAGATGAGCCGGCGCATGAGTTTGGTGCACATGGAACCCCGGCAAGCCTGAAAGTGGTGGATATCATAGGGATGTTGCAGGCTAGAAATGCATTCAATGTCTGCACCATGAACGAGTAAGTCTTCATTAGAAAGCTAGGATAGTTTTCACTACTGACTAGCATCCTAGATTCCGCCGGTATCTCAATCTGAAACCATATGCGGACTTCGAGGAATGGAACCCGGACAAAGAAGTCGCTCGGGCTGCAGAGCTTCTGTACGGCAACATTGAGAATCTCGAGTTGTATCCAGGCTTGATGGCTGAATGCACGAAACCTGCGATGCCAGGGAGTGGGGTCTGTCCCGGTCAGACGACTGGACGAGGAATTTTGGACGATGCTGTCGCCCTGGTCCGCGGGGATCGTTTCCTGAGCTATGATTTCAACAGCAACACACTGACCCACTGGGGCGCTTCTTTGCTTCAGGAGACGCCATCCGGATCATATGGCGGAATGCTGCCGAAGCTCATCTTCGATAGCCTCCCGGGAGCCTTTACTGGTACTTCATCCTACGCTCTCCTTCCATTCTACACTCCCGAGGCTGTTAAGGGCATTCTGAAGGGTAATGGCGTACTCGAGAAATACGACCTGAAAAGATCCCCAAGCGACGGTGAGATTATTAGCGTCCAAACACAAGAAGGCTGCAAGAAGGTCTTCGAGGACCGCGAGAACTTTGCTGTAATGTATCAAGCTGCAATCCGCAATTGCACTGACAGCCATGACTTCATGATTGGTTGGGATGACGCCAAGCGGCATGATCCTCGTTCAGATGTTCTCCACAAGGTCTTCTTTGAAGAAGGCTTCGAAGGGCATGTTTCTCAATTCTTTAGCACAAACGTAAGGAAGCTCATTGATAAGAATTCGTTGAAATTCTCTAAGGGAAGGAGATCTATCGATATCGTAAGGGATGTGACCAACATCACTCCGATTCTCTGGCTCGCAGATCGCTTCGCGCTACCGCTCAAGACACAAGAACAACCGCACGGTTTGATGTCAGTCCACGAAGCTTTCACCGCATACTTGGTACTTTTTATGTACCAGAGCTTCAATATTATTCCCGGCAACGAATGGAAGCTTAGGGAAGGTGCGATGAAGGCTGCTGCGCCACTTCGATCCATTTTTGAAGCACATCTAAAGACACAATCCCATGGAGCAAAGGAAGCGATCGTTGACTGGCTTGCCAAAGGTAGTGCCTTTGAAGTGGGCCCTGACGCGGATCGCATCTACCACGCACTCCTCGAGACTAAGCTTCCGATTGGTGATATGGTGGGCGACTGTATAGGAATGGGCGCCCCGGTTGCTGGCAATTTAACGCAACAGGCCTCCCTACTCATCGATCTCTTCCTCCAGTCAGGCTACGAACAATATAAAGAGCGCATCATCGAGCTTGCTAATATGGATGAGGCTTCCTCGGAAAGAGAGCTACAAGGATTTGTCTACGAAGGCATGCGACATTGCGGTGTCGTTCCAGGTCTACCTCGTGTGGCTACGCAAGATATCACCGTTATTGATGGCGTTCGAGGACCGGTTCATGTCAAGAAAGGCCAAATAATCCTCGTTGCTACCTCCAAGGCAGCCATGGATCCTGTGGCTTTCCCCGAGCCAGAGAAGATTAACCCTCATCGTAGCTTTAAAGATTATACCCTGTTGGGCCACGGGATGCACTTCTGCTTCGGTGCCAGACTCGTTGGATGCTCGCTCGCTGCTACCTTAAGGGAAGTTTTCAAGCTCAAGAATCTACGACGCGCACCTGGAAGGCCGGGCATGTTTTCGGTTGTGGAGGTTGATTTGGCGGGCATCAGAATGCGACATTATCTGGATGCCAGTTCGCGCGAGTCTCCTATCCCTACATCACTCACCCTAGAGTATGATGAGTAAGCTAGATTTGAGGCCTTTGGTAGTGAACGGTTGTGAGTGGAAATGCCACCACATAATGAGATGAGCAAGTGCAATTGAAGTCGTCGGTTGGATAAACTGCGTCCACCATTTGTATTTAGGCGTTCTGTACGAGAGAGTAGTTTAATAAAACGAAGTAATTGCTCGACAAAAGGATGTGGCGGCGGTGGCTGTGGTGCGACGTGCGATGTGGCTATGCTTTGATCTTGGAAAGGGGACACTTGAGGAGAAAGCAAAGCAACGCCAATTAACCAAGTCTCGATTCTAACGAGTATTTATACCGGGGAACGATACTACATTTCAAATTATAGAACGCACTCGTCATCATTTCACTCCAATTCCAGATTATGACTTCGCCAATGTTGCATCTACCTCGGCACTCACACCAAAGAAACCCCCCCTACACAGTCATCATAGTGACACCGAGATGAGCCGCACCAATTTTTTGTACCATATCAAGCAAGCGGATATACAGTCCTCTCTCCTAGGCTAAGACACTCTTCTTCCAGAAAATCAACCCCACGCAAGGGGGATGGTCACATATCTTCGTCCTGCCAGGTCCCGACAGGGAATTGCTTAACATACTAGACGGCAAGATGAGACAGCTCGGGGGCTTCAGTATGGAGAGCGAGGACGGGTTTCTGGGGAAGGGGGATGTTAAGAAATCAAGAGAGAAGGGGGAGGAGGCGGATGTGCAGACGGCTTTGGCAGACGGGGTGAGGAGGTAGGGGGTGGGGGGTGGGGAAGAGGAATCAATTTTATATGCTTATTTCTTGCAATTCGTCGGTTTCCAGAATACCAATCAAGAATTAATCAGCCAGCGAAGGGAGAACGGTCCAGGCGTCCATCTTCTAGGCCGCGTGACATAGAACGGTGTTTTGGAGCGTTTTGAGGAGCGCCAGAGACATGAGCTGGATGTCATGGATGGGTCTACGCTGCTGAGTTTTCAAAATGAGAGGGAGTGTCACTTTCTGGGCAACGAGGGGTATAAGAGGGCCGGGGAGATGGGGGTTCAGGAGGATATAGTGGTTACGAGGAAACTGAGGTTCCCGACAAAGGAACCGGTTGTTGATCGGCTTATGTGGCAGCTCTGGAATCCTTATGAACAGTATAGGGAGGTTCGATTCGGGTAGGAGGCGTTGACCGGGGAGTAAGGGTATGATAATTTGGTAGTAATTTGGTTGTTTGGGACATTATGAAGTTGAAGAGCATATATCCATAGTTTCTATTAGAGATATTGTGTCGATTGACGGTATATAGCGGATAATAACTACATAAAGATTGAGTATTCAACTCTCGAGTTCGGCTACGATATGAGGCGCTCTGGCTGAGTGCACGTAAGAGCCATCAGAACAATCCATGCTGCATGCCCTCTCCTCTTCTCCTCATTGTTAGTACCGATTCTCCGCTCCTCCATATATCCTTTCCTTCAAACATAAGACTTCACGCTTATTAGCCATGTATTGAAAAGCGTCTGCTCTAGGCACTCTTTACACAACAGCAGCCGCATCTACGGATCTCCATTCTCCATCGCCATCTAACATGCCGGCTTCTCTGCAACATCTCTTAAATACTTCACGATATTCTCACACCCCTCGAAGTTAACCAGTAGACCCCAGTAGCATCGGGTCGTCAACGAACACACAGTCACGATATCCGCTGCCGTGAAGGATGCCTGAAAACTGTATGATCCGAGTTGGTGTCTGGGGTTATTTTAGAGTGCTTGTGGTCGAAGCTCGGTCTGTCCTTTGGGGTTTCTCAGTGGTTGTCGTGAAAGAATTTGATTCAGGTGATAGCGAGGTGTCGAAGGGATACCAGGCTCTAAATACCCTTTCTAGAATGCGCCGTGAGGCTGAACTGCTGCTCTTTACCAAAGGTTCTCCATAGATATTCATTCACTTGCACCGCTTCACTCATACTTGTTCGTGTTGCTTGGCCTTATCTTATAAGTCACCTGACAGGATCATCAGTTATCGGTTCGGCGAATTGGCCGTTGGAAGCAACTTGACAATGATCTAACATGGTATCGTGATATCTTGCGACCGCGAAACCTTTCTTTCAGCTCTCTTTGCGATTATTCCTACCTCTTCGGTATTAGTATTTTGGCAATCTAATTTCTTTTGTCCATTCCTCTCTAAAATAAATACAATACAGGAAATCTTTCTATTATTTCATCTCATAAATATTGCCTAGTCTTTTATAACTTACTTTGTTCAATATCCCCCGCTTCGATTCTAGCTCCTTCAGAATGTTCTAATGTCGCGCCAAAGCGATTGCCAAACTTTCAGAAATCCCTATCCTTAATCCTTCACCGGATGACCATTGCCAGTTGTTCCAAATGTTCCAAGCTTGTGCACGCATGCAAAAGCATTTTATTCTAGCCTCGATTTTTCGTGGGCCATTGCATTTTCATTTCCAACAACAAGGTGCTCCCTCCACAACCACATGATTCCAAATGCGGCACCAGGCCCTATTATTGAGGCCAATCCTGCCATCAATATGAAACTCAATACCTCCAAGCACGATATCATTTTTGCTGCCCTCGCCTCTCCAACCAAGTATATGATCCACAAGAAGGAACTCCCAGCGCAGAAAATAACATCGAACTGTAAAATGCGCCTCATTCTCAGTACCCAGTCCCCCCTGGTATTGGAGTCCATGCTTGCTGGAACGAAGATAGTGGAAAATGAGTAAGGAGACCTTAGCAGCATGTAGACATGGAGAGCCGAGGAAATTGCCACCAACGGCGTCAGTACAAAGGCGAGGGATGCTTGATACCCTAAGTTTAACCCTAACCTCCTAAAGCCCGGCATTTTTTTTATTCCGACACAGACGTAATACCCCACTGCGATTCACACAGGATACAGCTGCCAAAACCATGTCCAATAATGGCGAGATTCCAGCTCTGGAGAGAAGTACATCGCGAATGCTGGTATGGAGTGGAAAATGAGAATCAATGGAAGGAAAATCCACGCATTTCCAACGTTAACTCGCCGCTCCAAGGAGGATTGAGAGGTAGTTGGTGGGCGGAAGGCGATGGAAAAGAAATAGTATATCGGTATGATCACACCCCCTCCGCCGAGTTGAGCAAGAGTAGCAACGATTGCAGGACTTTATCAGGTTAAAAAAAAATAGTGGTAATTCAAGTCATGGGTAGCTTACAAACGGACTAGAGAAAAGTTGTTACTGGGCCGGCTAGATTCAAGTAACCATACCATGTACAAGATGCCGCAGTCTGTAATAAATCCTGTCATGCTCCATCGGCTAACATCGTCGTATCCTAAAGTTGACGGAGCAAAGCCGACTGTTATATCTCGAAATACTTCGTCCAAGAATGGAATCAAATGGAACTTTTGTAGGATGGGCAGTGAGCCGGACGACCATTCGATTCTGCCCGTTGCGCTTGGAGATGGAAAGTCTTGGATGAGAGAAATGATGTTCATGAGATAGAAACATGCTACAGAGAGAAAGAGGAAAGGCGATGCGAGGCAAATACGCCAGAGATTTGAGGGCTCTGCGTTCAATGCTGCCATGATATCTCCGGTCGAAGCGTGACGGATAGGTTAGGGCCAATGATTAAGGGCCTTTAAGGGTCGGGTCAAGTCGATGGGAGATCGCTTGTAAGCTGTATTATTGATTTTATTAATGATTTACACCTAGATGCGAGATGTTGTTGCGTTTCGAAAAGGTTCAAAGGGATGAGCCAAGGCGCTGACATTTCGCCCCCACACACTTGTCCCGAAATGGCCGCTCAAACGCGTCCGAAAAGCGACATTGATAACAGGGGAACTGTTCAACACGTGTTCTGACTGTTATTTGATTGTAGAGGAATAGCCCTTAGGCGTCACTCTACTATAGTAATAAGTTCTGCCCTGAACTCGAACTAAAGGTTATTCGATTTCAAGAGCCTTTATGAGGTTCAGAGTTCGGTACTAGGATCCGTCGAGTAGCCTCGTTTTAGTAGTGGCTTGCCAAGTCTCCAATTACAGTTAATAGGGCCCTAGGACTTCAATCACCGAATCATTCATAGCAAGGCTTTACTATTATCAGTCGTCTTCCTCGAGATGTTCGCTCGCCCACGGACTCCGCCTCCTTAACGTTTTCCCCCACCGCGCTAATATCCAAGGTATAGGAACCATTACCACCGCCATTGCCCCGAGGATAATACAGGACAATTTTGTACCTTTGCTCAGAAACAGTCTTCTACCCACCACTGGAAACACTGCACCAGAGACATTTCTCACCAAGCCAATTCCCGCAAGCGCAGATGCTGAATATGTCTTGTATGCGTCCTCGGTATATGTTAGTGTCATTAAGATCAAGGTGTAGAAAGACCATCCCCAGAACGCTGATGTCAAAACTGGTATGACTGGGTGTAGACCGGGGTGCGCTGTGTAAGCGAAGATGAAGAGCGAGATCGGCAATATTGCGGATGCGATATGAGCGAGATGTACACGGGATTCTGTAACGCTTTGATTCTGTGACTCGGCTAGTCGTCGTTGATAGTACCGTTCCTGGTAGATGTTGGTTAGGAGGCCTAGTGTGATGCCTGCACAGATTCCCAGGAACGAGAGACCGATACCAATGGTATCAAATCCATATCCGGCGGGCCCAAATATGAGGTGGAATGCGCCATTGAATAGGAAGGAGAGCCCGTAAAGATACCCGTTGTAAAGCGCTGAGAACTGGACAATGGCTTCGGTAGCAAGAAAACGGAAAGGACGGATTAGCACGGTCATGAAGAGCCGGCTAGGCTTCTCATGTTTCGCTTCTTGAGGAACGTAGACGGCTCCGTCGCCCAAGGACTCGCGAAGTGAGTGCGCACGACGAAGAAGTATAATGCTGTGCCTTGTTTCACCTAGAAAGAATAATGTTGTTGTGAGAATTATCCAGAAGACAAAGCAGATAGCCAACATCATGCGGAACACGTCGCGCCACGACCGACCCTGGGCGATGAAGGAGAAGAGGACGAACCCAGTTGGGGAGCCACCGGTCGCAGCCCAGAGAAAAAGGCCCATTGCTGGGCCGGTATTGTGATGGTGAAACAGATCCGCTATTGTGCCGCCGAAATTGGAAATTGTAACAGAGGAGAAGTATCCTGAAAACACTCGAAGTACTAGGAATAATCCTAAGCTGTGAACAAATGTCGTCGCGAGAAGCAATATGAGGAAAATCCCATAAGAAATAACGTAGATGGGGCGGCGTCCGAAGTATTCTGATAGCGGAGCCAGCGTCATAGGCCCGAATGCCAGACCTAGAACATACATACTTAGTCCGAGAGTTGCAGTTTCATTGGAGATATGCATATCCTTGGCGAAATCGGCGGCCACGGGAGAAAAGCTAGATGCACCCCAGCTCACGCTGAAGTCAATTGGCATAATGGCCGCAATCATGGTCCATTTCCACAAAGAATGCCAGTTTCTTGGGTCCCGCGGGTCGTTCAGGGAAAAAGTCACAACGGAGTCTTTCGGCGCCCCGCTACTATTAGTTGGTTGGGGCGATTCAAGGAGAGGGTCACCTTCGCGTCGCTCTCTCGATGACAAGGCCACTGCAGAATCTAGAGAGAACGCAAAATGAAACATAAAAAGTAGGTAGCACGGACATGAAGTCAGCGATGGAGTGAAGACGAGCCCGAATACATGGACTCCGCACATGCTCAGACGTCATCGTCGCAAGTTGCGAAGCAGTTGGCGGGGTAGCTCCGCATAAATGACCCAGACTCCCAGGAATAGCCTCATCACATCGCTCTTACTACTGTGTGGTATTAGAATGAATATTTTATTTTTGCTCGCATGCTAACAGTGGCCCTACTTCGTTCGCATTAAGGGCTGCATGAAGCCCAGCTGAGTCGCCATAGCTCCGTTGCCATCGTGTCCGATTCCCTCGACAATGTCGAGCTGCGAATCAATCCCATTGTCCTTCCAAAGCTTCTGTAATTCTTTTATTGTGTCGAGCCGTCCCTTGTCCATTTTTTCAAGTGCATTTTCAACCCCTGTCGCGTTGCGCACCCAGGCCCAGAAGTCAGCATTGCCTACCACTACATTATCCTTACTACCAACGACCAATTGAATAGGTAATGCTCTAATGAGATCTTTTCTGACAGTTCGACCCTCAAACAGGCTCGGTACGTCGGCAGTGCCACTAGGCCACCTCTCAGTGTCATTCAGATATGTCACTCGACCAGGCGCCCCAACACTAACAGCCTTCAACAGTTCAGGATACAAATACATAAACCTATCATTAGTCAGTATGACAAATAATACTCAAAGAGGATATCTTTACGTAGCAATGTCACTTACCGATGCACGAATTGGCCTCCTCCCGAAAATCCCATTAGATAGACCTTATCCATGTCCACGCCCGGCCAAATATATGCTATTTCCTCCATCATGCTCATCACCGCCAAGTCACTTCTTAACCCTAATATTCCATCCGCGCTTAGCACTTTATACGAATCTAAATCATTCGGTCCTACAACATTCGCCGGAAATAGCGGCGAGAGCACCGCACACGGCGTCTCATCCGCAAATTTCTCCAGCTTCCCGTTTAAAGAAGAAACGTCCCGCGATGTACCATGGATGTTTATAAGTAACGGTAATTTTGGTATAGAACTATTCTTTGCCGGATTGGGGTTATAAAATTTTGGCGGGATATATAACGCGTAGGAGACGCGGGGATCCGCCTTGAGGACTCGGCGTGGGATCTGGCCGACGAATTTGGCGGCCTCGAGGTATTTTGGGGGCACATCGGATGTACTTATCGGCTTGTCGAATACCATTGCGAATTGATATGCACGTGCGAATCGTGGTAGGAAGAGACAGCAAATAAGCAATAAATATAGAGGGCTCGTGATACGTAACTGATAGGAGCCCGACATTATCTTTTACTTCCAAATTGAGAATTGTTCTCCCTGAATCACCAATGCGGGGGTGGGAGTGGTGTTTTAAAATGGAAATATTCGCGATGTCGCTCAATTCTCCGATTCTCGCGCGATATCGCTCGCGAATAACTCCCGTCCAGGTTAAGCCTATCTTGACAATGCTACTACAGATGGTAGAATAAAATACCAGCCGAGGTGACAAAAAGATTTCTACTTTCTAATCCTCCGGATGGGTCATGGGTACCTTGAATACCCCGCAGAATTCTCGTATGACGACTTCCGCAAGGGTAGCACTTCTTCCCTTGCATCGGTTTCCTCCAACTAATTTTGATTCACGGGCAATATTAAGCAACTATCAGCCAACTACAATACAAACACACCTATACTCATACAAGTCCCCTATTCAAGAATCGCGCCTTTCATTCCTATCTTCCCAAACGAATCCCACATCTCTGCCTTCCACCGACTCCCCACCTCATCCCTTGCAAGCCGTTCCAAAATTAATCGATACTGCTCACCCACATACAAAGGGTTCATCGCACGATACTCAACAGATTTCGGGACCGCATCCTCTGCCATTTCCTTTGCCATATCCCTCCAAAAATCCAACATATTGATCAAATTTAGTGGCCCATGCACTACGCATTCCCGATGCCCTTCTACCTTCTGACACCAGGGCTTCGAATAATGAATTTTATGCCCGTTGAACGTCAGCGCTGAAAAACGAAACAGTGTGACCTCGCTCTGGCGAAAATCCTTCACGTGCTCTCCTCCGGGGAACGGTAGTTCTTGCGATCTCGGCGGTGGCGCCATGGCGACTGTGATCTCTTTCTGGAACACCCAGTTCCGCCGATCGACAAGCGCGATGCCGTGATCGTTCGAGAAGGTCTTTTCAACGCCCACGATGCATATTTCGTCGCCGGTTCTCAGCTGCTTGGGAGAGGCGGATAGGATTTTGGTACTTTCTTGCACAGTTTGTCCGACCCGGAGAAGCTGTTTGGGATCTTGGTTCCATTGGATTTCACCGCCGGCCCACATTCTTCTCGAAAACGGTGCGAGTGGGCTTACAGTGCGGTCCGTACCATCGAGTCCCAAATCCCTCTCCAAGATTGTAGGCGTGAAGTAGACGAGATGATAGCCCGGCGGGACCGGCGTGCCATCTGGAGGCGGCTCTTCTAATACTAATGTTTGCTTGTGCAATCGAGGACGGTTGAGGGTTATGCTGAGGAGTTGGAGTTGGTTGGCGTCGAAAAGCTGTTTGCGCGTTGCTATTGGTTTGTTTCCGAAGCGTTCAAGTATCTCGGCACAGACCTCAGCTGCGGAGGCGCGTTTCAAGGCTGTTGTTAATAGGAAGCGTCTTGGTATTTGTGACATGACAACAGCTATGAAGAGGTTCCTGAGTGGTGGGAGTGGAAATTGAAAGGTTGCAAGTATCACGTGCGGACGCGCTCGGACTGTGAGTGCGGGGAAGACCTAACCGAGATAACCGAACACCATTCACCGGGTCCAAGCCTTGCCCTAACATCACTTTTCCTATGGACTAGGCCAGGATATATGCAACCCAAGCGGCAACTAAAGCGGTGCGGATGTAACATCGATACAAATTTGTCTGAATCCCTTCTATGGAACTTAATGTCCTACCCTTCAACTAAACTAGTGTGTAGTACAGGTTTCCAATCGGCGGCCCAAGAGGGACAACAATTTGTCAAAAGATACTGACTTGATAATCCAGGAGACATTCTCAAACTTCATACCGGTCCGATTCATGATGAGCTGGCCGGTAGATGAAGTAATCAAATCTTGCACGCAATTCAGTTCCATTGATATCCGAGCATGCCATGCCGACAAATGCACCTGTAAAGCTTCCATGTGCCTGATGCCCGCCACATTCGTCGGAGAGAATAGAAGCATCATAAACTGGACCAATTTTCTTCAATTCTTCTTCTTCAAGAGCGTAATAAAACTGAAGCTGTTTCCCACGAATCGTAAGGGCGAGTCTCACCTTCCCTTCATTTGGTATCTGGACCGGCTCGACCAGTGGGAACTTGAGTCTTCCCTCTGGCCACGACGCCTCTGAACTCATGATTAGTAGCTCGCGCTGGCCGTTAGAGTGCGCTGTAACAGTTAGGTAGTAGAAGTTGTAGCGACAGTAATAAGCTGTCAGCCCCGCAAAATGTCTCTCATCCGTGGGCGAAAAGTCGACAACAGTTTCGGCATCGTACGAGAAGTGCGTCTGACGGCGTGCAACAAGAGATTGCTCAAACCACGATCCGATAGACTCACGGCCGATTAATTGGAGTTTTCCATCCTCAATTGTAAAGATGCGCTCGGGTTCAGGAGTGCGTAGCCATTGGAAGTCTTTGTGTAGCCCGTTCCCACTATCAAAAGTATACCGTTGCTCAGCCCAGTACTTAGTGTCGTCCCGGCTTGCCGGGAGATCTATATACAAGGATGGCACAGGACCATTCTTGACATAGAACCAGTCGTCGTCTCCCCAGTAACCCTCTTGGATAGCTGTTTCTCGGCCCAGCACACATCGACGAAATTGGGTTGTAGGACGGCCCGCTAGGTGTACAATGTAGGACTTTCCATCTGGTGTATCGACAATATCACCATGTCCTGCTCTTTGCAATGCAGCAAGAGGCGCATCCTTCGACGTAATAATGTACTTCTGTGGATGAGTTTCATAGGGGCCCCAGATGTCGCGGGATCGAGCGAGAGTACATGCATGCTCATATGCAGTACCGCCTTCGGCTGTGAGTAGATAGTACCAGCCGTTCCGCTTGTAGAGATGCGGGCCTTCGACCAGATCTAACTCTGTCCCGTAGAAGATGGTCTTCACAGGGCCTACAAGCTTCCCGACCTTTGGATCCCACTCCTGGAGTCTAATACCGGCAAAGGAGCGGGGTCGTCGCCGATGGTCCTGCAGCATGTTGACAAACCATTTTCTCCCATCATCGTCGTGGAACAACGACGGGTCAAATCCTGATGAGTTGACGTAGATCGGATCCGACCAGGGGCCCTCTATCGAAGGTGCCGTGACAATATAGTTAGGAGTATCTTTGAATGATCCGTCCTTGCGCTTGACATCGGTATAAACGAGCCAGAACTTCTTACCATCATAGGTAAGGCATGGTGCCCAGACTCCACAACTGTCGGGATTCCCACGCATGTCCAACTGGCTCTTGCGGTTCAAAGGCCGTGTAACGAGCTCCCAATTGGCGAGGTCATTAGAGTGATGAATTTGCACTCCCGGATACCATTCGAATGTCGACGTAGCAATATAGTAATCATCTCCAACTCGTACAATCGATGGATCCGCGTTGAACCCCGGTAGTATTGGATTCCGAACCTGAGGCATGACCTATGGTTGCAATACTAGCGCAGTGTGAGGAATCGGTTTCAAAGTATTACCGTTCGAGTGTCGAGGCAGAGGTGTTGTTGAAGGTGGGATGACTGCGCAATCGCTTGGACCCACAACTGTATTTATCCGGACCCTATTTACCGGTGGGTGGCACCGCTAGACCATCTTTCTCGCCGGATACGATGTGTTGAAGCTTTTCTCGGCACTGAACTGCAAGTAAGTTTAGGCGAGACAGTATAGAAGGGTGCCCCACTCGTTCGATAGACATTTCTTTTTCAAGCTATGGCTATGCAACAAGTAGAATTTCCTTTGCGAGTAGCCCGAAACTTGGTGTCGCTACCGAAATCCATCATCGAGTATGCTGAAATGGCAGAAGGCAATCGATCAATGTAGTACGATAAAGGAATTGACATAAGTATTCGGGAGCTAGGGCGCCGAATTCATACCCTGATGTCTAACTGAGAAGGCTCTAGCATAGAATTTCGTTTGTTCCTCATTTAAAACGGTCGCACATAGGCAATTGCATGTTGAGAACATACTCTGGAGACGAGCTTTATGCGCTTCCCGCGCTTCCCAATAAATTACACATTGTGTGTATTCATCTCTAGATGGGATCATACCAGCTCACGGCGTAAATGTAGATCCTCTCACGCTGGAAGGCTTTTGAAACATGGGAACGCCATATAGCAAGCACCAGTAAAGAGAGAGTTATTAACACTATAGAACAGCCCAAATTCAGTTTAGCATCGCAGTAAGACCTTGTTGTCGAGTCGTTATGATTTATAGTCACCCTGAGGTTCTCCACATGGGATTATTTATATTATAAGATAAAAATTCTATTTATTCCCTTCCAATCTCTTCACTGTAGTATCTATCTTATAAAATGGTTGAACGTCAGTCAATAATATAGAAGTTTCTGTCCTTCGTCACGGGAAAATCCCCTAAGAGGCCGGAGGAAGGCTCGTTCATCCACATTTTTGGAGAGTATCAGAAGCACTTGTGTTGCGCTGATGATTAGAGGGAGTCAACTGTTGCTTAGGATAAAGAAGCAAAGATCATTAATTGTAAAACTATCAAGCGAGTGAGTATAAATCTTCTATAGGAAGCTAACTTTAATAGGGAATGACTGATTGTATGATAGAAAATGCGATAACAAGGTCGCGATGAGAGTTGATAGTCGGTATGTAGGTGAGAGCATATTTTTCCGTCGTTTTCGATAGAAGTGAGATTTATTGTTAACTTTAGAATGTAAATGGTGTCGACATAGGGTACGTGCTCTCCCCAATCACCGATCGTATCTCTTTATGTCAGGCTACATGATAATACTTGGTGATTCCTGTGAACTTATTTTTGTCGTCTCTTCTCCGCCTCACTATCCAAACGCCACATCATCACCGTAAGCACTATCTCTACTAGACTCTCCGGTCCTTCGTCACGATGAATCTTTTGATTCTTACGCTTAAAGCGCTCGCCTTAGGCGGGCTTATTAGTTTCTATTGGAAGTCGTTTTAAGCACATAGCATCTTTGTAAAGTATCAGGGTAGATAAGGAGGAGAACTGTGTTGACTGATATCTATGTAGAATCAAGGCTATTTATACTATCTGTTCAAGGTATCATATAATATCGGGCTAATCCATAATAGAGGTCATGCAATACATATAACCTTACAATCTTTAATGATAGAAAAGTAAGAAAAGATCTTGTAAGTGTCATTTGATTTCCTCACAGAAAGTCTATTAATAGCTAGGACTACAGACCATGCTGCAATGAAGCCCCATCTTCGGTTATCTGCTCGTCATGAGTAAGGTCTTCCGCCGGTACAAGTTTCCGCCGGATCTTCAGTTGCAGGGCATCTTCAAAGAGATTTACGAGGAGATTTCCGATGAGTGTACGAATTCAGACTCTCTCTTCTACCTAGATCTCTGGTCATTCGGCAGCCCGCTCCTTCTTACATCTTCGGTGAACCACCTGTTCAAGCGATTAGGCGGAAAAACCTCGGTAATGCCAAAAATTCCGAGAAACTTGATCCCATTACAGCGGGTTGTAGCATCTTCAAGATGAATAAGGCTGAAGGAAAACACATTCGCAACTTGCTCCTTTCGAATTTCTATCTAACTCGTATTCTCGGTCGAATGGATCCTCTTATTCAAAGGGCGTCGATATTCATTGTTAACCTCAAGAAATATGCCAGGATAGGTGAGATCTTCCTATCGGATGAAGTCGCCATGAACCATATGATGGATATTAGTGAGATACTAACACTGTAAATCTCGTTATGGTGATGACCTTGGAGCGAACATTGACCATAAATAGGAAACGCGGGACTGAATCTTTGATGAACGTCGAATCCCTTGATCTCTACTATAAAGAGCATCATTCATTAGCACCGTCTGAGAGAACGCCGAAGTCGGTTTGTCCGCTGGACTCCCCTCACTTCGCTGATCTATTCATACAATGGATGGTAGATAAATAACTACCTAGGCGCCGTTTGAACAAACAATAAGAAGAGTTGAAGAGGGAAAAAAACCGTCTAGTTGCAGAGCAGACCCGCAGTCAATATGATATTGTACGACTACTTGAATATACACAAGCGAACTCTACTAGAGGCTGGATCAGAAGTTTAGAAAGTGGGCATTGCCTCAGCTTTGTTTCATATTCCATTCAGCTCATGATACAACATTGGAAACCCTCTCCTATGCATTCTATATGCTCTCGTAAGACCCAATTGTCCTCAAGCGAATGAGTAGGGAACTCAACCAGGTCTTTTGATAATTACAATCTTTTAATTCTGCGACTGTTTCTAGAGCCAATACAGAATTGCTTGATTCCTTAGATTACACTTCGGCCTTTATTAAAGAGGTATTGGGAACTTTGCCTTCCTCTACTGCTGTACGAATGGATAGGCCGGACATGTTCTTTTACAACAACAAGGGCAAATCTTAATCTACTGAGATATGACGACCTAGATTCTTCGTTCCAGACGGCAAAAAAAAAAAAAAAAAATAATTACCTATTGGTAGGAGCTAGATGTCTTTCGACATTACTAATGGGCCCCCAGATCAGACGCTATGAAAAATCCATATCGTCCATTTGGAAAAGGACAAATGGAGTGTCCTATCCTGGCTAGGGGGCGACGATGCTACACTTCAAAATCGCACTCGTAATGACCATCAAGAATTTCAATATCGAAAATGTTTACCACGAGTGGGGCGGGACTGTCGGAATAATATCACGAGGTTCAGGATATTCGGAGAGGAGAAGGACTACCAGGGGGGAAAGGGTCGCCCGGCTGAGGGCTTGCCCTGCCGTGTTTCCTCGAAACGTGGATTATAATTCCTTAGAGAATTATTCACGAAAATCACACAATAAGTAAGCAAATCTCGGCTAGTAGTCATTTATGAGTGGAGTTCAGTCTCAAGTAGTTACTAGAGTTTACGAAAACCAGGTAAATGAAAAAGCGCATTTCTGCGGACAATCTATGAGTAAGTGACCGGGTTATCTCCAGGCAGCTCCGTGAGCCCTAACACCGCTAATCAGTACTCATTCACAGATCAAATTTGCAGATACTCACATTGATCAATAGGTTCATTGACCCTACGCTTTACGGTGCACTGATTAGCTGTTTGAGTCGACTGACTCTTCAGAGTCGGGCAGTACACATTGCAGAAAGCGTCCATTGCCCTTTGCAGGGCGTCTCCCTGCCAACCAAAGACATAGTCGGCATGGCTCCCATATCCGGTGCCGTCTCCCGTGCTGAAAACGAAAGGCTGAGAGCCATCCTCCGGCCATTCGTTGGGATCATTAAACTGGCTGGTATCCCAAGCAACCTCGTAGAACACTTGTGGGATCTTGACAGGGTGGGAAGCTGGGCAAGGCCCGTTGGATTCAAACGTCCCGCTGCTGGCTATATTGATGTGTTAGAAGAGTCAGTTAAGAGAATTATAGTAACTTACGGAAGGCGACATGTGATTTATGGTCGGGTGAGTCAAGATTCTTGCCATCCCAACACCTTTAGATTTCATTAGAATACTGTTTAATCTCTGCAGGGATATTTATTAGGAATGCCTACGTTGGGAAAAAGTGATTGGCACGAATGCCACCCGGGCAGGGCTTATTGGGAAGATATCTGGTATCACTTCCGGTACCCGGTGCACCTTGCTCTCCGCCAAAGTTCTTCTCCCAACACCTAAAGCTGAGTTGACGAGATTCTGCATCGTTCATATTTTTTCGCTTCATTGGATCGCCGACTAGCATGCGGAAACCCTATGCCGAGATCAGTACACTCTATCTATATCACCTGCAGACAGCTAACCTTCTTAAAGGCTGTGACCTTGCTCCTGTTATCATACGGCGGTATGTAGTATACAGTGATACCACCGTTCGCGGGTTCAAGGAATTGATTCGCGAAGGTTGGAACCCGCTTGTACGTTCCATTACGCGCGCGGAAGTACAACACAGCGGTCCAGTAGTTAGAAAAGTCTACGCTCATTAGGACTTGTTGCTCTCAAGAAACACTAACCGCTTACCTTCCGAAAATGTGCAGCTTGTGCAGGTAGATTGAGTTGGGAGGTCAAGACTCGGGTTCATGGTGATATTCAGGGCGTTCTATATCCCGTTAGTTGAGATTATGGGGAATAGAGAGGTTAACATACTCCTCCTACAAGCTGATGAAGATGTGGTGATGGCGCTTGACCGGGATTAACGAGGCTTATAAATGAGTTAGTGACGGATTGCTCATAGATTTCATTGTAGGCCTACGGATCAATCCTATCGACGACAAGTTCCGAGCAGGAGAAGCGTAGCATCGCATTGGCGGGGGCGACTAGCGCCAGCGCGGCAACAGAGAACCACTGCATGTTGTGAATAGAACGTATGACAGAAATGCAGAGAGGACCGTTGAGTGGGCCCAACCTAGATATATGTATATTTCAGTCATTGCCGCTCTGGGATCCAACTGCTTCTTGACCTCTGGTCTCTCTACCCCTGTTTAACCATGTGCAATCCGTGTTTGTCTCGGCTGCAGATCACTTTCAACAGCTCTTCGTTTCTCATCCTATGCACCGGCAGATAAGCGCCGGTAATTATGTGCCCCAGCATTTCAGAATTACGTCCGTCAGACGCAGCAAATGAAACGATTAGTGACAGGGATGCTTTTGTAATAGAATGGTGGGTGTGGATCAACCGATATAGAGGCGAATTTGAGCTTAATATATTCCGTAGATATCAGCCGCCTCGCTAAAGTATGGACAAGGGTATGCATGGCGTAGGTCTGGGATCTCCCCACTACTTGAAGCCCACAAACAAGCCCTTTTTCCGGGCTTGAAGACTGCTTCATTCCTATTATTTTTAAATGTGGTGCTCCTTCATACATAATCTGATTGGCAAGGGAGCTTGCTGGTCGCTTCGGTTTAGAGATAGGCCACGTCTAGAAGTAGACAATCCCTTGAAATAAACTTTCGGAAGTTGGACTATTCAACCCCACATTGCGATCACTTGGCTTTCAAATTCGGATTTACCCCAGACCAGTCATGTTCTTAGTTCGGGCTTGGCCGGAAACACTGCACTTGGCGTCAGTGTTACGCGCCAAATGCGCCACGAGCCTTTGCACCTATAGTCGTTGTTCAAGTTGAAATCTCCCTACTCTCGCTATACTAAGTTCCTGGACTGATGGGATAAGTCTTCACTCTAAAACCTTTCGTCCTGAAAATATCATATACTTTGACTCCCTCCAGCGATTACAACTTGATCTGCCACTCCCACGCGGCTTTCATATATCATTGATGCCTAACAGTACCGTAACTATCACCATAATATCCTAATACTCGCCGAACATTTCCATCACGATGAATCTTCTACCCGTTACTCGCCGAACATCGCAATCAACACCAATACCACAATCCCATTCCTCGCCGAACTATCCATAGGGCCAAGCGGCTCCCAATCTGCAATAACGCTACTGCAGAGGCCTGATTCAAAACAATATACAATTTCCCTTTCGAGATTCAACCACGTTGCTGACAACTCTGCCCCACGGGTTACCAATTTAACCATCTAGAACGTGGGCGCGCCCCACGGTCCCTTAGCGACGTTGGGCTGGTTTTCGGCTCTTAACAACCTGGGTCAGGAGATGGAGGGGAGATATATGGCGTCCATGACATCAGAATGCGCTGGTATTCTTTCGATTTAATTAGGATATGGCCGGAATGATTGAGGGAACTTTTCAAAGATACGACGATGCTTCGTGGATTCGGAAAAGTGATGTGAGCTGTGTAGGATTTGAGGAGCTTAGAATATGTAGATGAAGTCCTCTTGGCAGGCATTAACATAATTGAAATAACATCTGCATGTTGTCGAGTCGTGGTTTCCATGTAGTGGGCCATTTCGCAAGTCTAAGGGACCATATATCTGATCGGATACTCAACTGCAAGCCCTTGTTATGATGTATCAAGTCACCTTTCGAGCCTAAATTCTAGTTTTTGACATAACTTGGAATGTAAATCTATTAATTAAAGTAACTCTGCACTCCCAATATCTTCATTTGATTTATGCGTTCGTCGAGAATCGTTCGATGAAGAGTGAACTGGAACGAAATAATGCAATCTAAATCTTGTAGATCCAACAGCTACTCCAATGATTGTATATACATCCTATTTTTTCAATGCTGAATGATCTTCGGTTACGAGGATTTAAACACCTCAAAATAGCGGGAAATTATCACATGTCAGAACTTGTGGACTTTCGTCATATCTCACAACGCAACAACAGCCGCAGCACCCGCCAAAGCTAACAACGCACTCCCTTCAACATTAACTCGATAAGCTGCATTAGTAGGCTTGGTAGTCGCTCCAGAGCCCGAAAGACCGCTCGTAGCACTACCTATTGAAGCAGGAGCGCCCGTTTCCCCGGCACTCGTGGCCGTCGCACTCGCCTGGCTCGGAGCGGCGTCCGAGTTCTGTGTTCTACCCGTGGCACTTAATTTCTCTTCACCCGCAGTGATTGTCGCAGTGAAGAAATCGACATCCGAGCCACTCAACACTCCCGAAGTCTGACCAGGGTCATTCGCATTAGGGCCACCCATAGAGATATCGCACGCCATCTGCGTTTTCGCGGTATCATGATCACAGGAGAAAGCCATTGTGAATTCGTCCGGTATAGACATAGTCGCCTCGTAAATAGTCGTCGAGATAACAGAGTAATCGAAATGTGGGCCAAAACCGCAGTCGGAGGCATCGAGGTCCGTGGGACAGGCAAGCGAGAGGACGGTTGTGGAGGGATTGGCGGATACGATGGAGGCAAGGACCGGATAGTCAAGGTCGCTGCCACTAAGGCCTGGGTAGAACCATTGCATTGTCTGCTTTTGAGCGATAGCCAGGCTGGCATATAAAGAAAGAGTGATTAAATGGCGCATTGTAAATGATGGGATCTAGAGAGGGTGGGGATATTTGATTATGCCAAGGACCCAATAGGCACCGGAGTAGATAAATCGAAAGAATGTATGGAATTTGAGTGGAAAAGAGCGACTGATAAAAAGAAGTGTAAGTTTGTGGAGAGCGGAAGGGGCGTAATTAAAAAGGGTCTATCGTCCATTGGGAAGCTTGCTCAAAGCTTAGCCTGGTACTTGCGCACGATCTAAATCGGTTCGGCGTTAGTCCAGGGGTTTCTGGTGCTTCCGAAGCGAGCCGTCCCGTGTCTAGAAAGGCCCTACGTTGCCAGGAGTGGAGACCCTGCCTATACCCGCTTTCTACCCCACGGCACGTATGTAGTCGAGAGCGCATATATCTAGGGTTGAGAAAGTGGGGTCTGGAGAAGAGGGAAGTTAGAGTCTGGTTAGCATATATTTTCTCGCCATCGCGCCCCAATTTTGAAGTGAAGCGGAAAGGTCGATTAGTCTGGGTCACTCAACTGTCTTTGAAAGAAATTCGGATTTAGACCTATACACATCAGTCCGTCTATTAGCAATATTTTCGATGCTCGTTAGGGTGTTGAAAAATCTGGCTTCAAAGCAAGGCATCAGGCGCGAAGCTTCCTTTAACGAACTTTAGGTGGTGTAAAGCTAGGCGCCAAGGCGATGGGAATTTGAGGCTGATCATCGAGAATCTGATAAAGATTCGACGAGTTTCTTCGTTCGACGCTTGGGTAGAAAGTCCAAAGTTCGACGCTACCATATATGTAGGGCAACTATGTATCGTAGAACTGCGTTTCAGATTCTGTGCGGGATGTAGAGATTGAGAGGAATCTACGGTCATGAGGGGTCTTTCAGCGGGGTAGACGCCGCTAACCTATTTCGATATGCTACACCTGAACAGGGTGCACTTGTTTGTTTGCATTATCGCCTGCTTCCCTCCAGCAATCATATATCCCTATTCGGCTTCACTATAACGACAAATCGCACCCACCACCCATCCTTTGTCCCTTCCAGGATCTGCCTCCAAATGGCCATGCTGAACCCAACACTCCACAGCCAAGCCATCCTTATCCTCTGGGGCAGCATCAATAGCCAGCAAACCGACGAAGCTCGCCTGAACCGCTGGTGGACGCACGAGCACTTACCAGAGCGTCTCGCCCTTCCAGGCTTCAACCGCGCGCGACGCTACTGCAGTGCCGCTCAAGACGGAACCAGAAAATATCTCGCTTGTTATGAAGTCTCCGAGCTGGAGGACCTCAAATCGGACGCGTATATGCATTCCCTCAACACCCCGACACTGATGACAGAAGAATTTATGCCGTGCCTGGCCGCGATGAATCGATTAGCTTGTTCTGTGATACGTTCTCGGTGCTCGTTAACCGATCCGCGGGTCCAAAACGGCGCATTGGGGAATCGGATGAGCGTCGTTGTGTTTCTTCCACCACCAGAAACAGTTGAATCAGAAAATGACTTTATCACAAGAATTGCTGAGCTGTTTTGGTACAGAGCTCTTAGCCATCCTGATGTTCTAAGTTTCAATTTGCTGCGCCATGATGAGGAGGTTAGTCGGGTAGGAAGTACGAGCAAATCCTACTACGGGGTCGGATTCAAGGGACAAGATGGTACAGAAGGTGGAGGGGCGAATAAGTATGTAGTTCTGATAGAACATGTAGTGCCGCCTTTGTCCGCGGCGCTGGAGATTGGGGAAGCAGGCAAGGAGTTCTGCCGACAGATTACTACTTCCGGGGCTCGGGAGGTGTCGGTCATGGAGTTTCAGCTACTCTGCTCGATGGATTCGAGTGCTAGTGCTGTGGGATAGAGACACAGATGCTCCTTGCTCAGATATGATCCAAAGGCTATCTTTTTCGGTGGCAAATTAATGAATTACAGAATGTAGAACCAAGTCCTACAAATGCAAACATCCTAAAACTACCTGCAATTAGGCACATCACCCAGGTCTTAGCTTGGGTGCCCGCAATACATCTCCAACCCTACCCCAAGGAACTATTATAATTGCCATACAAAACCAACCAACCGAACACTCAACCTATCACTTAAATATCTCTCCGTGCTCTAATTTATACAAGATACGCAACGAGACCAAGAACTCCTCCAAGACCTGCGGGAATATTCACAGAAACCGCCGCGCCCGTATATATAGGGAGACCTGTCGAAGAGATTCCACTTCCGCTCGAGGCCGGCACGCTCGAGGACTCCATTCCGGGCGGGGGTGGCGCGTACGGTGATGATGGGGTGGGATAAGGGGGCATAGGTGTATCAGAGATAGAAGGAGAAGATGAGCTAACGGGAGGAGGAGCACTTGATGAAGGGGGTGCATAACTAGGTGTGCCAGATGAAACTGGGATCGTAGAGGAAGACGTGCTAGACGGGGCGGGAGCTGGGGAAGTGAGACTACTCGGTGGGAGCGGAGCTGCAGAGGTAGATGGACTAGGAAGACTGGGAACGGGAGACGTGGGAGGACCGTATGATGGCAAGGGGATGGTGCTGGATTTGGTGATGGTTACGGTTAATGTGGAGGTGATCTTGATGCAGTCTGTTGTTGTCGGTGCAGGAGCATATCCGCCGGAGGCTATGCCATCGTTAACGCTAATCGTTTAAATGAATCTTTGAGAAATATGACTTACAAGTCTCAATAGGATCCGGTGGAGTTGGAGGGGGCCCGTAACTATCTCCAGCTGCAGCCCTGACTAGAAAACGGTCTGCGCTCTCAATTGGGACACCGAAGGCTGCACATGCCTGCATTATTCCCGCGGGGACCCTGAGTTGGTCTTCTCGATTGCAAGATTGTTCAATGCATAGCCTAGAAGATTCCTTGAGCTCTTCGTGATGTCGGCAGACGCAGCGGTCGTTATAAAGATTGCAGGGTAGTCCGCTAACTGCCTCACCGAGACATGGGATTGCGCACGGAGGGATGAGGCCTTCCTCTTGAGTAGATGCCGCCACAGCCAAGGCAATGATGATGAAAAGAATCATCGTCATCGTGAATTTATAGTAAGATAACAGGTATTGTGTTGCGTAGATATCGAACGGAAGTGTGAAAGTGTTTCCTGTAAAGACCGACTATGAAGACGGAAGAGGCTGAAGGAGCAAGACCAAATGTCTCACCGGACAGCGTGACTGTTTATATATGCCAAATTCTACCGTTGTGTCGTCTGAGCCCTCGACATTCACAAGAGTCACCCAACTCTCTCTACCGTCCTCCTAATTATCGGAAATTGGCTATTGAACGTGAATAGTCACAGAAACGTAATACACAACGCTTGCCAATTGCGAGAGAACGAGTCACATGTTTCACAGGCAAACAGAATATTGTCTCACATTGTAGTATACGGTGCGAAAATTGGCTTAGCGCAGGCTTATGATATATATGAATTTTGGGTTCTGTGTCGTGAGCGGCGACAGTGAGCATGGTTGGAGCGAAACAGCTGATATGATCTCCAAGCAAGGGGCCCGCGTGGATATATATCCATGTGGAAATATTGCTCATTGGCTGACCCGCATGCACACAAGCAATCCGTTGTTAGACGTCTCACAAAGGCCCCTGAGCACATACCGCACAGGAACGCATTCTGGTGCAACGAGCATTTTCATGTCCCACATGGCGGCATTTTCATTTGCGCACAGATTAGTTAGCTCTGGTGAACCTTTAGAGACGCTTCCATTCATAGTCCGATTTTTGTCTGCAAGATTTTGGCTGTCACCCTACGCGCCAGAGTCAGACGGTGCTAATTTGAAAATATTAGAAATTGTCATATCAGCAATTAACTAGTGTATGCTATATGATTCGATTCGCGGCATATCTATGACTATTGGTAAAATTCGACGGTTTGGTGCAGTTGAATCTGGGGACCCAGTGAATCGCAAACGCGGCAAACGGTAGGGGGGCCGCCACATGGAAAGCACGCATTTCCAACTGCAAGCCACCCATGAACTCAGTTTTGATTGAATTTCGATCTCGCGACGATAAAATGGTGGGCGGCGAATAGAACACTGGTACGTTAATAGCGAAAGCTGCACTGAAATTCCTACTGCGCACAAATCGCAATGTTCCTTCAATTCCCCCATTCCTCAGCTTCCCCTATTCCTTCTTTCCTTTTTGGGCAAAGCCCATTCTATCGGAGCGTGATGACGTTCTACACGCGAAATGGTCCAAATTCTGCGTTTCCAACAGCGTCGCAAACGGCCGCCAGCGTCACCCAAGCGAATGTGGCGCTTAGAATGGATTTTAATTTGATGCAACCATGGTCCTTAGTGGATGTGCTTGAGTGCTAAAGACCCATTCCATATTCTCGTCACTCAACACCTGCCATGGCTTATCCTACCTTAAGATTAATTTAATTATTCCCAAATTACCTAGGCGGCTACTTACGTCGAGATGTATTATATAGGCATACATGAACACCTCGGAAAGGACATAGCTACTCATCCAATCCCGTCGACCGTGACTGTCCTCTACCCGCATCTTCGCATTGACGTCTTCCAGCTCAGCAAACCCGCTGCCAGCCTTGCACCACTTGATAACGTTATTCACGATTCGCCAAGATATGTCCCGATATTTCTCATCTTTTGTCGCGCGATATGCGTAGTAGAGACTCTCAAGGACCTCAGGTCGAAGAAGGTAATTAGAATTCGTCATCCAGTACCCAGCCCTTTCCACAAACCCAGATTTAACTTGATTAGCATACTCCTCGGGCACCTTACACACGTCATCCCGAGTCTCTTGCCCTGTGTCGCATGTCGCCGGGATCCATGAAAAGCCCTCGGGTCCAATGCTAGTTTCGGTTGCTGCATAGATCTTGACATATGTATCCACGAGCTCGAGCCCGAAATTCAGGAATCGCCTCTCTCCTGTCACCATTCCGCCTAAGATGAAGCTTGCTGCAGCAAACATACCGCTATGATCTTGCCGATATAACAAATCAGCGCCATTAAAGTCAGCAAGGAATGTCAGATCTATCCGTCCTTTCGGATGGCTCGCTAAATGCTGTATTGTAGAGTCTGCTGCTACTACCCATTTTTCTCTAAAAAGGCCAAATCTATCCGGGTCGTATATCGACAATTTCAGGAGCATCTCATAGAGTCCGCCGCCGGCGTGCGACCAGCCGCCGATGTCGGTCGTGTTGAATAGGCCGGTCTTGAGATCCAAATGCTTAGGGAAAAGGCCGGGGTAAGATGAGGGGACCTCGGGATGTGGATTAAGAATTGGATCCATTGACTTGAGCACCATCCGTCTGTAAGTCTGATCGCCAGTTTTGTCAGAAAGCCGTGCCCATTCAAGCAGCAGACCAGAGAGCGCGGTGATGTCATTGTTCCCAGTACGTGTGATTTCTCCGCTCGTCAGGTTCATGAAATTCGTATTGATGCCTTTCGGGGTCCCGAAACTTGGCGATAGGAATTCGGCTAGAGCTTTTGCCTGGAGCACAAGCGCGTCGAGTTTAGGGGCAATTTCTTGCGTTATTAGGTGTTTATGAGTGATTGTTAAGAGATCATGCGCCGAAAGCATTGCTCCTAGATACCGGATTGTTGAGCCAAAGATTGCAACGCCTTCATATGATACGTGATGCCAGTTAATCCCTAGAATATGGTCTAGAGCAGTTTCGACGGCTTCGGGTACTTCGAGTAAAATAGCTGCCGTGAGAGCATCTACGGCCGTTGCTCCCCAGCCACTACTGAATTGAAGTAAGCGCACGAATAAAATGACAATTTGAATGTTCTATTGACTCACCGATCATCAAAGACTGTGTTGCTCAATGGTCTCAACGTATCATGTGGATAGCCAAACCTTTGATAGCCCTCCCATCCATGCACAAAAGCCCGTCTTACTAGGGCAGCACGCTCTTTCGAATCCGTAATCTTTTCCACACCATCAATAAAGTCCTCCCCATCACGACGGACTCCGTAGCCCTGCCAAAGAAGAAATACAAGACCCAAGAGAGAAGCAGTCTGGATGATTCGTGTCAACAACCTAGCCGACATCATCTCGAAGCAACACAAGCCACGAATCCAAGTGAGAGGGAGATAATGATGAATCCCCCATGCTTAAAGGAACGACTGGATGAGGAAGTATGTCGCGTGCTACCCCTTTTTCGTCTTTTCTTCTGATGCAGGGCGTATTGTGGCTTGACGCCCCAAGCGAGTGGCGCGGCTGAGGTGGGGCAGGCTATCGATACGATATCGTGTAAGGCTAAATGGGGAGTCCTATGAGAGGCTCCATGAATGGCAAACATCGAACTCTTTGCGAGATACACATCTGCGCTACATAATACCTGAGATATCTCAGGTAATTCCTACTATCCCTTTGGCAGCGATGGGGGAAGTTAATGTACAGGAACGCATATTTGTGGCATGGTTCTCCCAAATCACGTTGAAGTAGGAGTATCAACGTCCGCTCCCACATTTTCTGGCACCCGGATACCGATCTCGACGGGGAATTCGCCATATACTACTTCTCGCTATTTCCCAGGCTGTAGTAGTGTTGATTGTAGCATTGCGAATCAACCCATGGCCGTAACAACACATAATCGGCATAACGCTAATCAGCTTACGGCTGAAAGATCAAGCAACGGCTATGAAGATTTCGTTTAGGTACTATTATTCGGCTTGTCTTCTGTCCACAGAGAATACTGTATGCGATAACATCGACCGATACTCACCATATATAATTCTGTAAAGTATCAGGGTAGACGAGGAGAACTGTGTTGATTGATATCTATAGAGGATCAAGGCTATTTACACCGTCTGTTCCAGGTATCACATGATAGCCATCTGTTTATTCTGGTGGGGTGCCCCGCGCAACGATGGATGGGCTCTGCGGGGATGATAACGGGCAGATGCGATATGCTTGTCCGAAATGATGCACTCAAAAGCATCACTTCGAACCTGGTCAAAACTGGACACAGGAATTTTCATGGTCCGGGTCCACAAACTCGCTGGGAACCTATTCCTTCGACTGAATGCGATGCTGACCTCGTGCTGCGCAGAACGGATGTCGAACATGAATCCGAATATCACTATCTAAGCCTCTGGTCAGAAACCACGTATCGCATCATCGTGAATGAGTTTCCCACTGTCGAAGTTCCAGATGTCTATCCCTGGCAACATGTCCTTGTCGAAGAAAAATGGCACCCGGCTATTCATCGGGAGGATGGGTGGTGGTTTGGTCCTCGCCTTCATCCAGATACGAAAGTGCCAAACCTACCTGAACGGGCCACGCCACCTACGATCTTCTTTAAAGGGCTCCCACGAGTCAAAAGCCCATCAAACAACTACCCGATCCTAGTTCCAACCCTTCCTAGTTACCTAGATGCCATTATATACCACAAAACTCAATATCATCATTCAAAACCCGGACTTGCCTCAATTTCCTCATGGCAAATTGGAAATTTGACACGGTATCTCTATCTAGAGTTGTCTTGTCAACAATTCCTGTCACTTAGGACATTCGGCTATTACGTCAGCTACATACTGCCTATATAGACCCTCCATATCCCTCAATTCACATCACTTTTGGCTGCCACTTCTCTCCTCGGGAATTGTGACAATTACTACTACTCATCGAATTTGAAGAATATAAGTTCATGGAAAGTTACCTTCGGAGTTACAAAAGTAAGCCATTTTTTTATATATCAGACAACGCCAGGATCTAGATTCAAAGCGACACGAGTGAAAGAGTGGGATCCCACCAGCTACCCAGATTGGCGCGGAGCAATGAAGTAGCCTTGAACAATAAATTGAACTATATAACTTGCGAAGATGTATGAATGAATACTGACGGAAGCTGCCACTGCAGTGCGTTCTGATATATCTATACATGTGCCGTTCACTTGCACCTTCTTAGCCCTGTTGTCAACCTAGCAGGTGCATGCTCGCAACGTCATAGATGCAATTGCCTCAACTAGCTGAACAGCAGCCCCAGATTTATTGAAAGGTGTGGTGAACATTTTGCCCTAAATATTTCTCAACTTTACCGCTCGACTCTACCTTTCTTTGATAAGCATCGGTGAAGAGTTGAACAGTATGGCAGATCCTTTCATTTCCATCACTCGTCTGCTAACATACTCTCACGGTCTCTTATTGGACATTCTTACCGCCAACGTCCGTCCATGCGTGCTAGAAAACCACTCGTGCGGGAAAATATGAGGGGTACTTTGACTTCAAGCGACCATAACTCTGCACACACGTCGAGCTCTACTAGTATTATATATAAATCGTGTGCATAGCTACTATTTAAATATTTAAGACTCTTTAAACTTGTAAATTATATTATCGCTTTCTTACCTAATTTACTTAGAGCCTTCTTTTATAGTAAAATAATGTTCGCTATAGCATCACTTTCAAGCTCTTACTACTCTATAATACTTATTAATGGCCTTATTGAATACTAGAGCCTTAATATAATACTAAGAAGTTATTATTAGCCTTGTACCTATTATAGCGTATAAATTTATATAAGGCTACTGTAAGGGTATATATACTATTCTATACCCAATGATCGGCGATATTAATCATTCGTACCTTTTGGTTGTAGTAGCGCAGTGGTGTAGAGCCGTACTTCTGACAGCTACTACCCTAAGTAGTACTTCTAATTAAACTAACTATAAATCTTAGCTAGTATAAGATAATTATATATCTATATAGTTATTAAGCCTATGACTATATAGGATTCTTAGTAGGTAAGCCGCCTTTAGCCCCGCAGTATTATAGTTCCCGCTAAACCTTAGCTATACCTCTAGTCAACCGACTCAACTCGCTGAAAACAGCTATAGAATTCGCTGCCTTATAAGGTCTATGCTAGAGCGGCTCGACTGTCCTCTCTGCTAGTGGTAGCAACTACAAGTATCATGTCACATAGGTTGTACCTCATAACGATTGCTAAGCGAAGTAAGTTAATGTACTTTAGTAATACTTTTTTTTGTGCTACATCTAGCCTACTGCTTTAGAGACAATCTGCTCGCTAAGTTCCATAGCCTCTAATCGCCATGTTGTAAGAGCTTCGCAAGGTGATATAAAAGTAGTGACAAAGACTGCGGCGGGGCAAGGCGAGGCAAGCATAGTCAGGCTCGTGCTTGGTGAGTCTCCCGCCTTCAGCCTTGCGTCTGATCCAGGTGACTGCCCGAGATCTCCTGGCTGAGGGCCAGCTAAAGCTTCGCTGCAGAAACTGTCGCTAATGCATACTCCGCTGCGACAGCACCATGTCTTCTGCGATCTCCTTTAGCGATGCGAACCGCGGCTTCCAGGCCGGCATCATCCATGGCCTAGTCAATACCACGTTCTAACTTCCGCTTAGTACATCGCAGGAGGATCTGAGAATCTATAGGCTCTGACTAAGCGCTAACAGTCGCCCTACCTAGAACGACCTGAGACTCTACTACGCTCGTTAGCTGTGATCCTATTCAGTCGCAACACTGACTTCGTTAAGAGGGAGACATTTAATTAGATCTAAGCTAAATGTACTATACTAGACTTACAGATCATGCTCGTTAGGCCGGGCAAGAAAAAGCTGGGAGCGGACCACGCTTCCACACTGACTAGCATGGCTAATCTCGCATTTACTTTGAAGAGTCAGGGACTTACAAATAAAGCATTTTGCTATTGGAGGACTGCTGCAAGCTGTAGGAAGTAGTCTTGGGTTCTCAAAATCCTTATACCAATACATACGCATTATTGCGATGAAGAATTCTTTCGACTGTGAAACTCACATCGTCCGTCTCTGATGGCGCTGTGTCACTGCATTGTCCCAATTTAAATTGATCAAAAGCTACCCTGTTAGCGTTAAAACTCCTTAGACTAGCACCAATGTGATCAATAATGAAGAAGCTCTATGAAGAAGTCGGTGACATATGCTTCGGGACAAACTTGGATCTAGAAGCCATATAGTTTGATTAATGAGTGTGTGGGCTGAAAACCACAAGCCAAATGAAGACCACAGAAATGCACCAAGAGCTACCCGAAGTATCCAACTACATGATCCACCTGAAGAGTCCTTACATGCAGCCCAAGACTCTCGCTATGGCCATATTTCAGATCAACATGATTCTGTTCAGTACGAAATCCCGTAGTCGTAATCCACTCATCCCGAGTCTATACAAGACATTTCAGTACGCATCATCACCGCCAGAATTACGCTCGACGCTAACATCAATGCACCCTGTGCCACTATCGACCCGCGTGTCGAACCGCACTGTGGGCTAGTCCAGAGGGCGCCGGTGAAGGAGCCCTAGTAGCTGCAGTAGACCGATGGATCCGTGTTGACGGCCGAGGAGACGGAGCGCCGGCGCACCGGCGCACTAGACCATTCTCCACCCAGGAATCCCCGTACGCAGAGTTAACGATGCAGTCACGCGTTTCGATTAAAGAAGCCTCTACTTCACGCTGCTAGTCATCGATGGTCGCATGTTCGGCGATGGGATTCCCTTGGGCGGTTTAGCGGGGCTTGGAGGTCGGGGGGCAGTGTGGTCGCGTACCATGGGCAATGGAAACTATGGGCGGTGTAGCCAGTAGGAACGATTCTATGGCGCGTAATCGTACCACGGGCAATGATGGCAGTTCTAGTAAAAGGAATACCCTACAAAACAGTGGAATCGCAGACAACATTGATCCTGCACATAGGACCGCAGACAGAGTTATCGATAAAACATCCAACACTCCCGTTGGTAGGGATACGTTAGCGCCCTCTGGGCGGAAGAAAAACCCCAGGAAGATCGACGTCCGAGGCGGTGAGTCGAAACCTAAGCCGGGTTAGTGTGCGGCCAAGGTGAGTGACGAAGTGAACAAATACTAGGGACCCTATTTATGGCCGGAGGTGTGGGTATTTAGGTATTTCGTGTGATTCATTGTCTAGCATCAGCATGATGCCTGCCACTCATTAGGCGTCCTTGTGTTCGACTGTATGTACGACCAGTTTTCAATATGCTAGTTGTGTTCTTGCTCCAATCCTCCTTTAAATTTTGCATTTTTCTCGAGTATATAATTCTGCACGTTGTTCAATGGTCAAGAGACTGCAAGGCGCCAAAGGCTAATTTTTATCTTCCGCGGTCAGTCGCTAAAATACTCATTGTGTGACCGTCGCGCAGCTCTGACTCAATCTTTGTGCGACTTTCTCGAAATCCCGCTATCTCTATTGTAGTCTTCAAAGTGGGTGTCCACAGGATTTCATTTGTTGAAAGGAATTGCACTCCAATGAAAACCTGGCGTGGTCATAGGGCAGTCGTTTAGTAAAATTGTGAATTTTGGCGCATCACAGGCCTGACCGAAACCTGTTACTTTGAAATTTAGATCGAACAGTCAACACTGTCAAGGTACGGCGCCGGCTTCGGCTGGTAACGACGCGCTTATGACCGTGAACGATAGATATATACGCTATACATTAATAGATAGCAAATAAGCTCGACAAGCTAACGGAAAATTGCTAGAAAATTGTGTTGAGACGCTTTCCGAGAGCTTTGAGTGCTTTTACGCAAGTACGCCACCCAACACGCGGTTATCAATTGGGTAGACTTTGGAAGCATTGATGGGACTCATGCTCACGTGATCCACCACCTCCACTAGATCTCCCGGAACACAGTGTTTAAGAACGCTGCCACCCTTTTGTCGACATTCGGTTACGTCAGTTAATGGGATCACTGAAGCGAAGAGTGTTCAAATTGTTAATAGAAAAAAAAAAGTTATTCTAGTGAGATATTCAACAACGTATCGCTACTTAAGCACGTAGCCTGATCGTGGAATATGAGATCTACAGACTTTATACCTTAGATAGAGGTGCATAATAAGTCTAACAGAGTTTAATTCTGCAGCCTTATGCCTATCAGCTGTGTATCGGCAAAAGGAAGTCTGCCCTCGTTCAATAGTGACTTACCTTACTCGCAAGTAGGCCTTTGAATATACTTCATCGCTTGCCATATGTTTCCTAGACAACAATGGTATGACTTCTGTTTGCCAATTTTCACGATAGCCTATCCTTAGCCGGGCTCACAATGCCCTTGCACGCGACGACCATGATTATGATAGCGGAGGCATGATAGTGCTCAGAGCAGGATCTAAAATATGCGCGGGAGGTGAATTTGGCGATAGAGAGGCGTGCCTCTGCCCTGGAAAAGATGTTGGAAGACTAGCCCAAGTAAGCTCTTCATCCTGCTTCCAACTCAACCGTCGCATAAAGATGCGGAGC
Organism: Lojkania enalia; assembly: GCA_010094045.1. Lineage (NCBI taxonomy): Eukaryota > Fungi > Ascomycota > Dothideomycetes > Pleosporales > Lojkania > Lojkania enalia. The sequence goes on from ML986611.1 coordinate 100,566, forward strand.
CTTTGGGCTTTTATTCTCCTGTATCCAGTCGACAGCCGTCTCCCAGAGCTCCTCCAGTTCGCCTTCCTTCAGACCAAGCTCGTAAGCTTCGTCATCAGGCGTGCTTTTGCTCGCTTTGAGCCATAGCGTCATTCTGTGTCGCTCTAAATCACCACCACGTTTCCGCCGTACGGCCCACTGGTGAAAGGCTTGGTAGAAGGCCTCTCCCGGGGCGTCTGGATCGAACGACATTTTAATTGGTGTTTTGTCCCACAAGCCGATCACTTGAAGTTGGCCGCTCGAAGGCCCTTGGGCCGCAAGAGGTGTAGTTGTGTGAGTTGGTTGTCCATGGTCGATGTGCCTTGGATGAGGAGCCGGGGCAGATGGTTCAGCTGTATGCATGCGTTGAGTGTCCCGAAAAGCCTGCACACGTTCGTATGTCCGCTGGACGTTAGGTGGCATACTGGTCCGTTGATAAGAATTCATTGGCACTGTTGGCGCGTGCGGAGGAACTGCTGGGTCAAGCTCTTCCATTTCTACGAAGCCTCCTCGTTGGCAGCGTGCTTGCGGTGAATGCGCTTCTTGAACGTCTATTGTCGTAACAGACAGGTCAGCCTAATTGGGCGCAGATTTGGCGGATCGTAGTCGACTGACCTGAAAGGAATTGGCGTTCCAGGGGTCCATCGGAGCCCATAATCACATCACTATCGAGCAATCTTGCTGACACAATGTAGAATGTGTCCACGTTTGTCGTGAACTCCTTGCGACGACGCCAGGTCAGATTCACGGCGGCCGTTACCTTCTCCCACCTCTGACCACCAGATGGGAGAGGCATAGATACCAACTCGTCCACGGGATCTGTACTGGCGCCGAGGCTGCGACCGTATACCACTTTATCTCCAATCAGATTGTGTTTCACTTGCGCACTTCTTGATATGACTGGCTGGTCTGCGCCATCGTCATCGCACGATATCAAGTAGATTCTTTCTAGGCCCGCAGCCGCTAGACTCGAGGTGTGAGACTTGACCGAGCCTGCGCTGGTGGGAGGGGTGTGCAGGCCGTGTCTGGCATCCGGGATGTTCTGTCGGGTCGTTCTTTGGAGTAGAGAGGAGTCAGGATGGTGTGAACGGGTCCGTGAGGATCTGGGCTGCTGTTCAAATGCCGCGTCGGGCCTTACAGGAGATGGATTATGTTGCCCTATGTACTGCTCAGTCGCTGTCCGGATTTCTTTATCTTGAAGATAGTCCACCAAAAGTTCCAGGGCCTTAGAACGATAATTATCAAGAAGCTTCTGTGCTAGGGTTACACGATCACCCATCGCGTGCAGTTGAGGTAATGTCGTCGCAACCGGCCTTGTGTAGCCCAGGTTATAGCTGGCCTTAGCTCCCGTGCGCCTTCAGAATGCGCCGGATAGCGCTAGGGTGGGTGCTCAGCCAATGCAACACCTATCTAGAGGTCATGATGTGGGAATGGGCCGGCGAGGTAGAGAATGTGGTAAAGGTTTGATTCATGTAACTGCTATGGAGCCCGTACGTCTGAGTGTTCGCATGAGCCCTGCTGCAAAGCAGAAGAAGGAAGTGGGGCAGATCCCGAGCTTGAGCATCACCAGCGCGACCAAATATGCCAGGGGTGCCGCTCCTCCTTGTGAGACGCTATGCCCCTTTCGGTTGACCGGTAGCGACGCGGCAAATCGTTTCTAGGCCAGATAAGCCACGTGATGGCTCATTCCCCGCGATCAAGCTGATTAACCGCTAGCGCACTGTCAGAGCCATTAGAAGCGAGCATAGCACGTCTGATACGAACATGAGCCGGCCAGGCTTCACAAATCGTGCGGCCTTCTGCCTTGTACAGCGCCGCCGCCAGCACCTACAGGCCTGAACCTGTCCAGCCGGTAGCTCAATGCCTCCCTCCACCCGTTCTTTACGCCTTTGATATCAGCGCTTCGAACCATGACCAACATTATCAGAAGCGATATCAGTCTTTCCACTCGTTTCTTCAATGGTAGAGCTGGATCGGCGGCATCTGCTGTCGACCGTCTTACAGATGCTAAACAAGTGACGCAAATGTCAGCCGTCATTGGCAATGGCGCCCGCGACAGTGCACTACAGATCAACGGACATGTCACGGATAAGATAAACAACCTCAACTTGTGAGTATCTCCTCTACCACGTTCAAGAACTCTTCTGACCTCGTCTCAGTAAATATCTTATCATCCCCTGTCATTGCGAGATCATAAGGGCAGTTGCGAGCACAAGAGTATCCCCTCTACTACCTGCTGCCGTGCCTGTAAAGCCTCGTCTTCCAGCTCCAGTGAAACGCTCCACTCATTTCAATGCTGTTAGTTGATAACCTCATCTCAAAGCTATTGCCACTGACGATCACAAGGTTGGCCCGGCGGAGATCTCGTCTCTACGAAAAGAGAAACAGAATATAACAGTCTTCTCTAAAGCGACTGGACAGCCAGACACTTTCTGCGTCATTTTTCCTCGAAGGGTTCAAGACAATTTCATCTCCCTTAAGATAGTCAACCGTCTGGGCCTCGGAACACACTTCGACACTGCGGCAGTAAGCTCGATCACGTGGGACTCGAAGCGTCTCTCTTCCACTGGCGACTTCGTAGATCTTTCTTTCCCCATGCTAGGCAGCGCCGAGAGCGTCGCGCGACGTTTCCACGTCGTGGAAGACTGCCCTTTCGACATGCTTCTCGGGACGGTCGCAACCGACCCTTCCCTCAATTGATACCGATACTACACGATTGGAGGATCCTGGCGCAGGGTATCCCAGCGCTGGCGCAGGAGATGACGTGTACATTAGGCAAACTTTTAAGCGGTATTTAATTCAGCTTTCGAAACTTGCGATATCTGAATAACATGCCGTCATTGGCTGACCGCCCCTGTGGTCATGGTTCACCGCCCTGCGAGTATTTATGCGACTTCGCTTCAGGGCAGCTTATCAGTGGTGGGCTTGGAATATCACTGCATCAAACCTGCGAACCGTCAAATGATCACCTGCAGCGTTCAGGATATCCTAGATTGGCACTATGCCTCTCCAGCGGGAAGATGGGTGCAATACTACGCCCTTTGTAGGTGGAGCACGATACTACAAGCTACATGCGCCCTTTCCTTCCTAAGTACCGACAGGACGTTTGAGTGCGCGATGTGATAGAGCGCTTACCTTATTTTGATTGGACAAGGTACAAAGCTGATGTTCTATGATGGCTTGTAGAATTAATCCTCTCCGCAGCCCGAGCCGGCACATAATTCGATGAACGAGTAAATAACAGGCAGACGAGAAGAACTTGTATAGAATCATGGAATATATACGACATTCTGTTTTGTCCCTGATTGATATGTGTCTGCTGGTATGCGTATAAGAAGCGAATGTAGAAGTGTTACTTAGGTATACCAGGCTCAAATCTTTTAACTCAGTGATTTCATTGATAGATTCTACTAAAATGACTATCAAGGAGAAGGGCAGGGTTCCACAATCAAATGACACAAGCAGACTAGACCACATCAACTTTCTCATCAACCCCGCTTAAGGATGCGACGTCTTCGGCGAACAAATGCACAGGACACCAATGTGAGCTTGACTTGTTGAAAAGGGCTTTGATAGAATACTGCGGGAAGTATTCTCATACAAACTCCTACAGCTATGTAAGACAGCCATTCAACACCCGGTTAAAGGCTGGGTAACTTTGGAAAGATTTGACATGTACTCACGTGATTTTGAGTGGAAAGAAGGAGAGTGCTTAAGACTACCACGACATGTGCATGCTAGCGCATTGTATCGGGCAGCGAGATTGCTACAAGGAGAAATGTATAAGGAATAAGTAAAGAAGGTATTGCCAGATTGTAAGTGCAAGATCGGATCCTTTGATGGCCTGTACATATTGGACTTCAACTGAGTCAGCCCGCTGATCACAGAAATTAAGAAGAAATGCGCGCTTTGTCTTCTACTCTTCACGGCCACGAGGGTCTCCGCGCGCTCGCATGCCGAGAAGCATCAAGTCTCCTCGCCAGAAGTATCACTGCCTTCCTTTTCCTGCGCACTGTCTCGCCGTTTCCTCCTCTGTGGCGCGGACACGGCCTTCATATTCTTCCCGTGAGCTTCCATCACCGCCTTGAGCGCGTTGAGCGATATAGCGTAGTTGAACTGTGCAGCCTGGTCTTTTGCGACATTGTCTCGGATCTCCAGCCGACCAGCCAGATCCTTCCAGATATCTTCGCCCACTGGGCAGTTGATCTGACAGGACTGGTGCAGCGCCATATTGCGGAGAATGATGCGCTCTATTTTAACGGGGATGTCGAAGGAAGGCATGTCGGTGTTGGAATCGGAATCGACGAGAGTGTCGGAGCCGCTGTCTGAGTTGTCGCTTGAGGAGCTTAGGGATTGGAGATCGGCCTGGGTAAGGGGAACGGTGCCATCGACTGTGCTGGTTAGTGATGCGGAAGACGGGTGTTGAATATAGTGGGTAGCTTACCTGACAGACGTCGGCCCTTGATCAGCCGCGCAATGCGAAGTCCTTCGTAATCGTCTAGTTGTTCAAGCTGCTTCTGGAGGTTCGAATCGATGCGCTCGATCTTTGCGGCATCGGCCACAATTTGCCTGTTCATATCGCGCATCACTCCCACGTTGGCCATTTGTATGCATAGTAAAATCGAAGCCTTGATTTGTGCGAGTTCGTCCATAATGCTACTCAACTTCTTTTCATCCGCGGACCCTTCAAGAAGTTGACGCGCGAATTGGTTGATCCTTGTTTTTGATCCCGGGTCCAATTCCTTGAGAAGTGCAGCTAACTTATGCTGAGCCTGCTGCATCCGGGCGAGCTCGGCACCAAGGCTAGCTGTATGAAGGTCGGAGTTCTCTTTCTTGTCGAGCTGCTGCAATATAGTCTTGATGCTATCTAGCTCATCTTCATGGCGTATCAAGACGTAGACAAGATCTTTCTGTCGCCTTTGCGCCTTGCGTAGGCACTTGATTACCGAAAGGGCGTTCTCTAAAAGGTGGGTGCTGGCCGAAACTGCTCCTAATATTTCCGCCTTGTGCTAGATTAGTTATGTCTATGCCGGTTTCTAGAATGAATGCCGTACCATTGTGTCTTGCATGAATCGGTTTGCAGTGTTACTCAAGTGCGCGATGACAGCGGGAAGTGTTGCGGATTCGTACTCAGCTCATAGCGGGCATGAGCGCGCACTTATCTCCCCAGCTGAAGGTCCTCGCCAGGGTCCTGGCACTTTGCGAAGCGCAGTCATAATCTATTGTTTGAATGCAGTGTGGTCTGGTGACGAGTTCGCAGCTTGCAGCAGGATCGCACCACTGATATGCCATCGCCAAACGAGTTGCAGCTCTCGGGCGCAGATCCGTGAACCTCTAAACCCCATGTCCGCGCGGGCGGTGCCAGCTGATAGTGACAAGAGCGTAACTCCGATCAATCCGGGTTGGAGGGAGAGACCTTTGAGCGGTGTCTGCCTGTCGTGAGCCTTGCGAGGAGATGCATGTCTATCCTTCCGCGGTTTCATCGGAATTCTATCTGCTGTCGCATACATCTGACGCGGTTGGGGCAGACTGAAGCTCGATCCAATGAGGACGTCAAATTGGCAATGTTCGACAGCAGAAGCGACTTGCAGCACAAGGGTTGTCTCCAGGCACAGAACGCACGAGATCAACAAAATCGCATGTTGGCGTCAATGTGTTTGATCCCCAGGTGATTGACTTGATCACTGAAGCATCGCTGTCAGATTTCAGCTTCAAGCGGTGCACGATCTGTCGTGCAATTAAATTGTCCTCAATGCCTGGAGGAACTACGGCGGGAACAAAGCACTACGATCCGTTCAACTGGGAAGACAGGTTGACGTTCTGTTGTGGAAACAATGTCAGAAACGAGATTTCCACCTTGGAAGCATTAGCATACTCCAAGCCTTGTTGCATGGTGGGGCAGTCCTACCACATATTCGACGCAAGTCTCTTTGGGCTGCTTCTCGTCGTCTGCTGTGGTGGCTGCAGTATGCAATGATGACCCAGTCTTTCTAGTCGGTGATAGGATCTTGGAAACCAGCTCGCAGTGACAGGCAACCTCAGCCTTCAGAGTCTTACTAGAGTTTGTTTCAATGACTGTTTCGATGTTGTATACGATGTTCATGCTTACGAGTTTGGGGGCATATTAAGCCGGACTTGCTCTGCCGCAAGGGTTGTTGCTCGCTGATGACGTGTGTTCAGTTACTCGCTGCCCATCATCTGTGGAACACTCTGAAGCATTGATGGACGGACTCGAGTGATTTGCGAGGGTGATGGAAGGGTTATTCGCAAGAACAATACTGTGCGACATCTTTGTCAAAGCGATGGGCGATGGCACCAGGTGTCGCAATAATTCGTGCGCGCTTACTTCAACAAAGCCCCTCACTAAAACAATGCTAAGTCGTCTGGTGAAGCCCTCACAATATAGCGGTTAGAAGCCATAGAACTTAGCAAGCAGAATAACTCCTAGCAAGAAAGAGGTGTAGCGAGCAGATTGTCTCTAAAGCGGTAGGCTAGACGTAGCACAAAAACATTATCACTAAAGTACGTTAACTTAGTTTGATTAGCAATTATTATGAGGTACAACCTATATGAGATAGTACTTGTAGTTGCCACCACTAGCAGGGAGGACAGTCGAGCCGCTCTAGTATAGATCTTATGAAGGGATAAATTCTATAGCTGTTTTAAGAGAGTTGAGTTAATTAACTAGAAGGATAGCTAAGGTTAAGTAAGGACCATAATATTACAGGGCTAAGGGTAGCCTACCTGCTATAAATCCTATATAGTTATAGACTAAATAGTTATTATAAATAAATTATACTATAATAATTATAGAGGAATAGAATTATTTTATACTAGCTAAAATCTATAATTAGTTTAATTAAAAATACTACCTAGGGTAGTTATCTTATATAAGTTTATATATAGTAGTAGGTATAAAGTTAATAATAACTTCTTAGTATTATATCGAGGTTCTAAGGCTCGATAATGCTGTTTATAAATATTGTAGAGTTATAAGAGCTTAATAGTAGTATTATAGTAAAGGAATATTATTTTATTATAAAAGAAGGCTCGAAGTAAATTAGGTGAGAAAATAATAATATAAATATAATTTATAAGTTAAAAGAGTTTTAAATTTTCAAAAAAAGTTATAGTACATGATTTATATATAATACTAGTAGAGCTCGACGTATGTGCAGAGTTATGGTCGCTTGAAGTCAAAGTGCACCTGATATTTTCCGGCACGAGTGGGTTTCCGGTACGCATGGACGGACGTTACTCCTTTATTTTATTATTTTCTAGTAGCAATTCAATGTATATTTCCTTTTAGCACTTCTTTTCAGGTTCGACATACCGACTAGGCCATTCATCCAGATTGATATCGGGCTTATTTGCCTCTCCTCCCGCGACACCTTTCCTTCCGCATTCTTCCACGCCTCCGCTATTCACCACCCAGCTGTGGGACAATTGAATCTCCCATCGCCATCGTCCTCAAAATGTCGTCCTTCAGGCCCGTCACCCCCTAAATGGAAGCAGCTCTTCTAGAGTGCTTTCTGTCAGCCACCCGGCTCCTCCCGCTCTAATTGTGTTCGCCATTAGTCCTAATTAGATGGGCTGCCAGCGTTTTCCACTGTTTCAAACGGTATGTCAATGATGTCGTCGTGGCGATGGGTTCATCGCGTCCCGGGGGAATCTTCTTACGTTGCGTAGTGTGACGGTGGCTGACCGGGGAAAAGATAGTGACCCGCTGGACTTCAAGTTCTTCTTGAGAATGGTGGAGAGAGGCTCAATTCTCCCACGGCTAGATTAGCGTATAGTGGAGGCGTTAAAGGTGGTAGGGAAGCTATCGTGGATGGACGCTCTGGTGTTATCTGGAATTCTTATAGAGGATGACTTTGTGCTATTTGAATCTCTTTAGCTTTTATTTGACTAATTGCCATGCATAGTACGATGGCCACTATCTGGGCATGAGAGCTACCTCCCAAACTGCGGGTGATACATTTATGTTAGCGGGTGCGACTTCTATCTTCTTCGATAGGGAGGTCCTATCGAGCCTAGTTGCTATCAATAAGTCCCCTTTCGTCCATACTAAACTATACCCTTGTTTTGGGCGCTGAAGAATGTGCTAGAGGTTGTTCCAGTGACTCATCTAGGGTCCTCTCCATCATATTCGAGCTTTTGCCCTTCTCTACACGGTATTCGGCAGCTACTCCAGGATACCTTGCAAATTGTTTTTTGAGCAGCTCTTGTAGGTAGCTGAGGCCGTGGGTGGTGTTGGAATGCAGCTTCAATAGATTTGGCGCTCATAATGCGTAAAGAGTAGCTGGTCTGAGCAGGGTAGTAGGTAGGGCTGATGAGGTGGACGACTCGCTTGTGGACTACGTTATAGGGATCTCTATGAAGCCTTTGTAATGGTGATTTGGCGAGTCTGCCGAGTTGCACCGGATACCGTCCTACGATATAAAATCACGCCGGACCGATATCAGCTGATATACCCTATTTTCTATGTACATGAATATGGCCTGCCGGCTATCCTCAATCAAACCAGTTCAGTTCCTCATATCCCTCCCTGAGACAAGATTCGCCTCTCACCATAGTTATGAGAATCTCGTGGCTGGTCATGGCATTGCTATGTATTGCCTTGTGTTGAGACGTCGTTAGGATATCGCTGTACATGATACGGAGAGCGTCGTCGATTTTAATCCAATCCTTCCTCTGTCGATTATACTGGTCCCGCGCCCAGTTTCAATCTGTTTGTATCGAAGTCATCTCCTCGTACATAATTCTGCCAGAGAGACATCTTTCTATTTCCCCTGCTAGATTCATCTTCGGGATCCGGAACTCACACATATCTGGGAGGGGAGGTTCTGGCCCATGGATTTTAACCTCTTCAGGAGGTATGCTTGGATCCACATATTCCTATACCTCAGCCTACCAGCCGTCAGCTTGCGCTGCTCGGGCCAATTCTCCCAATCGCCAAGGGTACTGAGTATCTTTTTCTCAGACATGGCAATGGAGGGGTGTACAACAGTTGCAACACCAGAAATATGCTGGGATATATCGATATGGCAGAATAAATGGCCTCAAACACGATGCGACGTGTTGATAGACTCACAAAGTGCAGAATTTGCACGTAAGACTGATGGCTGAGTGCCCAAATCTTTGGTGGACGATAAAGATGAGGATATTGCGATATTACGACAATAAAAAAAGAGGAGCGGTATCGATCGCGATATATATATATATAAAGAGGTTAAATTGCTGTTATTTTGGTGCGATAACCGGGCTCATAACTGTGATGAGAGGCGAATCTTGTCTCAGGGAGGGATATGAGGAACTTAACTGGTTTAATTAAGAATAGCCAACAGGCCATATTTATGTACATAGAAAATGGGGCATATCAGCTGATATCGGTCCGGCGTGATTTTATATCGTAGGACGGTATCCGATGCAACTCGGCAGACTTGCCAAATCCCCATTATAGCCTTTCTAGGAACCTCGAAATAATCACAGATTTTATATAGCCTTAGTAGGGTAATTGGCTCGCTTATATTCTATATTATTTGTCGTAAATTTTAGCAGTATAAAATAAGATAATATAGGGCGGCGCGGGGGGGGGGGGGGGTTAGCTCGGGGAGCTAATAAAGGCTAACAAGATTGTAGGGGTTAGACTTAGTACTATAGATGTAAGTGACTCTAAAAGCGGCGATATAACCCCTATAAAAGAGGAGCCAAAAGTCCCTAGACATAGAGCTACCGTAATAATGTTAAAAGGAATTTGTATGTTGCAGCAGTGGTAGCGGTATTTAGGATAGTACCGTATACGATTGCAGCGATGCTTGGGACGAATGAGAAGCTGATGTCGAGAGCGAGGACTAAGGGCAGGGAGGAGGGGGGATACGCATGGGTTGGTAAGGAGATGGGGAAAATTGAACTTTGGGAGGAGGGTGTTGATGCTGGTAGCTGCTGGGCTGGGGGCGTGGACGAACCTTGCTTGACTTTTCAGTACTTTGTGGTGGCGGGTAGCAATGTTCTTCCTACGTTTTGGGTGTAAGGTTGACGCTACACGAACATGGGATCCGCGGTGTTAGCCTCATCAGGGCCTCGTACGAGAATATTCGATGTGATTGAGCGATGAATGGTGATGCGGGTGGATTCCGCTCCGCTCCGCCAGGCTTAACAATCGTTGTGGGGCTGTTAATCGGCCATCGGCACCAGCCACATCCGAATCCGATGCGCGACGAATATCGTATTACAAAGGTTGGCGGCGCTACCTTAGACTCAATTTATAATCTCAATTTGCAATCGCCAGCCAATGTTCGGCCGGACTCTGACGAAGCTGTTGTATTCTGGCCTGTCCGGTCCTTATAGCCACGCGCCGGGGAAGGCTGTACGTTGTCGCCATGGCGATAGCCGTCAGTGGCGCCAGGACCCTCACCACCCTGGCCCTCGGACTTATTGCGGGCGTCCTGCTCAGCTATTTCTTGCAGCAAGCAAGTCTCCAAGAATTACCGGGAATCGTGTCGCAAGAAGATGGTTTCGGATCCACACCGGAGCCTCTACTCGACCAATTCGGCAACATGCTGAGAAATTCCTTACAAATGGCTGCGCGGGTCGCCGTCCGCCATGCTGGGCCTGCCTACAAAAGCGCCCGCTCCGCTACTCCCTTTGTTTACCGCTCTGCAACTCAATTTTCAATTCCTCCTACACCTTCGCCCGCACCCGATTCTAGCAGAAGAAGCTTCTTGTCCACAACTGCAACCATGACGACCCCGATGACCAAGTCAATCCTCGACGCCATCAAGACGCGCCGCACAATCTACTCTCTCAACAAGGAGATGCCCATCTCCGACAAGCAGATCGTCGAGCTCACCAAGCAAGCTGTCCTGCATGTGCCCTCCGCCTTTAACTCGCAGTCGACCCGCCTTGTCGTCCTACTCAATGCCGACCACGAGAAATTCTGGAACTACGTCCTCGAGATCCTGAAGCCTATGGTGCCAGATGATCAATGGGGGCAGACGGAGGGCAAGGTCAAGTCCTTCCAAGCCGGCTACGGAACCGTGAGTCTTATCCATTCTTCCGTTATGTTACGTAGTTTATTGTGGTGGGTAGAGATGCAGCCCTACGGCGAAGCACCTCGAAGTTTCGGCTTGAACGACAAACTGCCCCACCCGCTCCTGCACGCCCCACCATGCACCATCTCATCCCACACCATGCCCCAATTGCCCAATAACAGTCCCCGCACCCCTCCATCCACCAATCCAGCGCCGCATCCCCAAATATCCGTCTAACAAATATCAGATCCTCTTCCTCGAAGACCCCGAGCCCGTTGAAGCCCTCCGCAAAGCCTTTCCCCTCTACGCCCACCACTTCGGCGACTGGTCCGACCACTCCAACGCCATGCACCAATACGCATTGTGGCTCGCCCTTGAGGCTGAGGGAGCGGGCGCTAGTCTGCAGCACTACAACCCTATTATTGATCGCAAGGCCGCTGAGGAGTGGAACATTCCTGTCGACTGGAAGTTGAGGGCGCAGATGGTGTTTGGCGGGAAGGCAGCGGAAGCAGGCGAGAAACAGTTCAAGCCAGTGGAGGGAGAGAGGTTGTTTGTGCATGGGGCAAAAGAGTAGATATTGTCGTAGATGCGGAATATGTATGGGACTGGAGCGTTGGCATTGCGAGCATAGCATACTGATGGAATGATTGACCAGCATGGAGTCTGGGCTGATGGTTGAATAGCATAGCGATAGCGATATATGACATAGGATTCAAACATGTAGATTTAAAATTTGGCTGCTATGATCCATTTTAGCGGCCAATTTCTTCCTTTCTCCTGTTTTATTTATGGTAGGAATGCTCATCACGATTCAATGATGCGGACCATCTTCACCCGTTGCCACCAGCTTGTCGCCCGCGCGTTTAGCCATCGCTTTTTTCCGTTTGTGTTTCCCAGGTCCAGTCTGGTCCGTCGTAGGAATAGTCTCCACAGGAGCCAATCCGATCATAATGTGTGTAGATGTATGATGCGCCGACATACTAATCAAGCGCGTTGGTTTCTATTTACATAACTATATATTTTGCACGCCAATAGGTTAGGTGATTGTCTAGCTAGGACATAAGATAGCCTAATCCGGAATCGATTTGTCAGAATCCTTTGCACGAATTAGCATCCACACTTTATGGACGCATGGTGCCAAGACATGTGCCTCCGTTTTGTAGCCTTGTAGAAGAGACTGACGTGTGGAGTTTCTGATACTGGATCCATTTATCGGAATCTCCGACATGTCAGGATATAGACGCCCGCGGCTTCACCCTGGTATTCCGGGTTGTGGATTTGTAGAAGAGAAATAATGTGTGTGTTGCTTGTGGGGATTTACACTCATCCAGCATAAATGAGTGTATTTCATGTTGCAGATGCAGGGTTTTTACCTTAGAGAAGGAGTGTTAAGTTTTTAGGCCTGGGGGGCGGGCATATTGAAATAGGGGATGGGCTTTTAGAAAGAAAAAGCTTTGACATCAGCCCGGAAAGACGTGTATTAGAGAAGTGGCGCGGCGACATGAAGCTTAGATTTGTGGGTTTATGGAAGAGAGAGCTTTTGGGTAATGCTCACTGTCGACAATGCGCTACGGAGATAGTCTGAGGCTTCAAAGCTTTTTACAAGACGCAGTTTTAACGTATTTCACAAGCGAGTCGCCCACCCAAGCGAGTCGCCCACCTTATCAGCCATCTCTGTATTTAGAGGCGTGCATCGCGACAACGCCTGCAGGTATTACTATAATAATTTAATAGGGGATAGATATACTATTTATCTGCTACTGTACAAGTTCTAGCATTATGTCCAGGCTCGCTGCAGCGGCTGCAGCGCTTCTAGTGCAGCGTGCCTGCTCTTCTGCGCTTCCTACCTGCGCGTACTTCATCCTCTAGCTGCTTATCTACCTCCTTTTGAGCAGCTATCTCAGCAGCTTTAGCCTTAGTAAGGCTACCTTGCTTCTGTAGAACCTTTTTTGATCGCTTTTTGCGCTGTGATAGAGCCTTATTTACTTCCTAAAGCTGACCAACCTGACGCTGAAATAGTGCGCATGAATAAGCTATCTGCGTAGCACCTTTAGCAAGCGAATTAAGAGAATTATTAATCGCAGTAGGTGAGCTATTCTAATACCTAGTAATACGGTCTTGAATCAGTATTGTTTAAGACTCTAGTTCGACGGTGTTGGTTAGTGTTTTTAACTCCCAGAAGCAACTAGCTGCTGGTAGTAGTAATGGAGTACGAAGCTTAATATCGAGCTTTAATAGTACTATATTAGGATTATATAGTACTAGACTAGTACCTCGAAAGCTTGCGCATATATTAGCCTTAGTAATAGAGCGCTGATATGCTGTACGAAAGGTTGGTAGAAAGTCGAGCTTTATAATGTAGTGGATACCAGCTTATATAAGCTTATCAATCTTGCGCCTATATGCTTTCTTCAATAGCGAGAAGCAGCCTACATCTAGAGGCTGTAGTAGATGCGATGAATGTGCCGGCATATATAATAGAATAATATCCTTCTCTTTATAGAGCAGCTGAAACTCAGTAGACCTATAGCTCTTATAGCTATTAATAACTAGCAGACGATAAGCGCCTGCTATATACTGCTTTATATACTGATTAAAACGCTCTAGCTATTTAATTACGAGCTTATTATTTATCTATCTACTATTACTCAACGCGATTACTCCTCTAGATAGTATATCATCGCCCTAATACTATATAGAGAGGTACTGCTTGCTAGTAAAGATAATAAATAGTGGGATAGTATTACTGCGAGTGCTAATAGCTTAAATAACTATTACCTACTCGCGATCGTCTAGCTGTAGTAATTTTAGTCGACTAGCTAATAGTTCAGCACTAGTAACTACCTTACTAGTAGATGCGATACTTATCTAGAAGCCCGTCTTATTAAAATTATAGATATTATTATTAGTAATACTATACTTTACTTTAGTATTACGTACTAGGTTAAACCAGCTACTAATAACTTTAGAATTCTTATAGAAAGCTCTTTAATAGTTGTATTTTTAATAGAAGTATATTTTAAGCTTAGGAATGCGATTAATAAAGTTTGTTAGCTAGTTTTTGCCAACCTAGTCTATAGAGCGAGCTCTAAGTAAATAGTTAGCTATATCTCGTATACTATCGATTATAGGAGGGTATCTATAAGATAATAGGTCTAGTATATACTATATTATAGTTGATTCTTCTAGCTTCGTAAGCTTCTTTAAATTAGGCTTGTAATCGCGTCATAAAGGTTTACCAGCGTGTTAGTCTCTAAGCATCGTTCGGGGAATACTATAGGTAACTATAGCACTTTATACGCTCTAAATTTAATCTTAATTAATAGCTAAGATAGCTAGTAATACCTAACCTTCTTAATAGATTAATTAAGGTTGAGGTAGTTACTGCATCGCGTTGTAAGTAGGTAGAGTATAACTTCTTAGCAAAAGTAGGCGACTTACTTAGGTGGGCGACTCGCTTGTAAAATACGTTATCTCTAATAGGGGCTAAACTAAGTTTAAACGTTCTATAATATCGTTTTAAGAAACCTTTAGATAGTTAAATATTAAAAATAAGCTTAAAAGCCTTTTAGTACCGTTTTATACTTATAGCATACTACTATTACTAAATATTTTTACGAGCCTACCAGTTTCAGGAGCACCATACTTCCGTAAAACGGCATTTTTTAAGGAACAAATATAGCTAATAAGAGAATTTGCGCTTTTTAACCACACAAACACGTAGCTTCTTTTTGCTAAAGGTCTTGGAAACTAGTATAACGATGATAAACGTTGAGATTTATGTCGAGCACTTAGTTTACCTCTTAATCTTCTCTCTAATCCTATAACTGTATTCTAGCAAAAATTTGGGTAGATCGAAAACGTGAAGACTTTAGTCATTAAGTCTTCGCCAATTTCTACTAGGACTATCATAGGTGTGGAATCCCTCTTTTAGAAAAACGAAGTATGTCTAATGTACGGACAAAATTTTCGGCAAGTATTACTCCTATAGTTTTTCAATTATGCCGGAATTATAGGTCCTATGTAGCAAACTCCTTGCACCTATTAAAAAACCCCTCTAAATATATAACTTCGGTCTGAAGGCTTTTAGAGATTATTTGAGTTCCGGAAATTCCGGAATTATCATTGATACTATAGACTGCCAGGCTCTCTTTCGAACTTTGGCATATAGAATCCTCACATAGTTCTGTTTAATCCCACACATCGGTGGTCATCATAGATAAATTTAGAGACTTCTATAGTGGTCGAGAACGAATTGAGGAAAGAAAAGGGGAGGGATGTCGGCATTTATATAGTCCATCGCTCGGCAGTGTAGATGACCGTTGTCGTGAGCTTCTATTTTTGTAGACATTGGCTAGATTACTACTTCTTAATGTTGAGATATAGCGGTGATTTGCTAGCCACTACTTTAGAAGCTGCTTTTTAAGTGCGTAATGTACGACAAGCGGTTAGTTGTTACCCGGCGAAATACATAGCCTAGATCTAGTTGACTAGAAGCTAATAAACTCTTCGCATAAACGTTTATTCGCGGGATTTCAGCCTTATTTAAGATCCGATCTGGGTATTATAGAATTATAAAAAGTACTCAGAGGTTATACGTCTTCTGTCGAGACATTGTTCGTGGAATTCAACCTATTAAAGTTGTCTCTCTCCATGTAATTCCATCAAAGCACGTACGGCAGACGTCCCGGTTCATCGAGGTAGTATAATTCTATATATGATGGCGCCAAAATACTTCGCCTTTCTGCGTGCTCAGCGATTCTAGATGATTTGGCGATAGAGTAGAAACTCTTGCCAGCTGTGCACCTGGTGCCTGAAGAAGCAATCCATCTTGTGGTCATGTAAGTCAGAGTGTTAGCACCTGCCTTGGCCTGCAAGGAATTTAAATGGCTGTATGGTCCCGAAGTTTAGGGTTTCTTGGACCGCATACGTCGTCCGCAGTCCAGCCTCCTAGATTGCAATACGCACGAAATATGCTCGTCCCTGCTCTCGTATCTTTTGGCACGTTAGTACCCTCCGTGGAGCAGGATGTGCAACAAGAGCCAGCTATTATATGTTCGGAATAATGAGGCCGAACTTACTTCGTCCCACGGATATCAACCGTAGTTGAACCTCATCTTGTGCTAATACTTCAAGGTGAAGACATGCATGTAGTCAAAACCGCGAGTGTACGCTGGGAACCCTTCGTCATACGTACTGACTTCACCGATCGGTACTTGTTAATTGCACCCGTGGTGCCCGAGATTAGGCACCCATCACTATCTTTGATTTCTTTCATCAAGATTGTGGCCGGGTGCTCGCACTTCCTCCAAAGATCATTAAGCCTCTGCAGGGTGATTTTGCTTGGAATCTGCACTGGCCATGGACGAAGTCGCGGCTGAGAGCGTGAAGTTACTGGACGGTGAGATGAATAAGGTAACTAATGCTTTGCCACTGAGAGCTGGGATATTAGGCATTGCAGCGACAAGCGTGTGTTGCTTCGTAAGAAAGTTCATGATAGAAAGTGAGGGAGTCACCGCAGGTAGATGATGATAGAATAAAGAGTAGGGAAAAGAAGCTTGGTGAGTGAGAGGGAGGAGCTCAAAAGGTGAGTACGGAAGCAGAGAATGAGTAAAATAAACCTCGACTTTGAAGGAAGGGATATACGGGCACTCGACAGGGATCGCATTACTAGGAGACGGTAAGCTGAAGTAGAATCTCCGATGATGCGCCTAAGAAATACCTATTTTTACAAGTTCTAGAGTTGCTAATAAGGATGTCTATGGTGCTCACCAGTTCACCAGCTCCCTACACAATGAGCCTAGTTCTCGCACTTTAGTTATCTATAGAGTCTTGTTCGGGAGGCCATTTCTACTTAGAGACTAGAGCAAAAATTAGGTATTTGTTTATGTCCTGTTAACCAAGCTGGTTGTTCTTGTAATAAAATGTCATTTATTTATAACGAAGTTACCAAATACCGGGGGGTGGTAGACTCAGAATTAACGCATTATAGATCAACAATACCAAAATAGAAGAACGCAGGTGCTGAGACAGCAATAACCAAGTAGTTAGCTTCAATTTGTAACTAAAACCCCGAATCGAGACTTTTACTCTGCCTACAAGGCTCAAAACATAAATGAAATCTACTATATTTTCCTTACGCGAATCATTAATAAAAATCAGCGCGACAGAGCTCGCCCACCCTATTCCTCTGCCGCTTTACGAGCTTCATCATTATTCTTTACACCAAGATCGTCATCCCCTGAGCCCTCGCGCCCACACCAACAGCACCCAACTGTGCATGCTGAACCAACTGCTTCGACTGCGCATCCACAACACTAATCGCCGCCTGTGTCGTACCATTTCCGGGGCTGAGCGCATACACAAACTGACCTGCGGCCCTCAAATCGATGAGGCCGGGATCCTGGCTGCTCTCCGCAACCTGTGTCAAATCGATTTCCCCAACAATGCTCGCGTCTGTGAGGCTCATTTCGACGATGCGGTTCACGGCGACATCAGTCACGAAGGCAGTCTTGGTGAAGGAGGAGATGGTGACCCAGCATGTGGCGACCTGGTCGGCGATGCTTTGGTTGGCGACAAGGTTGGCGTTGAGGGAGTCGTCGACGTTGAGGATGGCGGCGCCAAAGGAAGCGTCTGTGGCGAAGATTTGAGGGGGCATGCTGTTGGGGATGGGGAGGGAGCCGAACAGGACGGCCGTGCCGGCTGGGCTGGAGCGAGTCTCCTCGCGAGAGAGAGTGCCAATTTGGCCGGCTGCGCCCTGGGCACAAGCGTTGGCGTCTGCAGCGTTGCCTGCGGTAACGGGGAAGACGCTTAGGAAACCGGTGTTGTTTACTGCTGGATCACCCTTGACGGTTGTGAATAGAGTGGTTTGGTCCTCGGAGAAGAAGGTCTGCGAAACGGTGTTCAAGGGGCCGACGGGAGGGTCGCTCTGATTGATCTCGAATGGCCTCAAGTCATCCATAGCCCCGATTCCATTCTGCGCGTCGAAGTTGGCACAAGAGATGCCGGCCTTCGATCCAGTCATTCCAACACACACCAAAGAGTTCTTTGAAGACGCAGCCACGGTGTTCGGGAAGGTGCCAGGCAACGCTGCAGGCTCGCCGACAAGTTGAAGGGAGAGAGGGTCCCGGGGGTTGATAGCGAGCATGGAGACAGTGTTTGAGCCCGCGTTGACAGCGAATAGGTGGTTGCCCGCAATTGTCAAAGCAGACTGCCCAATGAGTGCATCAGGAACAGCTGGCTGTCCTTCCGCGTCAACGGCTACAGAGCCACATCCACCAGTCTGGGTGACGGAAGCCTGGCCAAGCCTACCGTCCCTGTTGATGGAGATGGCGGCGACAGCATTCTCTTCCTCGTTTGTAATTAAGTACACGGCTTTCCCGTTAGAATTTTTCGGTCCTGGGCGACGGGGTTTGATGTTCGACGCTATCGGGGTCGATAGGACAACGGGGAGGAGGGAGAGGGTGAGAGTCGTGATTGATGTAAAATGCATCGTGGATTCTATGCCGAAGGATTATATTCACAAGAATTGCTGAATCGGAAGGGACCGGAAAGGACGTCTCAAACGTCAAGATTATTGAGGAAAGACTCGAAGTATGTACTGCGAAGAGCAAGAGCCGGTCTTGATGATGGAAGATCGTTCCTACGTTCGATCATGATTGTACTTATACTCATTTCTCTCGATGCGTCCCAGCATCACATTTCCGTCTTTCCCCAGACAACTGTAGGGAACCTGAGGAACTCTCCGTAAGATGGAACAAGAGCCTCACGCTAAAGAGGGATTACTCGATCATGGAATTCCCTTTTCCAGCGTAGCTGCGGGGTGCCTAGGCCCGTGCACGATCGCTTCTAGAAATACGTTGAGGAATCGTGCTGAAACAGGGACCGCCCCGAAACTCCGTGTGCGACCTTCGTATGAGAAAACGAGAAGGGTGAAGCGGCGCCTCGAAAATCCGGCAATCTCCAGTCCTACGCACAAATTAGCTTGTCTCTACCCCGTCAAGACCGTGAGATCCTGCCTACGGTTGAAGTTCGTCTGGGCAATTGGTCTGTTGCAAGGTGGTACAGTCCGGCTCACCCATGTATCCTGCACACTACAAATGCGCTGCATACAGCCAATTCCGGATGAAATGTCAATGCAAGATAGCGGCCCCTACTGAACAGGGTAAGTACACGGCAGAGGAGAATATCTGTTGAAAGCAGCACTAACTTGTCGGGGAATTTTCGTTCAGGAATCAGGAAGGTGCTGAAACCTACGGTGTTGGGGCGGTTCGGTCCTAATACATTGTGCCATCTGGGAACGAAAGTAGGCCATAAGAAAATAAGATGGTTATACACGGTCGTGTATGAAAATGTACGTTGAAGGATGCTTAGAGTGTGTGATAATTGATGAAGGCAATTGCGGATCCCGCTCAAATGCGCGCGGACCACGAACCCTGGCTGTTCTCGGGAACCCCTGGAAATACAAGGGTGCTGGCGCCTCTCTCTGGATCCCGGGTCTCTGCCCGTAGAGACTGTTCATCATTTAAGTTGTTGGAAATCTTCAGTCTTGACATGCCCATTCCATTTAGTTCGATGATCAATCATACGTCAACGCCTTGTATGCAGATGAGACCAGACTGAGAGCGTCCGTTTAGGAGAGTTTGATCCTTGCGTAATCCCCTTCGGAAGATGCATCATGTGGATGTGGCGGTGGGATTGTCTGTGTATCAAGAAATCCTCTCGGAAATAGATCTATGAGGGGGTTTGCTGAGGAGGATTAAAGTATTCACACTCGCGGCAATATCGAGTACATCGAATGATATATCCAGAGATGAAAATGGTGACAATGTGAATGGATGGTACGATTGTTAAAAAAAAAAAGGCCAGCAGATACTATAAGAGTATTGAATGAGAAGTGATCGGCCTAAGTCATTTGCAACCTAGGTACAGGGGAAAAGGAAGTCGGCAGCACAAGGTCATGTGTGGAGGTGAGATTTAAGGTTCTGGCATTGTTGGCAGGGGTGATAATTTCGGTAGGAGCCTTGCTCATGATCGTCTCTAGGATGCGATCATCGCCATCAACCGTCAGTCCTCCCACCACCGGTTACGCGAGCAACAAGATAGGTACAAACGATAATTAAGAGTGCGGTATAGGCCAATATATGGATATTATGACTTCGTAAAGTATTTGGAATTGAACTCGTCGACAATCTGCCGTGCAGCTTTGACAATCTTGACAGCTCCAGGCGAATCCGAATGACAGCAAAGAGACACATGGTAGTCGCCGAGGGGTAATTGAAGCTCCTCACCAGTCGCGGCGGTTACGGAAGCATTCTCAACCTGTGCTCTAATGTGATTCTTTATCTCATCGGAATGCCATGGTCTTCTACAAGTCAGTTTCACCTCTTCCAATGAACGAAGTACCAACTTCTTCTTCCGGTCAATGACCAAAGTCCTGTCCACGTTGTACTTGACATCGCCGTACAACTCTGCAACGAAATGCAATCCCTTTTCTTTTGCTACTTGCTCATGTATCGTCCCCGCAAGACCGAACACAGTCGTTCCTTTTGGAACGCCTGCATATACAGCCCTACACGTCTCCTTATCGCGGTACATCATCCCGTAGAGTATTCCGTGCGGCTTGACGTGGTGTAGTGGCATTCCCTCTGCATCCAAAAATGCCTTCAAGGCTCCGATCTGATATCGGACAACAGCGGTCAACTCTTCAGGCGCCATTTTGATTTCGCGTCGTCCAAAGCCTTGGATATCAGGGAGGCCGGGATGGGCGCCGACGGCGATGCCATGCTTCTTGCATGCGAGGACAGTCTGCTGCATGATCAGTGGGTCACTACAATGGTCAGTGAGACTCAAAGTAAAGGGCTTCTCCAAAGGATGACATGCCCAGCATGAAATCCGCAAGCCACGTTCGCGTGGTCGATAAGCGGGATGAGCTCATCGTCTGGGCCGCACTTGAAGTTTCCATAGCCCTCCCCTGCACGTTATATTCTTGTAAGCTCCTCATATTTTTCTGGGACGCGGAACCCTTGAGAATCCAAGGGTACGCGAAGCGCGAGAGAGTCGCATTGTCCCGGAGGCTTACCTAGGTCGACATTGATTTTGACGGGATGCTTGATGGAAGGCATTTTCAATTCCTTGCCCAGAAAAACGGGGAGCACGGAGTGCCGAGGGCACTGCCACTGTTATTTCCGTCCATGACGGCGCCGAGTGTTTGGTGTTGTCGAATCAACCCCTCTTGATCCCCCACTCGCAAGGGTGCTGGGTGACGTCGGAAACAGCCTTTAGCTCGGATAGGCGCGTCCAACCCAATAATCCCGTATTAGGGATGACAACTTGCTGATCGCATCGGAAAGTTGCAAATCAATTTGGCAATGGCGTTGAACAACCTGTTCGATGCGTGGTTCGTCGGAGACAGCAAAGACGCCGAGGGAGACGGGAGGCAGGGATTCGTAGATATGCCGCTTTTAGCCATTGCTGGTCGTCATCTCATAGATTTTGAATTTGTATGAAAAGGAATTCGACACCGACACTGAAGGGTGAACAAGGGGAGACATGGAAAAGCTCAAAACACTTCTCGTCGCGAACCGAGGCGAGATTGCCGTGCGTCTTGGCCCCACTCTCCTACACAGCTACGACAGCCACGCACTGACATCATGCATCACAGGTCCGGATATGCAAGACTGCAAAGAAACTCAACATCAAAACAATCGCCATCTACTCCGAGGCTGATGCCGCATCGCAACATGTTCGGGATGCCGACGAAGCCGTCCAACTGTCTGGCAGTAATGCAACAGCTTACACAGACGAGGACACCATCCTCCAGATAGCGAAGGAGAGGAAAGCAGATGCAATCATTCCCGGTAACGGATTTCTCTCGGAAAACGCGCATTTTGCGCGCCTTGTGGAAGAAGCTGGTATAGTATGGGTAGGCCCGTCTCCAGCGTCAATAAAGGCATTCGGCGTCAAACACGTCGCCCGCGATCTGGCTGAGAAGGCTAACGTGCCTATCGTTCCTGGCACTAAAGGACTAGTTGAAGATGAGGAAGCGGCTGTGAAGGCTTCAGGAGATATTGGCTTCCCTGTGATGCTAAAAGCAACCGGCGGAGGCGGCGGCATGGGCTTGATTACCTGCAACAATGTAGACGAGGTTCGAGAGGGTTTTAAGATGGTACAGTCACGCGGGAAAACATTATTCAAGAACCCTGGAGTTTTCATTGAGGCATTCTATCTGGCTAGCCATCATATCGAAGTCCAAGTCTTCGGCAATGGCAGAGGTCAGGCCATCCAATTCGGCGAACGCGAATGCTCAATACAGTGGAGACATCAAAAGGTGATTGAAGAATGCCCTAGTCCATTCGTTGAGAAACACCCAGAGCTTCGACAGAAGCTGGGGAACTCCGCTGTTCGGCTTGCTGAATCAATCAAATATGGCTCTGCAGGGACAATCGAGTACCTTGTTGACGACAAATCTAGGGACTTCTTCTTCCTAGAGATGAACACCAGACTCTAGGTCGAGCATGGAGTTACCGAGCTATGCTACGACGTCAACTTGGTGGAACTCATGTTAAGACAAGCAGATGCCCAACTAGTCGGCAAAGGTGGTTTAGACGGGAACGAATTGAAGAAAATGCAATCTACGAAGCCATCTGGAGCAGCCATCGAAGCCCGTATATATGCCGAGAATCCCCTCAAAGATTATGCACCTTCCCCTGGACTACTACAAAAGGTGGAGTGGAAGGACGTTCCCGGCGGTCGCATCGATACTTGGGTGTTCTCCGGGTCGAGAGTAACCCCCCATTACGGTACTACTTTCTTTGCTATTTTGGCATTCCGCTAACCATATAAAGATCCTCTGATCGCAAAAGCGATGGTTCATCGCCATTCCCGTAACGAAGCCATTGACGGTTTGAAGAGAGTACTTACTGAGTCCTCGGTCTGTGGTCCACCAACAAACCTGGAATTCCTCGCCGAAATCATGGATAATCCAAACTTCAAGTCTGGGGACACCATGACCAACTTCCTCCAATCGATCAAGTACGTGTCACACGCGATCGACGTGATATCAGCAGGAGCCTACACTTTGATCCAGGACCTACCCGGACGGCCGTCAGTCGGGAAAGGAATACCTCACTCAGGTCCAATGGACCCGCTAGCCTTCCAGATAGCCAATATGCTAGTGGGCAACCCTAGGGGGAAAGAGGGCCTCGAAATCACACTAAGTGGCCCTGAACTTCGGTTTGTGGGTCCTGCTGTTGTAGCCCTTTGCGGTGCGCCCATGGAAACATTGCTAGATGGCAAGGAATTTCCTATGTGGACTCGAGTAAAGATTAAGGCTGGCCAGAGGCTGAAAATCGGGAAGACGACCGGTGGTGGGTGCCGGAGCTATCTTGCCGTATATGGTGGGTTCCCGGCCGTCGCGAAGTACTTCGGATCTAAGTCTACATTGCCGCTAGTTGCAATTGGCGGCTATCAAGGTCGAGCACTTGCTTCTGGTGATCTTCTTCAAATCGTATCAGCTCTGCCGGACAATTTCGAACCAACTTGCCTCCCAGAGAGGCATCATCCAACGTATGGCTCTCGCTGGGAAATCAAAGCTATGGTTGGTCCACATGATGAAGGCTACTTCCTCCCAGAGGATATTGAGATGATATACAATACTGAATGGAAGATATCGCATAATGCGTCCCGCAGCGGCATCCGTCTCATCGGCCCTGTCCCGAAATGGGCGAGGGAAGATGGTGGTGAAGGAGGCGCTCACCCCAGCAATTTGATCGAGTACGGGTATCCTCTTGGAACGCTAAACTGGACTGGTGATGACCCTTGCATCTTTCCAGTCGATGCACCTAACTTTGGTGGCTTTGTAAGCAGCACCACTATCATTCGAGCAGAATGGTGGAAGCTGGGTCAGGTCAAGGCTGGTAATACATTAAAGTATGTTCGAGCCGGATTAAGTGATGCCTTGAAGAAGCGAAGGATTGTCGAAAAGTTTCTGGACGGCATTGAGCATGGGGTCCGGTCTGGAGGCAAGTTTGATAAAGTTGAGAGACTACAAGCGTGCCATGTTGATTTTCACGAGGGTGATATCGGAAAAGCTGTGATATGGGAGAGGGAAGCAAATGGTAACGTACCCGCGGTGAGGTATCGCCAGGTCAGTATAAATTTGAAATGTTAGGAACATGTGAATTAAACCGGTTGCAGGGAGGTGACGACCATCTCATTGTTGAGTATGGTCATGAATCATTTGATCTGAACTACCGTTGTCGCGTCACAGCGCTAGAGAAAGCTTTAGGATCTCCGTCAACACCTGCGAATATCAAAGCGAGCCTGCTCAATACTGTTGGCTGCTGCACAACCCTTCTCCTTTACTATGACGGCTTCAAGCTCTTTCGTAAAGACCTTGTTTCCCACCTACAACTTCTAGAATTCCAACTAGGCGACCTACGGAATTCAAAGGTGCCCACTCGCCTCTTCAAACTCCCCATTACATTCGAATCGAAGGCCCAAACCAAGGCCACGGAACGATACATGACGAACCAGCGCCCGCACGCTCCATATCTCCCCGATAACTTAGCATTTGTTGCCAAGAACAATGCATTCACTCCCGAGCAGCTGAAAAGGATTTACTTAACAGGCCAATTCATGGCCGTCGTTGTAGGTTTCTTCTGCGGCAACACTGTATCGCTACCTGTCAACCCCCGGCAACGCATGTCTTGCCCAAAATTGAATCCGTCCCGCGTCTTCACTCCCGAAGGAACCGTTTCCTGGGACGGATCTTGTATGTCTATCTATCCCGTCGATTCGCCTGGCGGATATCAAATGACTGGCCGAACAGTACCCTGCTGGGACTACTATGGCTACAAGAAAGGCTTCTCGGCGGATCGTCCGTGGCTGTTTAGGGATTTCGATATCTTGACATATTACCAGGTTAGTGAGAAGGAGATGGATGGCTTGCTGGATAGATTCCGGGCCGGGAAGTACGAGTTTGAGTATCACGATGTTGAATTCGATATGGGTGTGCATAATCGGCTGCTTCGGGAAACAATGGAGGGGGTGAATGAAATTAGGAAGAAGCAGGCTATTGCGCAGGAGGAGATGATCAAAGCGGAGAAAGAGAGTTTGGAGCGGTGGAGGAAGGAGAAGGCGGGGGGTCAAGTGGATGAGTCAACTGTGGACAAGCTGTTGCAGGATCCCAATGTTTTGTCGGTAGAAGCGTCAGTTGATGCAAATGTTTGGAAGGTGGAAGTCCGAGATGGGGATGAGATTAAGAAGGGAACGGTGGTACGTACTGTCACTGGCTTTGCATGTCGGACCATACGCTAATGAAATTACAGATTGCATTACTTGAAGCAATGAAGCTCGAAATCGTAGTTTG
Organism: Lojkania enalia; assembly: GCA_010094045.1. Taxonomy (NCBI): domain Eukaryota; kingdom Fungi; phylum Ascomycota; class Dothideomycetes; order Pleosporales; genus Lojkania; species Lojkania enalia. Next base: position 125,988 of record ML986611.1, read on the forward strand.
ACCACCCGAATCTGTCAAGTCTATGCTGAAAGAAGGCACGGGCAAAGTCAAAGTCGAGAAGATGCTTGTCAAGCCAGGCGGTACGGTACAAGCTGGCGGGCATCTCGCGCTTCTCCGCAAAGCGTAATTCTATTTGCTCTTCAAGTTACCGTTTATGCCAATGGTTTCGCTCACTTCCTCTATAGAGCTTCATATACATAGTCCTAAACGTTGGTTAATACTCACCACTATTATATAATACCAACGATGTTCCGCATTGATCACGATCTCTCGTCCACATACACGAGCAATATTCTTCTACACTCCATAGCTCTTCGACTAGAATACTTTTAGCTCGTGCTTCTTAGTTCCTATTTTCCAGAATCTTGCATCTTTCATGTTGGCAAACTGCTAATATACTAGTATTCGTTTTGCATCATTAAATCTTTTTTGTTTTTTGGAAGACGCAACGAGCCTCCAACTTTCTCTATATTGTTATATCCTTAAAGCTTTAAGACCCATACCAAGGTAGAAATTAACTTGTTGATGCATTTCGGAGGATTAAGTTTTAGCTTACTACTCGAGGGCTCTATCTACTGGTAAGTCGAATGATTGTAGCGACGAGTGGCTGCTATAGCATGCTCAGCATCTACTTTAGAGTGATTCATCTCATAGTTGTTCTGAGCAATTAAAGTCTAGTCTCTAGGGTAAATTTCGTTTAATATTCCTCCCGTTCCTTTTAAACAGAACGGGAACAAGTGTCGCGTATAGGCAGCATTACTTGCTGAGACAAATATTGATGTATTGAAGGAGGGTAAGTGGCCTGCCTGGCTAGAGGATGGCAGTGGCCAGACTATATAGGCCTGATAAAACAGGCTAGCTATAATAGGATAAAAAACACGTGACAGCAAGCTATATGTGTGATATCCTGTAACTTTTAGTCTTCAAGAAATTCGGCACATGCGCTCTTCCCTCGTGCGTTTCTAGTAGCTTAGGTTAAGTCTGCAGTAGAATTGGCTACCACTCGTCGAAGTGTTCAAGCGTCTGAGTGGCATGGAGTGCTATTTGTATCGACATCTTTTACTAGCCGCCTATTACATTGAGGAAGCGGACTAAATATTTTCGTTTTGCCGGTCAACTTCATAAGCTCAATGACGTTATTCGGTTGGCTAGCTTTTCACTCGGCGAATGCTTGTTCGAGTGGCTCATATTGTGACTCAAAGATTTAAGTGGGGTTATGAATTACGAAACGCTCATAAACTAAAGACCAATGCCTTTTAATGGCTTTCGAGTCGTGAAACGCTCAGCGCTGATCTCTCGTTCAATCAATCGGGGGCCATAGAACTCAGGTACGCAAACACCATGCATTGCATTGAGCGAGCGGGACGTAATCATCGGAATACTCTCGTTTCTATATTATAGGTATGAAATCCCACTATTCATCTAGATCTCCCGAATGAGAAACAATAAAGAGACTACTTTTCGCTCTCTTTTCGCTCGGACCATTGCTTCAGAAGAGCCTGAAACATCGCCGAGTTATCACCTCCCTAGAAGAATATTTCATCAGATTCAAGTTTCGTCCCGGGGTCCGTTTAATGCTTACTCTATTGTCCACAGTAAGGTTAACACCATTCTCCTTGTCGTTTATCAACACGTTGTGGTTAATTCCCTGGATATTGAATATATCTTTCTGTGTTACGTTCTCAACGATGATCACTGTCTTTCCTTCTTCCTGATGTTATATGAGCTGCGAGATACTGTATGTTCCGAGAATAGGTCCAAATATAACTTACCTTAAGTTGTGCTTTACTTTTGTTGAAGTTGCTAATCATCTCCTTGATCTTACCTGTAACAAGCTTGTATCCAGCGTTTTCGACATTGGAAAATCTACACATCATCTGATGAGTGGCATTGATGCCAAATTGTTTGCATCCTGCTAGTGTCGCAGAATCGGCCGTCACGATGTGCCCGAGGTCTTTCTCAAAAACTTTGAAAAAGGTTCTTGTGGTCTTGATCTCTTCGAAAAAGCACGCTACCTGGATAGGCTTGAGGTCATTGGATGACAGTCGCTCCTCCAACAGACTGTGGAAGTCATTGCTAATTTTTTGGAGCTTTTCTGATCGCTTGTCAAGATCCCTGATTGTTTGGTCATTGGTGTCGCCGAACATCTTCAGGACCTTCCTTGCAATTTCCGCCACTGGTGCCTTATCGGAGCTTTTGAATGGAGTCCCAAAGAATACGGTACCGTATGTATGATTGATCACTTCTTGACCTTGGGCATCGGTTCCGTACTTGCCAACAAGGCTGTTCGCCACGACAAGTCCTCCAAGGGAATGTGCCACGAAAATAATTGGCCGCGTAGGCTAGATAAGTATTAGGTAGTTTCAAGGCAGGCGTATGACTTGAAGAAATATTCAAACAGTTTGTGTATCCCGTCTAACATTGCCAAACTTGAGTATCAAAGACGCTGAATGATGATCGATGCTTGTATGATTGATTGGCTCCGTGTTGATGCCATAGAACGTAACGAACTGGGTAGCGTATCCGAAGCTGAATATTCTTGAGTTTTTGATTGTTTCAGGGAGAAGATCTTGGGGCCAAAAGACAAGTTCGTCCGGGTTCTCTGGATCTTGTGCCTCCCAAGTTTTTCTTGGGTGACCACGAAGCCCATGGACGAATACGATGCTAGACCGTGGTAAATATCTTTCAAAAGCTAAAGAATAGATAAGTATACTCTACTACAGACTCATTTCCTCCATCATAGAGTAGATTGAGATCATCTGGGCTAATCTTGGGAGCCATTTTAGCCAGTTCTGAGTTCTGGGATCAAATGAGTACAGTAGAAAGTGAGCAATTTTTTTGCATCAGAGACTTGTTGAAGCTTAATAACTGATCAGACTGAGCTTCAAAACATTGCTCACCGGAAATGTCTAAGAGGGCTACAGCCGACCTGCAGGCCATGTGCGCCACACATCTCGCAATCAAAGCGGGGTTCCACTCGCCAATTACATGACAACATCCCGCTGCAGCCTCATGCACCTATATCTGAAAACAGCGATGCGTACCGGTGATGTCCGTATGTATACTTCGGCTCTCGTTTTTGAATGGCCGTATCGGTCCACGCCTCAACTCGCTGCGAGTGAACAGCCTACTACGCCCGCACGAAAGTGCAAGGGTAATTCAGCTAAATTACTAAGATGCAGAGAAACCCCGGTTCAGCTTGTGAACCTCATATTGCGGCATTTGCATAGGCTAGATCGCTATTGGCCCTCGATTCTGCACAATTCTCAACCCGCGCCTCCTAAATTGTTCCAGCTGAAAGTTGCAATGCCGAACATGCATATGCAATTCAATTCACTCTTGCCATACAGATTACTTATACTCATTAGTTTAGCGCCACTGTAATTGCTCTTATCGTCTGCCTTTTTTTTTTGGGCCTGGGCTGACATAGCCTCAGGGCCCTTTTCGCCAGGTCTAATAGTAAATTTTCAATACGCCTACACTGCAAAGCGATAGATGCCAATATTTTGGAGCCTCAACAGCCTTGACTTCAGCCGAGGTATCTTGAAGTCATGTCTTTAATACCCAATAGCGCGGAACAGTCTCATGGGGTTCGGAGCGGCAACGTTGACCAGACCAGTCAGTTCCATCACCAAAGCCCAAACATAGGAATTGCAATTGCCAAAGAAGGAGGAAAAATTGGTAAGAACTTCCTTATATGGTATTGATTTCTCGGCTAAACCTACCTAAGAGAACATTGTGAATATTAACGGTACGCTAATGGCTGGGTCACGTTCTCAACGACTTCCCCATGATCTTACAGCGATTTCTAGGTTCAACTGCACGCCCGAGGGGTCATTTTGTCCGCGCATACTCTACCAGGTTTCTCCATCACTTCACAGACAAGAATGGAGAGTTCGAAGCCATAAAGAGAACACTAGAGCTTACTGCGGATGACAGAAACCCGCCAGGCTGTGCGATATGGGGAATGACTGGCATTGGGAAGACATGGCTAGCGCACAAATATTTACAAGACACGTCCCAGGAGTTTTGCAAGATTTTTCTCAAGGCGTCTGACATGGAAACTCTACAAATAGATGTCAATCAGGCATTAATGCAAATGGGCTACGATAGGGCTGACGACGACTCTATTGACTCTGCCATTCGGACTTTCAAGAGCCGATTGGAAGAAGAATGTGCCAAGGAATATACGTGCAAGGGTTGGCTTCTCATTTTGGATGACGTGAGGGATGAGACGAAAACAAAGTCATGGGATCTCATTCAAGTGAAAGGAGGACAAGGCAGAGATCTCATCACGACACGATCCAGACCCATTGCGGAAGGACTCATGCATCTCCTCTATGGTTCGCACGTTCGGCGATGTCATGAAATACTACTTCCGAACCCAGGGTGGGCCGCTGAATTATTCTGTAAACTTTCTAATATCCCACACGAAGGAGAGCAAATGAATGCCATATACGACATCGTCAAGGCGGTCGGGTACCTGCCGTTGGCCTTAGAAATTGCTGCAATCAAAGCTAGAGAGGAGGGGATAGAATCTGTTTGGAATAAGAGACACGATGTAAGTGAACCCGTTGATCGCAGGCTATATGTCATTATAAGGCGTGCTGATTGCTGCATTCATTAATAAAAGGCCGTTAACTGGGGTAACCCTGCGTCTAATTATGAGTTCCATCGTCGATTCCAAGACAACAAAATCCTCAAGAATGCTTTTGACTTCCTATGGGATTTCAAGCATAGATCGAGTCAAGTCGAAGAGGTCCTTTTTGGCGAGCTTTCTGTTCTAGATCATAGTCATATAAGTATCGAGCTTTTAAAACAAAGACGCAGTGAGCAACGAAATTGGTGGTGGGCAAAACTCAATCCGCTTCAAATTCAGGAGGAGCAACAAATTGAAGATGTTGTTCGAAGGCTTGAAGAGTTATTGCTTCTGACTAGGGGATCAGCTGGAGGGAGGGCTTTTGTATGGATACACTCGCTTGTTCAGGTAATAAGCAGGGAAGAGATCTACAACGGCGAAACGTATAAGAATATTGAGGCTGCTGTTAACAGACTGGAAATTGCCCTGAAATATGGGAAGGAGAACCAATCTCAGGGAAGTATTATCCAAGTTGACGAGATTAGACGGCACATACAAGCGATCACTCACTGCATCAAGAGCCTGAAGAAACCACGGCACGGGTTACGAAAGCAGCAACTGAACTTACTCAACTTTCAAGAAGCCATCGTTGAGACACTTCTCGATCAAGGAAAATATAAAACCGCACGAGATGTTGCAGAAAACACGCTTGAATTACGATTACGTCTGCAAAGCGCTAATGATATCGATTATCTCCGCTGTCTAAACATCTACGCCACGACGCTCCATCGCTTGGGAAATTACAAAGCAGCCGAAGAGCACTCTAAGAAGGCTCTTGACTGTTTAGATCGGGAGATTGAGAAGATGAAATTGACATCTAGAACGAGAGCGCACGAAGAACTATTATTTGAGTGGCTCGCTTGCAAGGAGACTTACGCAGTTGTTCGATGCTATCAAGGGGAATATGCTGATTCTCTTGGCCATATGCAATATGTCGCGAGGGCAAAAGAACAACTATGGTCGACTGGCCATATAGAGATTCTCCGCAGCTATAGATATCTAGCTGTAATTCATCGCTATTGTGGAGAGTATGAAAAAGCGCAGAAATTTGGCGAACTAGCACATCACGGTATGGAAAAGCTATTGGGAGAGAAACATTTGGAAACTTTGGAAATTCTCAACTGCTACGCTTTGACGCTCCAAAAGCAAGGGAAGTATGACAAAGCTGAAGGACTGATTGAGAAGGTTCTGAGGCAGCGTAAGCGTAGCCTTGGCGCAGAACATCCCTCAACGCTTGAAAGCTGGAACAACTATGCATTGGTGCTAAGGGACCAAGGGAAATACGTGGATGCTGAAAAGCACGCCAGGCACGCTTTAGACTTCAGACAAAAAGTTATCGGCAACGAGCATCCGGATGTATGGGTCAGTCAAAGTACTCTTGCTCACATCTACTTGTGCCAAGGCAAATACAAAGAGGCTCGAGTTGAAGCCCAAAGCGCTTTTGCTCGGCAGGAAAAGATTCTAGGAAAGGACCATCCAGATACAATTACCACACTCTGCACCTTAGCGTCGATTACATATCATCTCGGCAGTTTTATCGAAGCCGACAGGATTTATCAAGACGTCTGCAGAGCTAGAAAGCGGACACTCCCCGGTGATCACCCAGATTTCCTACACGTTCATAGCATTCGAACGTGCGTCTACGCCCTTCTAGGTGATTACTCGAAAGCGGAAGAGAGATATACTAGGATACATAATAGGCAGCACGCAGTTTTAGGAGAAATGCACCCTAATACTTTGAGTAGCCTTAACGCACTTGCATTCGAGCGATTCAGATTGGGCCAATATGCTGACGCCGCGGAAACGGCTTGCATAGCTTGGACGGGATTGGAGGAGACTGTAGGACCTGAACATCCTCTAACTCTAGAAAGCCTTCATAATTACGCTATTATACTGCGGCATCAAGGCCTATATCAAGAGGCAGAAGACCTCAGCAAATGGGTGTATGAGTGGCGACTGGAAGAGTTGAAAGCAGATCATCCCAACACACTAGCTTCTCTTGATAGCTATGCAATGGCTCGGTTTCATACCGGTCACTTCCAAGAGGCCAAAGATTTATGTCTTGATGTACTCAAGAGGCGGCTAAGAGTGCTTGGCAATGACCACCCGGATACGCAAGAAAGTCTTGACAACCATGTGCTACTATCGATCAGTTGCAAAGAAGACGCAAGCTTGCCCATATATCAATCATTGGAATGGAAAAGCCATTTACCCGAAAATCACCCGAGTAAACTACTCAGCCGCTATAATTACATCGCAGGTCTCCTTGAGGAACAAGATTACGAGCAAGCAGAGGTGGAGAGCATGGATGTACTCGTGCGAAGGGGCCATGTTCTGGGTGATAATCACCCCCAGACTATAGCAAGCAAGCATCAACTTGGATGGATCTACGGAGAAGTCGGAAAATACCAAATGGCAGTGGAGATGCTATCGGAGGCATGGGAATGCAGAAAGAAAATATTAGGTGAACATCATCCGGACACACTGTCCTCATTTGACCAATATCGCTTGGCCGACTCGAGATTTCGCGAAAATGGTTTGTTCGTAGAAGTACCTAATATGGAGACTAGCGGGCAGGCGGAGAAAATATCAAAAAAGCCGATAAAACGAATCGTATCCAGAGCTCTCGTTAGGCGCAACTCTCAAGTAATCTCCAAGTCATTGAGAGAGCGAGCTTTGAAGAGGTTGGTCGGTCCGAATTCGAAAGGGCGAGACGAAGTTACTTTCTTTTACATTGAAGGACCTGACGCGGCAGCTGAATTATCCACTCGGTAAGGCAATGGTGATAGAGTTAAGCTGCTATTGGGGAAGTAAGCACATTCTTCAGATATTTAGCTCATTGCAATCTAGGCCATGACGTAACATGGAATAGTCGACTATCGCCAGCCTCATGCTAACTATAAAAGATTGGAACGAGAGGGCATCCACGAGTAGATCTATATTTTTCAGTGAGTCATCTTTCTCTCCACATGCCCTTCATTCTAATTTCCGACTCCACTATCGTAATAGAATTCGCGCCATCCACTGTTCTCACCCGCTTCTCCCCCATTCTTATACGTAGTGCCTCCAGAAGCACATTGGTCTATCTGAAGCTCACCCGCATGGTCGTCGCATCCTCTATTGTTACCTTTATCAGAATGGCAACGCTCTTTGCGCTTACAATATCGAGATCGCTCTGATATTAAAGCAAGACTTATTGGATTTGTAAGTTGGGATATTAGCGCCACAATAGTGGGTATAATCCCAACCGGGGCAACTGTAGGGGGTTTCGTCGTCGGGAAGCTGTCAGCATGTCGATCCACTGTCATACTTGCAAACGGTCGCACCATCGTCAGCAGCGTAAAGTAGAGGATTTAAAGAGGCCGTCGGAAATTGAACAGGCGAGTTGAGTGTCGTATTTGACTGCTCAATTTCTGGGGGAGCTTTCCAAATTGGCGGAGATGGAATTGGTTAGAGCGAAAAGTCTACTGTGTGAAAGACGCATGCAGGAATTTTTGCCCGTAGAAACAATAGGAAAATGTCTGTATACGGAAAATTCAACTTCTAAAGCAGACCGACCAATAATAATAGCATAGGCCGAAGTTCTAGCTTCTAAAAGGATACGACAAATTGTATGAAGAATTGCCAGCTTCTAAAGGATACCACGCGAAAATTGATGGCTCAGTTTTTCTTCCCAAAATAAAAATTCATTATATATTAAAACTCCTTAATTAAAGCGAAAGAAAAGCCTTGTCATGTTCGAGCCTTCGGAGTCCATAACTTGCTATCCTCGGACTTCACTTAAGACAGCGCTCCTGCTCCAAAATCCAGCCAGTCAGCAATACCAAAGTGGTCCGCTTCTAAAAACTAGAATCCGCTTTGTCAATACTAGGGCCAGTCTAAAATTGCGAAGCGAACCGAAGGAAGTCGAAACATTGTGCGACTAAAAATCGGAAACCCCAGCACTAATGTCCGGCCTCTTTTCCCCATCTATCAGCTCGTGGTAGACATGTTCGGGCATCGTGCGTTCAAAAGTTGTATTATCTACCTTCCATAAGAAGGATATTATTCCCAAAGGGAATCTCTCACCTGGAAATGATTGTGGTAGAATATCATGGCCGATACTCCTTCGAGGCTCTGGTTTCCATAACTGAATAAAATAGATGCATATGTTGGAGCATCGTGTCTCTTAAAAGTTACAAGTTACCACAGTTATGTCAGGGATTCTATTTCTAGTAAGGGTATGCCTCTCGGAAAATGTCTCTTGTTAAGTACCAAGGCTACCTATGTTATTGAAGCGTCTTCCTTCTAAAAACCTATGCATTCAAGAAAACTAACGGAGCACCGCGTTCTACAGATCTAGGGGAGCAAGGATAATGTCCGCGGTGCAGTATCGACATCATCCTTCGAAGCTCTCGTTTCTACAAAACAACGCCGTTCAGAGATATGTCTGACCGTCATGTGTCTACAAAATTCTGCGTCGTACAACATTTTGAAGCGGTTTTAAAAGCATACGATCCAGTCGGCGCGACTAATGAGCATATTAAACCATCAGTTTCCACAAAATGGATATACTCGGACTGATGTCGAAGCTCCCGCCTCTAAAAACCCGATAATGTGCGGAGCATGTCGGAGCACAGTGCTCCCCTAAGACACACTCTTACCACTTCACATGGAGACCCCAACTTCCGAAACCGCCATACCACGAAAAAAACGAAAATGTTTTTTCTCGAGCAGTAAAATTAATCATCTTAAGGCTTCGCGTCCAAAACCCGACAAACCCTCAGAGCATGTCGGAACCTGTGTCTAAAATCTACATTTTCCAGTCCATATTAACGTATTTCACAAGCGAGTCGCCCACCCAAGCGAGTCGCCCACTTTTGCCAAGAAGTCATACCCTACCTACTTACAACGCGATGCAGCAACTACCTCAACCTTAATCAATCTATCAAGAAGGTCAGGTATTACTGGCTATCTTAGCTATCAATTAAGATCAAATTCAGAGCGTACGAAGCGCTGCAGCTACTTATAGTATCCCCTAAACGATGCTTAGAGACCGACGCGCTAGTAAACCTTTACGACGCGATTGCGAGCCCAATTTAAAGAAGCTTACGAAGCTAGAAGAATCAACTATAATACAGCATATACTAGACCTATTATCTCGTGGATACCCTCCTATAATTAATAGTATACGAGATATGGCCAACCATTTACTTAGAGCTCGCTCTATAGACCAGGTTGGCAAAAACTAGCCAACAAACTTTATTAATCGCATTCCTAAGCTTAAAACATGCTTCTATCGAAAATATAACTATTAAAGAGCTCTCTATAAGGATTCTAAAGTTATTAGTAGCTAGTTTAACCTAGTATATAATACTAAAGTAAAGTATAGTATTACTAATAATAATATCTATAATTTCAACAAAACAGGCTTCTAGATAAATATTATATCTACTAGTAAGGTAGTTACTAGTACTAAACTATTAGCTAGTCGACTAAAATTACTGCAGCTAGACGATTATAAGTAGATAATAGTTATTTAGGCTATTAGCGCTCGCGGTAATACTATTCTACTATTTATTATCTTTACTAGCAAGCAGCACCTCTCTATATAATATTAGAGCGATAATATACCACCTAGAAGAGTAATCGTACTAAGTAATAGTAGATAGATAAATAATAAGCTTATAATTAAATAGCTAGAGTGTTTTAATTAGTATATAAAGTAGTATATAGTAGGTGCTTATCGTCTACTAGTTATTAATAGCTATAAGAGCTATAAGTCTATTAAGTTTCAACTGCTCTATAAAGAGAAGGATATTATTCTATTATATATACTGGTATATTTATCGCATTTATTATAGCTTTTAGATATAGGCTACTTCTCGCTATTAAAGAAAGTATATAGGTATAAGATTGATAAGCTTATATAAGCTAGTATCTACTATATTATAAAGCTTAACTTTCTACTAACCTTTTATATAGTATATTAGTACTCTATTACTAAGGCTAATATATACGCAAGCTTTTAAGGTACTAGTCTAATACTATATAATTCTAATATAATACTATTAAAGTTTAATATTAAGCTTCGTACTCTATTACTACTACTAGTAGCTAGTTACTTCTAGGAGTTAAAAATACTAACTAATACTGTTAAACTAGAGTCTTAAATAATACTAATTTAAAACCGTATTACTAGGTATTAGAATAGCTTACCTACTATAATTAATAATTCTCTTAATTTACTTACTAAAGGTATTATATAGATAGCTTATTTATGCGTACTATTTTAGTATTAGGTTAGTTAGCTTTAAGAAGTAAATAAGGCTCTATCGCAGCGTAAAAAGCGATTAAAAAAGGTTCTATAGAAGTAAGGTAGTTTTACTAAGGCTGAAGCTGCTAAGATAGCTGCTTAAAAGAAGGTAGATAAGTAGTTAGAAGATAAAGTACACGTAGGTAGGAAGCGTAGAAGAGTAGATATACTATACTAGAAGTACTATAGCCGCTGCAGCAAGTCTAGATATAATACTAGAACTTATATAGTAGTAGATAAATAGTATATCTATCCCCTATTAAATTATTATAATAATATCTATAGGTATTATCACGATGCACGCTTCTAAATATAGAGATAGCTAATAAGGTGGGCGATTTATTTAGGTAAGTAACTTGCTTATAAAATACGTTATATATAAAGTTTTTTTATTTAATATATAGTTATATATTTTATAACAGCATAGATAAGATAATAGGTCTAAATGCGGTATAAATCTACTTAGAGGTATATAGGAGTGTATGGGGATTAGGGACCTAGGAATTCTATTAACACCTATAGGCCTTATACGAAAGGATATAGAAGAACTACTAAGCTACTTATAAGGGAGTGTGCAACTATATACGGAAGGGAAAAGAGGCGGAGCTAGGGGTAGGATAAGATAAGCGAAAAGCTTTAGGATAAGGTTGTATATAAAGCTTTTCGTGGAACGATTTCTTCGCATCGTTACATATTTTAGCTTATAAAATTTTCATAGATATATTTACTATCTAAAAGATTCGACTTACTATACGAATGCTAGTCTTAAAATCAAGTTTCTTTAGAGGAAAGGGTGATAATAAAAAATTAGCAGCATGTTAATTAACTCTACCCCACTTCAAGCTTTATATCTAACTTAACTTCTCAGCTGATTTAGGAGAAATTTCCCATATCCCAGCGTGTGTAAATTGCTTGCTAATTTCGGATCTAAAATGCATATAAGGCCTATTTTATGGTAGAAGTTAAATAAATGGAACAAGTGCTGTTTTATTTTACTCTCCAGCCTTGGAAGCATTGGAAATATACTTATAATCGAGGCCAATATCACGAAGTTATAGTAAAATTGGCTTCAAAGTCCAAAGAATATACACGAATAAAATATAGTTGTTATGGGGATTTTGGTAAGTCTACCGAGCTGTATCGGATATCGTCGTACGATATCACGCTCGATATCTCGCTGGATATCAGCTGATATACCCCTTTTCCGTGTACATAAATATGGCCTGCTAGCCATCTTCAATCAGTTAGTTCAGTTCCTCATCTCCCTCCCTGAGACAAGATTCGCCCCTCACCACAATATTTATGGTTCATTTGAGTCTAAAATTAAGACTATATATGCCATTCCGACGGTTCTTCATTCCGAGCCAATCTCTGTCTTTGACTGAAATGTACAATAAAGTAGTCTGAAAGAGAATAATTAAAGATCTTGAGCTTCTAGGCTAAAATTTTCATAACCATCGCACATAGGCGTGTATAATAGTAAACCTATTGATATTTTGACGGTAGCGGCCTGCGACTGGATCTGAAATGCTATATTCGCTTGCTCGAATCAATACTAAAACGATGAATTGGATCAAGCCTTGTTCTACAAAACACCAAGCCATCGTCAATAAAAAGTATATTCATGCCACTATGCGGACTTGCTATTCTATAGTAAATTCGAACACTCTTATTCATTTTCAATCTCGTTCTCTGTCTCGCACGCTGAAAATTTGGAACTTAAGATTGGGCTACGAGCTTGTACCACAATATAAAGGAACAGAGAAAGATAGCTAGTGGAAGTCCAATTAAGAACCTTGGCTATTTGATAATTTTCATAAGTAAAATTACCCGGGATAGAAAGGTCCGGAGAATCCGCACAATGCTGAAAATCCTGTACTTCTATAGCGACTGGATATACCAATTCAAGGTTCGTTAAAAAGTAAAGTATATCGAGCGGTATGGAGCTGCGGAGTTTGGCCCTGCAGACCTATCAAGAGATATGGTAGGCTTAGTATAAGAACACTTGTATGGGAAATACTTTCTCTCTTTGTGCCCATGAGTTCGTAGTATAAGATTTTTTGATCAGTAATATACGTTCATGATAAACTACGGTAGTCAGATGCGTCATTGGCTTAAATCTCCCAGCATTCTAGACAAAGATACTGGGCACGACTACTTTTTGAATAGTCACACCGGAGTTTTAGAATTGATGTTGAGTAGTGCAAATAGAATCTTGCGTAAGTGGTTCTTCAGATGCTTGCAAGAAAGAGCAATCTGAGGCTTCGAGAACATTCTATCAGACGGCACCGTACAACATGCTTTGATCACGCAAAAGGAATTGTTTGCCTAAATGAAGTTATACCATATATACGGAAAGTGAATCAAACTATTTCACAATTTCGCTGCCTTCTCTGTATTTAGCTTCGCTTCAATCGGCGCCAGCATCGCCTTCATAGCCGCTGCAGCATTCAGCTCTTGCCCAGTTCCATTTCCGGTCGGGGGCGGGATATTCCATTCAGGAAGGATCCTCGATCCAGCCATCGACAACTCCATAATCGTCCCGCAGGGATGTTCCTTCTTCTGAATCAAATCTAGCATGTGGGTAGCAACCTGATCTGCAGAGAGCGCTTTTTCCTCCGCAAAAGAGAACTGGGTGATCTTATCGGCGGTGAAGAGGGGCGTATTGACAAGCGCAGGACAGATTGTTGTGACTTTGACACCGGTGAATGATTCTGTGTCTTTGACAGACTTTGTGAAGCCTACAATGGCATGCTTCGTTGCACAATATAGCGGAGCGGCAATGCTCCCCGCAATACCTGCTATTGATGCCTGTGTCCTTTAGCATCTTTAAATGCAATGGGATTTGGTCATACGACGTTGGTGTTTACTTGCAAAATGGGTACTCACAATGATACAGACACTCGCCCTCTTTCCCCTCCCAAGACTCTTCTTGATCGCCATCCTCGTCAATTTAATTGGGTGGCTAACGTTGACTTCTACTTGTTTATATGACTCTGTTTCGGTGTCGAGCCAGAAATTTGAAAATGGCGGTTCAAACAATCCAGCGCAAATACCATAGGCATCAGGCACGTCGTTCCACTTCTTCTCGCACGCTTCGAACATCCTATCGAAGTCCGACCATTTTGTGACATCAGATTGGACGTAGATTATGTTCAATTTGTCCTTTGCGAATGCGTCATAATCGGGTGTGGTTCGGAGGTCAGCGACAAGTATTTTAGCCCCTAGGGCGTGGCATTGTTGTGTTAACGAGAGCCCAATACCTTCGGATCATTAGTGTGTGGTGTGTAGCAATTACAACTCATGATTTATCCTACCAGACGCGCCGCCCGTGATAAGAATGATCTTGTCTTTCAGGGGAATGTCTATGGATGCCATTCTAGACTTTTACTTTCCAATATACAAAAGGGAGTAGTAATTATGTGATGCGAGGCCTTGGTGTGAGGGCGTGTGATTATCGGTGTGCATAGTTATAGCTAGTCGGGTAAGTAGTCCCGAGAGGCCGAGAGGACTCGTTGGCGGGTAACGAAGTGGGGTGTGGAGAATGGAGAGCCGAATATCTAGATGTATAAAGCCCCTTTTATTGATAAATGAGCAGTCATTTTAATATGCCGTGTGTCTCAATGGTTTCGCACCAGCGTGATTATTTACTAGACAATAGGAATGCAATGACAAAGGGCACCTCGCTATTTCAATTAGGTTAGCTCGCTTATTTATACCTTCACACTGCAAGTATTTCGCACGAGTTAATATTGAGATGGAGAAGTTCCGCTAGAAATCCCTGCTATGCTTCTCCACGATTTCCCCATCTTCAATAACGATATATTCCACCCCGATGGTTACTGCAATTGTGTCCATATCGATCAAATTCTTCTCATCTGGCTGTATAACCTGCTGATAATATTGATCTAGGAAGGCTGCCTCAAAATCTTCGTACTTCTTCACCCAGAAATCACCCATACCATCATAAGCTAGAAGGGTACGGCCTGTCGCCTCGAACATATTCTTGCCGAGAGCTTTGTATTCGGACGTGGTATGATACTATTTTAGAGGGATTAGTTTAGGCGCAGAAAAGGGGCCGAGGGAGGCGTACTTGAGAGTATTTGATGATCCCATTGCGCTGAAGCCAATCTGTAGCTAGAGGTCCATGCTTATACGCCCAATATTTGTTGAATTCGTCTTCGGTGGTGCCTTGCCTACGGTTCACGCAGACAGTAACACGGACTAGAGGTTCAGTGCTCATGTTGAAATATGTTGATTAAGCCCTTTAAGTCTGCTTAGGAAACGAATAATCGATGATTATAAAGAGACAAAGCTTGATCGGAAACATCGAGCTAAACTGAACTCAAACATCTCCCCGCTACGGATAAGTGCAGGCATTTCTAGCTTCGGGGCCCGCTTCGGCTCCTCATACATAACTCCTTGCCGTTACTTGGTACGAGCGTTTTCCGAACGTGTGGTGGAGTACGTACATGTGATCGGAATCGGAGTCGGAGCAGGGCTTGGGAGATGAAATAACTTCCGGGGTTGACGTACATCTACGGCCCCATTCTTAGTGCCTAACGCCAAAAGCTACAATAGAAGAGAAACAAAATATATTAAAATGATAAGAGATTTATTAATACACATTGTTTTGCACGAGGCTATATACTTAGATATTCATTCTAGAAACGACGACCAATAACCAAGAAAAGCTCGTGGCGTTGGAGGCATCGATCAAAACAATGGGTGATTTGAATAATATTGCCGGAGAAGAGTATGTCAGACGACTAGCAATACCATCCACCATCAATAGGCATTGCATTGCCAGTGATAAACGACGCGTTGTCGGATATCAAAAATTCAAGAAGTGGTGGTACCTCCGCTGGAGCTGCTGCTCGGTTTAGCGCAAGAAAACTTGTGTCCATCTTTGCCCCTCTAGTTGCAGCAGACTCCCTAAGCATTGGAGTATCGATCGGCCCCGCTATCAAAGGTTAGATTTCAGCTACGGCAAGCTCAGGACGTCCAAAACTTACGGCAGAAGCAATTTACCCTGATGTGCCGTGGTCCCAGCTCTTTTGCAGCAGCTCTCGTCATACCCACCACAGCGTGTTTACTAGCTACATACGCGATCTTCTCCTTAGACCCAACGAGACCAAGAATACTAGCGGCATTGACTATGGAGCCGCCTTCATTGAAGCATGGAATTTGCGCCCGCAAACAATTCAGCAAGCCTTTTGCGTTGACACTGAAAACAAAGTCCCAGTCCGCATCATCAATATCTTGTATCTGCGCAAGGTTGTTCTGTTTTCCAAGAACACCAGCAAGATTGGCAGCGCCGTCGAGTTTGCCGAATTTTAATACCGTAGCTGCAATCCAATCTTCGACCTGCTTGCGATTGCTAACGTCCACAACCGTTGCTATGACTTGAGCGCCCGACTTCCGAAGCTCTGCTTCAAGTTCTCTAAGAGGCTTTTCTTGGACGTCAGCGAGAGATAGCTTGGCGCGTTTACTTGCGAAAAGTCGGGAGGTTTCGAGGCCCATGCCGGAGGCAGCGCCCGTGATGACAATGACTTTATCCTTGATTGACATCTTGTCGAAGATGACCTAATGGTAAGGAAGGTATGGCAACTTTTAGAAGAGAGAAATGCACTATTAACATAACGTAAGACGAAGATGGAATCAACTTATACTTCTACTGGTATTTTCTACAATCTTTCGCGGGGGTTTACTAATAGTGGCGCTGGGGACACCAGCTCCAATTCCTCCATCATCGGAATGCATACCGAGACTCCGAGCCTTAGGGGACAGGTGGAATGGGCATGGAGGATGGAAATGAGGATGATGTTCTCCGGAGAGCGTACCGATCGGAGTCGGAGGCTTGGCGTTAACTTACCTCTACGACGCGTGCGGAAGACCAACATCCTCAACGCCTCCGATCCGACTTCTACTCCAGGACCCCTACCCCTCCTCTGAACGACAGCTAGCTCTCGGATGACAAGAGTGCCTACAGCAATGGAGGTACAACAGGTTGCTTGGTTCCTAAATTTTCTGCCCCCTTCACAGCGCCTCCCAAGGAATACCCCTATACCTCCCACTAACTGTTGACGATGTCATTCCTCTCGAATATGCCCGCGCGACTTACAATCGCCCATTCCAATGGCAATCCTAATAACGGATCCCATATCAGCGGCACTAATCGCGCTGTTCGCATAGCTGGAGCGTCTGGTGGCTTCTCTGATCGACAACGCGCCATCAGCTCCCTTGCAAGGCTCGATGTTGACATTATTGTTGGGGACTGGCTCTCGGAGTGCACAATGACCCTACACGGGGCGCAGAAAATGGAGAATGAGAAGCTTCGGGCTGAGGGCAGGCTCATGGAACAGCCCGCTGGTCTCTTCGACCCTACCTTCATCGAAAATCTCTCGCCCGCCCTCCCAGATATCGCTCGAAAGAGCATCAAGGTCGCGGTCAATGCCGGAGCATGCGATGCTAAGCTACTCGCGAGGACGGTCGAAAACGAAGTTAAAAGGCGGGGCCTAGATCTTAAGGTTGCTTATGTCGAGGGGGACGAGGTCACCGACGTTGTCAATCGGCTCATCAAAGGCGGCGAGAAGTTCACAAGCTTAATGACGGGAAAAGATTTGAAGGACTGGGAATACACACCAATCTACGCGCAATGCTATCTTGGTGGAGCTGGCATTGCAGAAGCCCTTAAGAATGGCGCCGATATCGTGGTATGCGGCCGCGTTGCTGACGCTGCCCCGGCTGTGGGAGGTGAGCTGGAATTACCTCCACGATGTTTTCTAGGGATGCTAACAGTGCATAGCTGGGATGTGGTGGCACGACTGGAACAGAGACAAGGATTTCGATGCAATTGCCGGGGGCTTGATCTGCGGTCATCTCATCGAATGTTCAGCCTACGTGACGGGTGGATATTTCTTTGGTTTCAAACGCCTAATGGATGGGTGCGCAAACCTCGGCTTTCCTATTGCCGAGCTCTTTGCAGATGGACATTGTGCGATCAATAAGGAACCCGATACTGGAGGGAAGGTAAGCTTATCAACCTCTATATCTATGAAATCATTTACTAACGCCGACTCAGGTTTCAATCGGGACAGTAGCTAGTCAACTTCTGTACGAAATCCAAGGCCCGCTCTACTATGGTTCCGATGTTACCGCAAATATCGAAGGCGTCGTGATGACCGAAGAAGGCAATGATCGTGTACTCGTCACTGGCGTCAGGGGCCTTCCACCCCGACAACTACCAAAGTTGGCATGACAGCAATTGGTGGCTATCAAGCCGAATTTCACGTCTACATCTGCGGACTGGATCTTGAAGCCAAGGCAGAATGGGTTGAGAAGCAGATTCGCCACTCCGCGGGAGACGCCGCCAAAGAACTCTCCTGCTCCAAATTCTCACTCAACGGATACTGCCCGGACAATCCGAGAAACCAAGATGTTGCCACATGTGATCTCCGAATCTTCGTTCAAACGAAGAATAAGAAACTTGTCGACAAGTCCACGCTTGACGTGCCTGGTTTCAATCGGTGGTGCATGGATAATGGCCTTCAAGGCTGTCCAGGTTGGACACTCGGTAATGACCAGCGCCAGTCAGAAGGCAAAATTTATTATGAGTATTACGTATCTTTGCTTCCCCAGTCTGAGGTTCAGCACCGTGTCGTCTTTCCTTGGCTCGGCGGCAATACACTCGATGTAAAGCCGTGCGCAAACATGAAAGTCTATCCACGAGATCAGCCCAGCTACGAAACAAGCAATCCAGTTAACCTCAAAAGTTTCGGCCCTACTACGCGGGGACCCATGGGATGGGTAGTCGGTGGACGATCGGGTGATAAAGCGTCAGATGCCAACGTTGGTTTTATGTCCGTCATGACGATGAATGGGACTGGCTTAGATCACTGCTCACGATTCCAAAAATCCAGTATCTGCTTGACGAGGAGTACAAGGGTGGTAAGATTGAGCGCTTTGAGATACCTGGCATCAGGGCTGTCCATTTCCTGCTCAGAGACCACCTTGACCGCGGCTTCAACTCAACAAGCACTTACGATACATTGGGTAAGAATGTGTGTGAGTATCTGCGAAGTAAGTGGGTTGATATCCCGAACAAGTTTCTGGCTCGGGGGAGGTTTTGAACTGGCTTTAAACGTCACTTTAGTCAGATCTCGATAATTTCCCATTTATGCAGTCAAATCTCAAGTGAACGTATGGTCGCTCGCAGTTGACAGCTTTCCGATAATTTCCATAGGCCAGTGCAGTTACTGGCTTCAGCCGCTTAACCTTTTCCTGCTCGATCCCGGTGCCCCGCATTCTTAAATTTTTGGCTTCTTACCTTAACACTAGGGCGTCCGCGCTAACGAATGCTTTGCCGAATAATATCTTCCTTCTAAGATACCACCTACTTCTTCATAGTGTTATAGCACTTGTAGCACTACGTCTCGTCATGGTAGCGACTTCTTCAGCCGAGAAAGATTTCTCTGCCAGATGCAGACGGCGAGCCTCCTTAGCTTGTCTGTCGTGTCGAAAAAGTCGCATTAGGGTATGCTAACAATACTGCGCTCAATGAAATAGCTAATACTAGTAGTGCAAGGTGGAGCCAGGCCAAAACGCCTGTACACAGTGTCGTCAGAGCAGGGCAGAGTGCACGTTCGACCCAAAAGATGGACGCAAGAAGTGAGGAGGCTGCTCTTGCTATCTCGATACTTTTTAACATTAGAGCAGTCGAGCCAACTCGAAAGCAGCAGCAAACGAGCTAAGCAGGCGTATTCAACAACTAGAAAGTCTTTTGAGAGACACTAGTCGAGGACGGGCGCTGCCTCCATCCCCACCAAACGCAGCGCCGAAGGAGCATCATCAATTGGCCATAGAAACAGATTCAGATTCTCAGTCCAACTTCACATCCTGCTACGATGAGGAGACTCTTCCTTGTCCGGGGCTATCTCACCATCCACCTATACCCCAGCAGGACTATTTCTCAGCTCACAACAATGCTATTCTGAGAAGACTCATTCCTCGGCCGGTGAAGTTCGATATGGCTTCTGGACGAGTCCGGTTCTTTGGCCCTACAACCAATATGCATCTCCTCTCGCGCTCAATGTTAGATCCAGGGAAGTCAACTGAGACGTACTGGCCAATTTCAGCCTTGGTGAGAGACTTGTCTCCAGAGACACATGACTATCTAATTGATTTGTTCTTCGATTGCCACAACTCCAATGTTCATATAGTCCATAAATGGGCTTTTCTAGAGGATCTTAAGAGTGGTGACACTCAATTCTATTCAAACTTCCTTCATATGTGCATGCTTGCCGAAGGCTGGCGATACGCAGACCGCACAAGACCAGACATAAAAAGACTTGCTTGTCCAGGCCCCGACTCGTCAACATTCCACACTAAGGCCAGGAAAATGGCAGAATTGGAGTTGACCAAACCTGGAGGAATTCCGTCAATTCAAGCATTCTCCCTGCTAGGAGACCTCGAGGCAGGCACAGGACGCGACGATACAGGATGGATGTTCGCGGGAATGGCCTTTAGATTACTCTTCGACGTGGGACTGCACGTTGATCCCTCTGAACTCCGTCTCGCCGAGCGAGAGGTCCAAATCCGGCATATGGTCCTTTGGGCATGCGTCATGAATGACGCCTATTGGGCTCTTTACCTTGGTCGACCTACTATGCTCAAGGCATCTGACATTGCACCGGCTTGTTTGAACAAAGATTTCGACCGTCTTATATATAGCCAATCTCGCACTTATGTATATGGAAAAACAATCGAGACGCGAATATATGAAGCCTTATTGCAGCTCATGGATTTACTAGGACCATTGTGCGAGACGAGGAATGCAAGCAAGAGCCTAAAACCAACCGATGCACAACTTAAGATTGCCACACTTGACCAACAACTAAATATATGGCATATTAATTTACCTGAGACGCTTCGTTGGAGTTCGGAGAATGTTTTGAAGGCTCCCGCTTCCTTCTATCTACTTCAGTGAGTGCATACCCTCTTCGGCAGACAGAACCTGTAATCTAATAGCATTCACAGCACCCAATACCACACTGCACTTATTCTACTTCATCGCACCTTCACTACTCACTCGACAGATCCCCAGGACACAGCTCATCACAACGAATCAATTCACTTCAGCTCCCTATGCAGGCATACTTGTGTATCGAATGCCGTTCAGGTGGCAGAAATCATCTCAATGTACCGCAAACGTTTTCCCATCAAACGCATGTTCGTTACCGGGCTCCAACATATTGGGACCGCAGCAACCTCAATAATGGCCGAAATCAGTATGATTCATAGTGAACAACAGTCTTTGGAGCGGGAACGGCTGGTAAAGCACTTGGCCGATCTCAAGATGTCCCTGGAAGAAATGAGCAACATGTACCAGCCAGCGAAATTGATGACCTCAGTCGTTGAACACTTCATCCGCGATCACGGCAACATGATGGGTGATCATATCGCGACTACAGAAACAGATACCGCAAACCCGCTCTCAGAACTTTCTTCGTCCTCGTCCTCTTCTTCCCAGCAAGCCTGGATAATGCCAATTATAGCAAATGACACAAACCCAAGCACATCAATGCCCTCCAACTCTAGGTCTCCTTTCCTCTCGCCAGCTCGTCTACAAATGGAAGAAACGGCAACGCAACTCCATGCCGCCCAGAACCGCCAGCCATCTTTTAATTCCGCAGAGGGGTTGCCATTCCTACCGTCAACCTGGTTCGACGAGATGAATTGGGAAGAGGATGATACTGACTTTTTAAATCTTGTAGGTTTGAAGGAACTACAGGCTTTAAGAGGTGGAGATTTGATGGGTAATGGGCTTGGGATGAATGGTCTTGCAGAAGGTGGGGCGATTTGATTCTTGGGAC
Organism: Lojkania enalia; assembly: GCA_010094045.1. Lineage (NCBI taxonomy): Eukaryota > Fungi > Ascomycota > Dothideomycetes > Pleosporales > Lojkania > Lojkania enalia. The sequence goes on from ML986611.1 coordinate 147,796, forward strand.
TCGGGAGTTGATTTGATATTCTGTTCCTAATAAAGTTACATTGGTGTGCGGAAAACATTCGGATTCGTGGTTGGTGGGACGATGTAGATAATAGGGACTGGGCCTTGCGATAAATAGAATTCAAAATCAGCACCGCAGAAAGAAGCTTCTAGGCATGTCTTGTATCATTATTTCTAATTTTCTACATGCTCATTATTTTCCGATGCATTACTAGTCTTCGATTCATCTTAATAGTCACCAATAATGCCGACACGTTCGCGCGTATCTTATTGTGGGCTTGAAGTGTTCGGCACTTCTACCACAATAATAAAAACCACCCAGGCCTTAGTTTGCCAAATCACAGTCCCACAGAGGTTGGATGACGCCATTGAACTCAAAACCCTGCGCCCAGAATTTGACTATCTGCCTCTTCTACATCCTAAGTTGAAGGATAACACAGGGCATGATGCTCTACCGCAACGACGAGAGAGGAAACCTGGGTTGAAGGAGGAAACAAAGGTGGAGGAGTTCCTTGCTCAGCAGTATTTCGACCGTAGCTCATTCAGCTCGCCATAGCAAGACATCATACAACTCATTTCAATTTTGGTAACGATGTCCCTATGAGTTTCGGCCTCGCGAGAATTTTGTGGAACCTTTGTCCTATAGAATCCCCGTATCGCTGGGCATTTCAGGAGTAATTGATAGTTTGGCGTGGGGTAAATTATGTATAAACTTATATGTAGCCAGAAGAAGGTATAGACGCGACTCGTTGTACGTACACAACATCTAAGCTGGAAGATTTCAATCGACCTATAAATAATACCTAACAACTTCATACGTTATCAGTCTAATAAGAATTTTTTCATGTCACCCTCTATTTTTATCTTTTATCGCGCACTTCATCCTTTGTGGAATCGTTATGGAGTTATCTATTAACCTCCTTGCTTTCCAGCTTAGTACTTATATCCACAAGACGAAGCTTCTCTTTAGCCGATATGTCCATTTTACCCTCATGATATTCCTTGAATATACCCCCATAGTGTATTCATAAAGCTGTCACTCGAAAAGGTTGCAACAGAGTCTAGGTTATCTGTTCTGTCGACATTTTACGTTGCCTATAGATCATCTCTATCACGACAAGAAACACAATCTTGTTCTTGACTCTACTTTTGAACCCTGCATATACTAAACGGATAAGATCTTATCAGCGCATCGCCAACATCATTCTAATTTCTTTTTCCTTTTCATTTTTCTTTTTTCTTTTTTCAGATGACGCATTACATTGTGAAGAATACCTCAATAGCATCTAGGCTCTCAGTTCCCGGGGCACGCACACTATTTCATATCCAGAATTCTTTTTACCGTCCGAGAATAAAGCTATCAGTTTCTCCAGGTAACCCTTCTAAAGCCCTTATATATCCTAGAATTCACTCTTTTAGACACTACGTTCACATCGCTCCTTTTCGCACTATTTCACTCCAACAATCAATTCATCCTCAACTCTCCGTCTTCAGACCCATTTCATAAAGCTATTCCACTCTTTCGACACTGGCAATATTCAAACATAATGTCGGAGTTCGTATCATTTTAGGGGTAAAGTATACTTATCGGCACTCGCTCTCGTCTTTCTAATTGTGGTGAAAGGCGAATCTTGTCTCAGGGAGGAAGATGAGGAACTGAACTGCTTGATTGAAGATGGCCAGCGGGCCATATTTATGTACACGGAAAATGGGTATATCAGCTGATATCCAGCGTGACATCGACCGTGATATCGTACGACGATATCTGATACGGCTCGGCAGACTAGCCAGAATCCCCATAACACTAATCTACAGATGCTGTTTCAATAGTTGTTTTTTCACCTGAACTATATCAACTATAAATATAATAATATCGTCTTTTTAGTCCCGAATAGAGATATATCGTTTTAAGTTATTTAATTCTTCTTAAACTCCACATGGTAGGTTCACACCATTTGTTTAGACACCTTAGCCTACACCGCAAAAGTCTCGATATCTTGTCTTTAGTCGAGCAAGTGAGAAATTTGGGGACATTTAGTTATATTCTAGAAATATCAATTTCTTAAGATTATGCTTGGCGTTAGATATCACACTCCTACTATGTACACTTTACGAACTATATTTCAGTCCCAAAGCAATTTAAAAATCGGGGTACAATATTACTAAACTATAGAGAGCTTTTTAGACGCCGCGTGTATACAGAATACTTTCTTAACCGTCTTATTTTTAATCCTGCATGTAAAATACTGGTCGGTCTTAATACGATTGGGAGCCCTATATACACTTAGTAACTGCTTTATAGAAGAAACTTAACTATTCTCACATGACTCCTTGCTGAATCGCTTTTTAGTCCCGCTCGCCAGCTATAAATCAACTTCGTAAATAAATATACAACACTATCTCCCCTTCAATAACTCTTTTATTAAGCGCCGTCAATATTATTCGCCATACGCTTGATTTTTAGCCTCACGTGAAACCTATAGCTCCGTCTCTTAATTTCCTAAAAAAGTTTCCGTAACCTGATAGTCAAGTTATATTAAATTAGACAAAGCATAGCTATAAAATGTGCCTAATTGGTATTATTTTATACCTAGTTCGCAAACCATTAATTTACATTTCAGCTGCTTGTAGACTACTCATTACCCTACGGCTCTGTCACTTTCAAAGCCAAGAAAATTTAGAGATCTAGCCTTACTATTTACATCCCTTCCTTTTAGTCCTAACGCATGATCTATATAGACTTTCGCGGTATCCTTGTAGGTCTCCTCCCTACTTACCCAAAGGATTCTGGTTTTTTTTTTTGGGGGGGGGGAATTATAGGTACATATATCCAACGTGACTCTTTACATGCTCTTTTCTAATCTCCATACATCGCCTATATTATTCTACTTGCTATTTTGATCGACTTTATACACGAAACGCTGTAAATTTTTTTTTTTTTAGAATAATAGTCTGGGTGTTCCACACTATTCTAAGGGAAGGTCCTTTCTAGTCTCCGCACGCATGCCATCGGTTTTATAGCACTATTATTATGGATTTAATCATCTCATGTTCCAAGATATTATTTGTAGATAGAAACGTGGTGTGCGACCTAATTCCTAGGGAATTTCTTTTCAGCTTTCCGCAAGTGAGTTATGGACTTTCTAGCCAGTCATTTACAGAGAATTTATGTCGATTTAGCGAGACGAATTTTAGAGCCGAAGGAATACTTCAACCCGGCTTTGTGCAACTCTTCGCTTTACACCCTGGACCCAGCGCGACACTAATACCCTTCCATCTCACTTATTTTTAGACTCCATGCGCCGATAGTTCGGTAGCTACTAGACTAGAGGAATCACTACCAATATAAATCCTATCATAAGATTCTTTCAATCCTAATGCGCGACCTATAGAGGGTCCTTATAACCTTTATTAGGTTCTATATAACACTAGCATTTGATTTTCAGAAAGAGGAAGAGGCGCTATTTCTCTCGAAGAGGATCTCTTTTAGTCCCCGTACGTGATCTATTATTGTTAATACTATTCATTATTAGACTTATACTCCCCTACTTCTTCAGCTTTAGGAAGAGGAAGAACAACAGCAACAACAACGCAAACATACAATTGCATGTGGTGGTCTTTCAGTCCCGGCGCAAGAACTATGTCCCCGTCCAACGGTAATTTATAGTGAAGCATTTAGCCTTTCGTCGCGGCCCGTGGAGTTTTGAGCAGCGAGAAAGTACGGCGAATATATTCCGTCGTATTAAGGTACTTTAGTCCCAGTACAAGCGCTCTAGCTCTTTCCGGTATGCTTTTGTACCAGAACCACGCCTAATAAACGCTTCCAATCTTAGCCGTAAGTAAGAACCGTAAGCATTACGTTTCAAGCTTCGGAAATTTAGTCCCCAAACGCGAACCAAGTCCTGTCCTTAGCAGCTTATCAAGAATTCATGAACTCTTAGGTCTTGAGATTTTAGAGTAGAGGAAGTACTGCGAATATGTCTGCCCCTTACGCGAGGCTTTTAGTCCTGATTAAGACTTATCGAAGATGTCTAAGTCTTTTAGAATGTCTATAGGGACTTCTGTGTATTTTTTATTTAGAGGGAAAGCCTATAATCTATAGCATGTGGAAGAATAATAGGGAGGACGGGTGCGATCTATTTATATACCATATTCCCGGAAGGTAGTCGTGTGTAGAGTGATCGATTATTAGCTAAGAAGGGGTTATGTAGAGTCGGATTGCGGATTTATGTGAATATATGGAACGGCAGAATTTAATCCGCCTCCTCCAACTCATCCAGCCCTTTCTCTCTGCTACAAAAACATTACTTAACTATCCTAACAATCCAAATTCCAAAAAGGGGGTATCTAACCGCCAACGCCAACCCCCCCCCCTAACAAAACAGAAAAAACCTAATGCGCCGTACTCCGCATCGGCAACATATTCCTCGAGTCTTTACGCATCGGTGGGCTCATCCCTATCTCACTCCCCGCCAGACTGCTCACTCTCCGCAACGCATCAGCGCCATATCCAGTCGAGCTCGATAATCGTTGGAGCGGCATAGCCGCCGAGGCCGCGGCTTTGAAATGTTCGAGGATAGTCACGAATTCGAGGCGGTAGCGGGAATCTTCGAAAGTCAGGACGAGCTCGGAGTGGTGGTTTTTGGCGTCAGATGCAATGCGGTGGTGGCGGGTATCGGTGGGAGGCGCAGCTTCGGAGGAAACGGCAGCCATTCTTGTGATGTCGAGGAGGGCGCCGTGGATGCGGTTGGAGACGGTAATGGTAGCGTCAGAGGATGAGGAGAAGGAGATACTAGTAGATGGAGTTACTATATACCAAAATTAGCAGACGTTTAGTCGGAGGCATATAGGGAGTTTGTACTAGAACCGCTCGTCCATAGGGGGTCTGCTTCATCGTGTTGTCGGAAAGTGACTTGTGAGCCATGGCGTTTTGATGCACTGCCTTCTACCTCCTTCTCCCATAGCATGATATCTGCGCGCCCGTGCTTCTTGTTTCCGAAGCGCCGGTTCTTCGACTTGAATTTCTCAATAAAGCCAAAGTATCGAAGAGTCCAGCCTGTTAGGCAGTACATCAGCTCAACAACACCTTGCTTGGAGATTAGCGCTACTTCCAATTGATTGGGACGGTATAGGAAGGCTTACGAGAAGGAGGCGCCGGTAGGCCGTGCTTCATTCCCATTGGAATTGCAACGGCTAATGAAGTCTTCAGTTGGAGAGCTTTAGAAAACCGAGCAACCTTGTCCTCATCTACCGCCGGTTCACCGCGAACATCGGAATGATATGTGGGCGTCGAGACATTATGGAGATCGAGCATCATCCAAAAGTCTGGTGAGTTCGCAAAGCGGTTGACTTCTGCGTCTCGGATTCGGATGTCTAAATCAAGCTCAGGCCATTGTATGAACAATTTGGAGTAGTTGCGGCTGTTGAAGTCAGTAGTTAGGACCGCCACGCGGTAGTTTCGGACACCTGTTCGCCCAATATCGAACACTTCCACTTCTTGAGATGCTGACACTTCAGTCCGCCGCCTGTGGCGCACTGTCACTCCATCTTGATATGGTAGTCGAACGCTATCGATGAAGATCTGAGCGTCATTACGGTCGCTAAAACGTAGCGTGAGTGTATTGTTTGGCTGCTTGGCATTATATAACCAATCATAGTGTTGGCCGTAGTTACCAGATTGTCTTCCGGTCATCTGATTGCAATCGGACCACCACAAAACCACTTCAGTCCCAATAAGTGTATATTGCAAATCTGCGAGAGGGAGCCAGAATGAGCTACAGCGCCGTAGCTCAGGGCTGCCGGAGAGGTAACTAATGACAAGACGGCGAGTGACCCACCAAATCATGGGCATCGATGTATTGCTGTTGCTAATATCCTCAGGGGACTCATAGACCTGAATTCGATCTTCGCTCATCTCACATCGCGGACATGTTTCTACGGTTGGCACAGTAGGGTCCACGTCGCAGGAGACAAAAGCGCCGTTGAAGATGTGCCTTTCGTCTGCTTGTGAGGCGCAGAAACATCTTACTTCGAAGCTCGCAGGTGGAGGGACAGGAGGTATCTGAAACCCGGATGAGGCCACAGATTCCGGCGGCCGGGGAACGAATGAAAAGGCTTGCGAGGTTTTCGGGGTGTCGGAATATACTGGAGGGGGTTGTATGGACCTATTCGTCGGGAAAGGCGAGTCCATTTGAAAGGGAACGATATCGTCACTCCCTCGTAGAGATGGTAGGCTTTGAGTCCTGGGGGAGATAGAGCGCTCACGGGACTCAGATCGTCTACTGTAACCAGGAGAATTAGCCATTCTGTCCGTGGATGTTGAACTATCTGTTCGCTGAGGTGGCTCGAGATACGAGCGACGAGATGAAGCATTTGATATGCCGAGACCTTCGGGACTGAAGGCCTCAGGCGACGTCGTGGCCGTGACCGCGTCAATAGGGGATATGCTATCTGATCTACAGCAGCAAGCAGCAAGAAAAAGGTCTGGATGTGGGCTTTGTGAAGATTTTTTATGAATGAGGTCCAAAATTTCCGACGGTTTAGATCGTTCGTCAGGATTGCTTCGAATCTGTGAAGCATTAGTACTTGCAAATCGGTAAGCTTCAATGGGTAATCCTACCATTGGGGTAATCCAGTCCAGGGGAATATCATCTGCCGATTCATTACTCCTAAGCTTCACGATCCAGGCCATCATTGCTTCCGGGGCGCACCACAAGCCATGCTCACTCGCACCTACACTATGCTCTAGCATAAACTGGTTCATCTCCTCCAATGGGTATCCCTTTATCACAGTGATTAACTCGAGAAATACACAGCCAAGAGACCAGATATCGGCGGAAGAGTTGCGGGCATCGCGATTCAAGACTTCAGGTGCGCAGTAGCGGCGGGTGAACTTAAGGACGTCGCCCTCGGTGGTGCTGTGCTCGTTCTTTGACCAGTCCCTCGAGATGCCAAAGTCACACAGGAAGATTTTACCATTGCTGAGGAGGATATTGCCCGGCTTGATGTCCTTGTGGCGTATTTTTTGCTCGTGAAGATAAGAAAGCGCGGTGGTGAGGCACCCAAAAGACTGCCGTAGCACTTTGATATCCTTTTCCGGGAGCGGCTGCTCTCGCGACTGGCGGGCAAGCACAGACTTGAGAACATCGTTGGCGACGGGATTTAAAATGAGCGAAAATGAATTGAGATCGGTAAAGCATGCCACGAAGCTGACTAGATGATGGTGGGCAATCCGCTGCAGAACAGCTACCTCTTGCTCGAACTCGACGAGTTGGATCCTCTGGTCCTTGATTGCGGCAGCCCTGCGGATGCGCTTACAGGCAAACTCCTTACGCCAGGACTGGTGCTGCACCCGGACCACCTCTGCCGACCCGCCCGTGCCTAGCACGTCAATGTCCCTGAAGAACGACGGCCCCGATCGAATATATCGATGGGAGCGGTCGGAAACGAGCTTGTCTTCGCCCATGCGCTCTACTGGCGACAGCACGTGGAACTGGGCGAGGCGGAATTCAGACACAGCTAGGCCGACGGACGAAGAGAGCTGATTAAGAGTCGTGGGTGGCAGCGGGAGCCATATGTCGCTGATTTGTTCGCTCTCGAATTTCTGGAAGACCTGGCTCTCGTCGTCGTGGCCGAGCATGCGCAGAAGGGTGTACAGTCTCGGGCTGTCGCTCCATGCTCGAAGGCGGCGTTCGGGGTGCTGGCTCAGCAGGTCTTGGATCTCGAGGAAGATGGTGTCGTCGACGTACTGCGGGAAGGGTTTCCTGGGGATGATGTGACCAAGGGAGGCCTCGATATCGTCGCGGGAGTCGGGCGCGACCGGGGCTTGGTGCTCCATGGCGTCCCCTGTCGCGTGGAGTCGTCTTCCTCTCCCGCGAACATGGGCGGGCGCGAGTGTTAAGACGGCTTCCGCATGAGATAGAGCGCCAGCAGCTGGAAGGGCATGAAAGCCTATGCAGTCCGGGAGCGGCAGATCTGGATTCTAATCCCAACGGCAGGGGTGGTCGCGCGATGATGTAGGGCTGATGCGCGCCTCGCCGTTCAGCTGCTCCCCGCCCCGCAAGCCCCAGCACTCGGTCCCAGCAACGAATGCCTGGCCCCAGCCGCCGGGGAGGCCTACACACACCAACGCCATCCCCGCCTGTCGTCTGGCGCGCACCCGGGCAATGGGGCGCTGCCGGGCCGGGGCGCGGTAGCGGTTTTGGATGGCAATGCAGGGGCCCGACGTCTCCGCCTGGCCAACTATTACGAGTGCGATCCCTCACCCTGCGCCTCTCGACGGCCCGTCGACCCTAAATACGGTCATGGGACTGGGAGATGAGGCGCTGCGGCAGCTCTGAAAGCGGCTTGCCTTGCCGCACTTATCTCACCGGTATGCAAGCTTAACTGCGCCTCTGCGCCTTGTTTTGTGATCAGCGCTGCGCGCCCGATGGGGCGGAAATCCTCTGGTCATGGAACCATCTGTTAAATGCTCAACATCTGCACCAGCCAAGCGTTCAATCCTTCCCAAGATCCAGGACAATGAATTCCATGCACATGGAGGATCTCGACCAACGGGGCAAGACTGTCTCCAGGGACGCGGACCGGCCCGATCGTCGACTAGCACAGCCGTTTTCGGGATGGACCTACGAGCGCATGAAGAAGAGCATTGACGACTTCATCGAAGAATCGGAGCTCGAAGACTACGACAAATATATACGGCGGGGAGCGTTCCTGGCACAGTCCAAGGCAGCGTTTGCAACTGGACGCGAACGACCAGATGACTTGACATTGAGGGACTACGAGCGACAGGCACTACATCTAGAATACAGCCAGAGACGCATTGATAAGTTCAAACAGCCCTGGAGGCTATATGCTCTCGTGGGCATCTGCTCGCTGGGCGCGGCTGTTCAGGGATGGTAAGACGGTCTACTTGGCAGCATACTTTTAAATCTGATCGCGGAATAGGGACGAAACCGCGGTGAACGGCGCTCAGGTCTACTACACCGAAGCCCTAGAGCTAACGGGAAAAGACGGCTGGATTGGGCTAGTCAACAGCGCCCCTTACCTTTGCTGCGCTTTCTCTTGCTGGCAAGTTATCCTTTTCGAGCCGCCGGCATGGCAGCAACCGAAGTCTATATACTAACACTCTCGGAAAGGCTCAATGACCCTTTGAATAGACTGCTAGACCGCCGAGGAGTCATTTTCCTTACCTGTCTCATAAGCTCTGTTACTTGTCTTGGGCAAGCGTTCCCTCAAACATGGCAGCAACTGTTCGCCGCACGTTTCCTTCTTGGCCTCGGAATTGGACCGAAGAGGTGAGTGTTCCAGGCGTTTGCAAGTCTCTCAGCAAGATCTGATTCCTCATACAGTGCTACAATACCCATCTACGCCGCTGAGGCTGCGCCGGCAAACGTTCGTGGGGCCTTGGTCATGATGTGGCAGATGTGGACGGCTTTCGGTATAATGTGTGGATACATTGCTGGTGTCGTGCTCGCAGGAGTAAGAGACGGCAACAGACCAGATATTTGTAACAAAGCTGCCGGCAATCTTCTTTCTTCTCAGTGTAGCTTGAACTGGCGATTGATGCTGGCGAGCCCTGTGAGTGCATTGCGTCGGGCCGTCCAAATTATAACGTTTTGCTGACGAACTCAAGATGATCCTTCCGCTTGTTGTCGTTGCCTATGTCTATACTCTTCCAGAGTCGCCGCGCTGGCTGCTCAAGAAAGCACGACAGGGTAACAAACGGAAGTACAAAGAGGCATACCAAGCGCTTTGCACGCTCCGGCACACCGAGCTACAAGCCGGACGCGACCTCTTCTTGATCAATCACTTATTGGCGGGCGAGGAAGAGATAATGAAAGACAACAAACCATTTTCGGAGTTGTTTACCTTGGGAAGAAACAGGCGTGCGTTGACTGCCTCTGTCGTAACCATGTTTCTTCAACAATTCTGTGGCGTGAACGTAACCGCATATTATTCAAGCACTATCCTAAAAGTTCACGCGCATTATTCTAATAATGCTGCTCTGCTAGTATGTTCCATTAGCTGTTTCTCAGTCCCGCCTCAAGCTAACCTAAGCACTACAGATCTCGATGGGCTTCGGCGTCATCAACTTCCTCTTCGCCCTACCAGCAGTGTGGACGATCGGTGCGATTCCCATTCCCCTTTATTTGCCCCACTAATACCCGTGTAGATACATTCGGCCGCCGCAACCTCCTACTTAGCACGTTCCCCTTCATGGCCCTCTTCCAAGTACTCATGGTAATTGCCTTCTCGCTTCCCGACCGTTCAACTGCACAGCAGGTCCTCGCAATCCTCGGCATGTACCTCTTCGGCATCGCATACTCGCCTGGCGAAGGTCCCGTCCCGTTCGTCTACTCCGCCGAGTCGATGCCGCTCTACAACCGCGACTTCGGCATGGGTATCGTTACAAGTATAAATTGGTTCTGGAACTCCTTCATCTCAATAACTTGGCCGAAGTTCAACACCGCGTTTACAACGGCAGGGGCGTTTGGCTGGTATGCTGCGTGGTGCGCGCTGGGGTGGTGGATGGTGTTGCTTTTTGTGCCAGAGACCAAGGATCTTACGCTTGAAGAGCTAGACCAGGTGTTTGAACATTCTACAAAGACGCATATGGAATTTGGGATGCAGCAGCTTAAGTGGTGGGTTGGTGAGTTCGTGCTGAGGAGAAAGGGGTTGAAGAGGCCGGTTTTTCTAATAAAGGGGGATCTCGAAGAGGTTTTTGATATGAGGGGCGAGGAAACAGTGTATGAAGAGTATTTAGAGGAACGCAGATAATTTGATCGTTTTGAGACGCAATTTAGGCACTTTGGGTATAGTTTTTTTGCCGGTGTACTGTGATGCAGCCCGTCTTTGAGGCAATATGGTGTCACCCGCTTGGACTACTGTACGCATGCCACACGTATTAGGGACATACTCAGGAGGTCACTAAGTAAATTCATATTAATTCCAATATCTAGATAGCTAGAATTATCATTTAAGCAGCTTGCGAAAGGGGGAAGAGCCTTGCATCCCCCCCCCCCCCCCCGGGAGAGTCCCAGTCCGACGCGCCAGGCCTCTACACCACCACCATCGCCCATTCACTTTCACATGCCCCCCCCACTCTCGCACACACCCACGCACTAACCTTCCCCGAACATCATGTGATCTTCTAGCGTGTCTTGGCGGAGGAGGCATATAAACAGTGTCTTCCCCTTCCACCCTTCTATTCCCTTTCTTCACACACAGGCACTTTCTCGACTCGCAAGGGTCTAAAATTCCGGTGTTCTTTCTTTGATGTCGAGAGGGTTGCGGCACCCAACACCTTGCGTGTGGGTGTCCTACCCTTTCACCTTCAGGCTATGTCTGGTGAACATTATTCCCTATTACTGGTCACCTAGGCTATAGCTGACGAGCCTAGGGGCGGGTGCCTCCCCTTAGATTACCCGCTCTCAGCTAACGGGCCAAACCTTCTGCTGTCCTGGGATCCTTCGTTTTAGAGGGGGCTCTTATCGCTGGGATAGTAGAAGGCCTGCAAACCCTTAGGGTAGGGCGGTTAAATAAAACTGATGTGGTAAGTATCCTTTCCTACTCCTGATTTCCTATGCTGTAGCTTACAAGTCTAGGGGCCTGGACCCGGCCATTGATTGATTGGGAGCTCTCTAGAAACGAGAGCTCCCTAACCCTTTCACGCTCCAGGCTATGGCTGGTGAGTGTCATTCCCTATTCCTGTTTATTTTAAGCTATAGCTGACAAGTCTAGGAGCTGGGGACACCAACCATAAAATGCACTAGAACACAAAAACAAATGTTTCACATATTCAATGTCCTCTCTCCCACATGACTGTCGCAGCAACTTTGGTTTTCTACTTCAGATCGCGATTTTAAACAGTAAGGGCCTCTTACATGTTCCCACTCGCAGAGTCTAATTCTGAAAGGCTCTCCGGACCGTCATATACCACAAGCGTAACACGACAAACAGGTTATCTTATCGCAACATGAACATGTTTCGCCCAATACATATTACGACGCCACTTCACGCCGCTCAGATGCGTAAGTTTGTTCTTCAGTGTGTCCCACTTCGGCCACTAACGCTAAGAAGCACCTCTATGTTGTTGGATCGCGATCTGGTCTTCATGTTGTATCACGACTTAATGCTCTATCCTGTACTCCATTCTATACAGCCCAGGCCTCTGTGTTGTATCAAGATCTTGACCCTCTATGTTGTACATTGGCCTTGGACCTCTTGTCGTACATTTCTTCAAATCTCATTGTTGCACAGTTTGGATTTTGTTGTTATTGAGTCTAGGCCTTCGCGATGTACGGTACGGCTCGAGTCTTCTTGCTGCACAGTTTGAATCTCCTTGTTGAAACACTGCTGTATTGAACCTCAATATTGTATCCCAGCTCAGTAATCTAGGTAAATCATACATATTTGTTGTACACTAAATACCCCAATATCCTCCTATGTCCAAAGTGATCTATCTATCCATGAGCAAATTTCTGTATATTGCGTCTTGGGTGGGCCGCTCCTGCCCTTGCCTCTCTATACAAGGCAGCCAAATCAGCCCATCCGCACACTCCAGCGCCCCGATTCGTCGAGTTCAACCACCATATCATCACACCTGAATACAGAATTGACCCAGCCAGCATCACATCGCAACCAAACGTCCCATTCCATCACATGACACATATATTCCCTACCAACATCTCCGCAAAGCCTAAACGCCAGAACGCTTCCCAAGAACCATGTATATTGCAAAGTGGGGTCCGCATCTTGCCACCCATGCACCTCCTTGCTTAAATTGCCCTCGCCTTATTCCTCCAATAGCTCCCTCCAAAACCAAAACCCTACACTTAGCGCGGTCTGCTCCCTACACAAGTCCTCCACATATCAAACGCTTTCTCTACTCGTCCCGAGGTTCATGGGTCTAACGTCCTTTTCTGCATTCTATATTCACCCGGTACGCTCAGCCTTTTCTACTATCTTCATAATCATGGGCGGGATAGTACGGCAGGGAGCGTACGAGGCGAGGTATCGCACGTGGCGGTGAATCGGATTGTCCTGCTAGCACGAAGCAACTTAGATGCTTCACTAGGCATATGAGGATAGGAGGGTGGCCGGCTCGTGTTGTACGGGATTAGGGTAGCCGGCTCGGGCCCCGGGCGAACCTGCTGGCGCGTGGCAAGCTGCAGATACTCGACGAGAGATCTGAGGACTGATAAATGAGCCCTGGGATCTGTAATATGTCTTGTTGGGGGCAGAAATGAGTTTTGAAGGGCTGAGGAGTGAATGGCGTCGAGTAGTCGGAAAGTGATCGAGAGTGTTGGAGCAGGCTTGATACGGTTTGGTTCATAAGGCGAATGAAAGCAATAGTTCGGCGAAGAGATGGGGATGCAGATTCCTTCAACGGCGGTGGCCCCGATGTCTGCGTGGCCATCTGCTTGTTTGGGGAATCGGGTTGTTTGACTCGTTCAAGGATGGAGCGGAAGGGTAGCTACTGGAGAGTATTCTTACGGGTTGATTGAGCTGGATTTAGTAAAATGAGTGAATAAATGTGTAAGTTGTGGCAGAGGCATATGAGGAACGGTAGTGTAGTGAGGACTCGCTTCCCGTGTCGTTTGAGCTTAAGGAGCTAAGGCTCTGAGGATCTGCTGTAGTGCGGATCCGGTTTCTGGGCCATCTAGGCTGAGATGGATTAAGGTTGCGAATATAAGAGATAGTGAGCGAATGGAAGAAAGGAGATAGAAAATTGCGGGTTGAACGTGGGTGGACGGATGAGAAGAAGCGCTAGCGGTTCCGCAAATGGGGCTTCTTAGAGTCTGAGACTAGAAATGTCTTGATCTGGTAATGACGGGTTTTTGTTCTATGGCTCAGAAAGCTATGTATGTAAAATTATCTTTTGTAGATATGTATATGGGTATTCAGTTCCAGTGGTTTATATGGAGATTTCGGCAGAGGAAATGACGGTCAGCGGCGAGAAGGGTTCGAGTATCTATGTTGTCATGTTCGATCTTAAGGGCCTGGGAGCAGTGGTTCTAGTGATCAAGTCTAAGACGAAGTAGAAGAAGTACTTTCCAGATAGAGAGTGCTAAAATAGGCTAGAACGTATTCGACTCATTGCCATGGAGCTCTTCGGCAGAGCCGTGCGAGGATTAACTAGAAGGTAGAAGCAATTGAGTTTTTGGTATAGATTTGGCATTTTATTCCATGTTGCGCTGGAGGGCATATTGATGACGAACCGTCCTTCACGATTCCTCAAGGGCGTAGATCCTGAATGAGGATACGAGATTGACACTGCCGGAGAACAGGTTCCAAAGTTCAAATGTGAGGCTCAAGCAGGCGGGAGTTGATACCGTGGCCAAAGCAGTTACCAAAGCAAAAGCCCACTCATTCATTGTATCGTTTGTGGGTTTAGTGGTGTGGTGATTCGACGGAGGCCCGTCGATGGTTTAAGAATTAGTATATGGCGTGAATTGGAGCCGCTGCTTTGGAATACACCTAAGTATTCTCAATTTAATATCTTGAGATCCCTCATTCCTATTGCTCAACTGCCTCCCCCGCCTCGCTCCCACGCATAATGTAGATAAAATGGGCGATGAGCCGCAGGGGCACTCAGACTTTGGGGTCTTTGCTCTGAGCTAGTCCAAGCTCTTGCTATTGCACTGAAAGGCTAGTTGACTGTAATGTTCTTATGCACCTGATACTCGACCCTTGATGAGATAATCAAGCCTCTAGAGGCTTCTCCCTAATGAGTTGGATCTTGGAGCTTCGATAGTTGCCCCGCTTCTGTCAAAGATGTAATCATGTTTCTCATAGGAAGAATTATCTCTTAGCATCTACAAGAGGTTAAACTTTACGCATACCTCCACTGTTTATGTAGGTGCCCCCACATCGTTTCCGTGTCGACGAGCCAAGGCGGTGAAAGCGTTCTGCGTAATTCCGCTATCTTACCTCGTCACGCCCTTTTATTCCACAACAATCAATACAACACTTCCAGCACCAACACCGCCACATCACACTCGGAAAAATGGCTTCGCTTACCGTATTCCACAAGTTCGCCGAACTTAATGCTCTCGAGCTACGCGAGCGCATCTACTACTTTGCCATGGAGCATCTCCTCGACCAGCGCATCGATGCTAGCAACATCAGTTCCGCCCTCCCGCCCATCTGCCGTGTGACACCGCGGACCTACGAAGAAGCCACCCCAATATTCCTCAGAATCATCATGCTCGTGGCCGATGACATCAACTACGGTCTTACCTTTCTCAGCACATTGCCTCGCAACACCGGATTCAACTCTATCCGCTCCCTTGAGCTCTTCTCCTACTGCGATTCCATAGATATCAAATCCCAGCATGACGCCCAATTGGAGCTTCTATCCCGCTGCGCCGGTCTGCGCTTCCTTCGTATTGCCATGATTTCCCGCTTCGAGCACGTGGACCAGCCCATGATTAATGCTCTTCAGACATGTGTTAGACTTGAAAAGTTGACACTTCTCTTACCAGCCTCAGCCCGCAGCCCAAATATCCGTCAGATCCGGGCTCCTGCCATCATTCTAGAAGGTATTGCAATGGCATTGGACAATGCCTTAACTGCTTCAGGTCACCGTACCGCAGTCGAGGTCAAGCTGGAGAAAGGGCGGCGCTGGGACCTGGAGTGTACGCAGGACGGATGGACCCAGCAGTTGCTCGCTGGGTGGATGAGCGAGTGGACCTGGAGCCCTAGTTCCTTTGGAGAATAGGGGATAGGCTGGGCGAGTCTTGTCATGACGTAGGACATCTGGAAACGGGCAGGGAGTTGAAGCAGGTATTTCACGGTTTTCAATTAATGTACAATAAATTCAAAGGCTATGGCGTCGGGTACAAGCTACTTACTAAATCTACAGTATACAGTACTTATACTGGGTATAACACATCTCATAACCCTGCTGTTAATGTACTGCTCAAATGAAAGCGGCGTATTCGTCTCCTGCATACCATCCATTGTTGCTGCTCTTAACTGTTCCAAAGCCAGCCATATCCACAGGTGTACCAGCTCCACTTCCCACGCTCCTCTGATCAACATATTGTTGCGCCATTCTGTGTCCGGGCGTCTCGCGTCCATCGCGTCGTGTAGGAGATCCGTATCCTGAAGAAGTGCCGGGCCTACTCCTGCTCCTCTTATCGACGCCCAAAACAGTATCAATCGTCGTCTCCTCCGTGCCATGGCTTGGCTCCTTATTTCCGAACAGCGTACTTGAAGAACGAGGAACGTGAATTGGGCCACGGCGCACATGACGGGTGCTTCGAATCGGAGATTCTGAAGCACGGGAGACATTCTTATAGGCCCATGGAGCCTCAGGCTCGGAGGCAAGATTGTCGAGGATATTGCTCTCGAGTGGGTGGCCTATAGGCAGCTTGTGCTCGCAGCTATCTGGTGCCGGAAGTCCAAACCTCTTTTTCGGGCTATAATTTACGTAAGAGCTAATAGGGAGAGAAGTGGACGATGCCGTATTCAACTGGCGGAGGTCCCGGGCACTTTTTGGTCTCGAAGATTGTTTGCTCATCAAGTCCGAGGATGCGTCGGAAAGAAGGTGAGGCCGAGAAGGCGTTGTCGCAGGACTAGAGTTAAGCTTTTCCTCGGTGCCAAAAGTAGAAGTCGGATATTGCACCCGCTTCGAGCGACTACTATTTGGAGTTGAGCTCGCCAGCGACACTTCAGCTGCCGGGTCGCGGATAGTTTGCGTAGTAACGAGTGGAATCCGATGCCTATTAGGCGTCGGAATTGCATTTTCTTTTCTGTTTACTTTATCAGTATCTACTCCACTGGGCTCAGTCTTCGTAGTCGGTTCGTATTTCGCCGTCAAGATAGTCGAAGGTGTTGACAAGTCTGAATATACATTCGGGCCTGGAGCTGCTTTCAGGGAGGATGGCCCACTACTAGGCGTCGAGCGTGATGACCTAGACATTCTAGCACTGTTCTTGCTCGAACACCGTCCTGTATCAATGGATGGGAATCGTCCATTCATGCTAAACGAAAGTTGGCTATCGTACTTTGGTCGATGGGCTAGTGTAGGCTCGCTAGGGAGTTGCGAAGAGGCTCTGCTAGTGACTGGAGACGGTCCGCAGGTCTTTGCAGGCTCCTTCGAGACGTTCTGGTTCATGATAACATCTTCTGGCGTAGATTCTTGCTTCAGAGGAGATGATAACTTTGGGCTATTCGCAATAATGGTGGTGTCACCTTCCTCAGGAGGTGTAGAAGCTAGAAAGCGATCGCCTACGTTGCGAGAATGGTCATCGAATGGGAAAAAGTTATCATGTCGTCTCTTTGGGTCGAAGTCATAGCCGATGCAAGCTTGAGTTGGTCGCTTCTTACGCCTTGAATCTTCGCAGTCAACATAGGCCTCTAATTCCTTCGCGTTCCGGTACTCCCGAATGTGCCGAAAATTAGTGGGAGTGCTGATGGTGAAGATTCTTTCCTTAACTGGGCTCTCAACGGCAGCGGTTCCTTCTCCTTGAATGCTGTGTACTCCGTTTAGTGACATTATACTATCATTTGGCAGACTGACGCCATCGGTGTTGCGAGAGTAAATACTCGGGGACAATGGAAACCGAACTTGCCCTGAGAGTGGAGATTTGGGCGATGCCGGCACACTACAAGTGGCCTCTTCCTCCAAGGATAACTTGTCCTCCATCTCAGCGGGTAGTCCAAAGGAACGTGATGGATTAGTGGAGGTTTTTGTAGCAATATCTTCTGCCGACACATTGCGAGGGAAGATCTTTGGGCCGAGTCGGAGCACTGAAAGCGGGGCCTTGTTCGAACTTGAGAGGAAGGCCGAGTGATTTTCTTCGAGTGTAGATTTCCATCGGGATTCAGACTTCTCTTTCCGCGTGGCAAGCTGCTCAGGTGTTGGCATAATGACTTCGTCATTGTGTTCTTCACGACGCGCAGGGTTCTGAGAGCTCATCTTGAAATCGATTAGTTTGGCTGCATCCCCCTCATGAGCGGCGTTTTCCTCGCACTCTATTTCGTTCGTAGTATTAGACTCATCTATATTAGGTCTCGGAACACGAACGGGACCTCGGATGTCGACAAAATGCCTGGCTGGGGCTTGTTCCGGATCGGCTTCTGTAGACCTAACTGTAACCTTGACAGTACGATCATAACAACTGACTGGACTTGACTCAGTCTGGGCCCGAATGTCTTCAAGGCTTCGGAAATGGAGAGGGTTATTTTTCTCTCCACTATTCTCATTGCCGAGCCAAAATTCCCTGTTCGTGTGAAGACGAAAGTTATTGCCGCCCTCGACGAAAACATCCGAATCTTCATCCGAAGACTGATCTGCTGCGGCCGATCCAGTAGCCATGGATTTGCTTTCGTGCAAAGACGGTAATGATGGCTTCGGCGGTGGTGGTCTGCTTTGTAGGGGAGAAGGGATAGTAGACAGCCCTGCTTGACCACCGATGCTATTTTTCGATTCATGGATGACACTTAGGCGTTTCAGTGCGTGCCTGGTAATTACGGATCCAAGGCCTGTAGAGGAGCCGCTAGCAGTAGAGTTGCCCCAGCTCGAGACACGAGAGTTGGACGCCTGACTGGCACTATTGTTGCTGGGTGGACTCTGGCTGCTTCCGCGAGAATAAGGTCTGGCTGAGGACGAGCGTTGATTGTCTTGAGATGGTGTTCGAGATGACAGGCGCCGAAGCTGACCTTCCTTAGGAGAAGGAATGGGTGGGCTCTCAGGCATATTTGGAAACGAATCAACCCGGGTAGAGTCACCAAAATATTCACAGCTCGCATTGACGTGTTGGGGTGGGAGAGTAGTCGAGCTGCTGGAATCTCTCCGGAAAACTTTTCTCAACTTGTTTTTCAGCGAATTGGAGAAAGATCTCTTCTTCCTTGGACGCTTAGGATCTTCTAGCATACTGCTGCAAGGTACGTTCACGTGTGAAGGCTGACTCCCGACAGTGACTTCTCTAGACGATGGAAGACATTTATTCTCATTCTTGTCCTGTTTCTTCTTGAACGGTGCCAGTAACTTTGATGGCTTCTTCTGGACAATCTTATTTTGCCGAAAATCTTGCATTACCTTATCCCTCGCATCGCTAACCGTCTCACCAGGGCGGAGATTTACAACCAAATTAGGTGAGGAGAACTTTGACCTCGGTGGGAATCGAGGGGCAGAGACGCGTGAGTTATCTAGTGCGGAGCTGATAATTGGTGGAGTTGTCACATAGTTGCCGTGAGACCGGGGTAAGGGTGAACCAGCTTGTGTAGTGTTCGGGTAGTACTGCGAGCGTGTTTTACGGATTTGCTGTGAGCTAATTGAGAAGTTGTTCGAGACATAAGGTTTCGCAGAGCTCGGTCGGACATTCTCGTTTGCCGCAGTGCCATGCTTGGAAGT
Organism: Lojkania enalia; assembly: GCA_010094045.1. Taxonomy (NCBI): domain Eukaryota; kingdom Fungi; phylum Ascomycota; class Dothideomycetes; order Pleosporales; genus Lojkania; species Lojkania enalia. Next base: position 167,161 of record ML986611.1, read on the forward strand.
AGGATTATGCATCTCAACAGATGTATCTTGAAACAGAGGGGAGGTCTCAGCCACTACAGCGGGTTTCCGGATTTGGCGTGAGATACTTGGTCCCCAACCCGTCTTCTGCATTGTGATGGACGTAAAACTAGATCCTCTCGGCGGAAAATGACTGCCCTGCTGGCTGAGGAGAGACTTGCGGCTTGCACTGCTCTTGGTTCTGGCCAGTTCGCGCCCACTGCTCCTGGGCCTATCGGCCACTCCCTCGACACGATTCAAGCCGTACGCTGTCTGAGCAGCCACTTTAGCATGCTGTTGGGCGATAACCGGATCCAAATGTTGTTGTTCGGGCACTAGTAGAGGGCGATGGTATACAGTAGACGTTGACTTTGATCGCCGCAGACGCGTTCCGGCGTCGCTAGACGACCGGGAAAGCATCTGGATGGCGCGATAGAATTATTCGCTGTCGGGATAACGTTGATGTCCCCTGTAGTAGTGCCCCGATGTGTGGTGGGGGATTATGCAAAAGCCATACCAAAAGTTGGGGAATGAAAGACAAATGGGCCGAAGGCCGCAGCCTTCGGGAGGCGATGATGGTGAAGAAAGATGGAAGGAGAGACAAACAGAATTTTGGACATCAAAACAGATGCGCTTACCTTTCCCATGCCGGGACGGATGGAGGACAGTAAATGTGAAGTTACGACGCAAGAGAGCGCGTAGACCTAAAACAAAAACAATTAGTCTTCTGAGCAGTTCGTAACGAGAAAAAGGACAGATCTCAGCGTGAGAAGCGTGCTTGATTTAAAACGGAGAACAGCGCACGATGCTAACAAGAAAATCAAGAGACTAAAAAAGAACGCGAATTCAGTGAATATCACCTCTAAGGCACTGGAGTACATCGCACCGATCCATCATGACACAGCTAGAATAGAGTGGTATTGAATGCCACCATGAGTCTGAGAAGGAGATGCTTCACAAACACACGAGTGGAAGGAAGCATGGCGGCCATGTTGTGATGGCACTTACACTTTATTGCAGACAAGAGTGTTCGCGTAGACAAACGTGGTTTGTATCGATTGGAAAGCGCCGTGGCTCACAGCAACGGACAATTTCACTTGTACTCTCTTTAGGTGTGTATTCCTGTTCTCGCCCCTTCCTCGTTCTCCGCGCGGCCTTCCTGACAATTCTCTGCGTGACGGTGATGTCGCGCCACTGTGCAGACGGCTGTCGCACCACTATCCTATCGATATTCAGGAAGAACTACACACGCGGGCCCTCAGCTGACAACGGCTTCCATGTATACTGGGCACTATCTTGGGAAAAAAAGTTCTGATGTAGACACTCCACAAGATTCTCGATTTCATGCCGGGCGACCCGAATATTGATCATCATGAGTATGGCGGTTCATCGTTTCGAAGTTTAGGCTTTGTTCCAGGACAGGGGACGCCATAGGGCTGCTCAATTCACTAGACTGCACCTCATCGTAGCTTGGTGCCGGCTTATCCTTGACTGATATAAGGAACGTAACAAGCGACATGAGCGCAAAGACAACCATAGCGAATACGAATGGCATCCCAATCCATGGCTCACCGTGATCAATGCCCCATTGCAGCGCCGCAGCCAAGGTCGGTCCAGCAATCATGGACCCCACGTTCTCCATGATCGCAATCACGGCAAACAGTCTGCCAATATCTGGTGAAGACTGTCCGCCAACGACGTAGATAGATATGCTCCGCATAGCCGCACCGTAGCCGGTGCCCAGGTTGTAGACAAGAAGGCCAATGATAAGAAGAGCCGGATCTGCAGAGGCAGCCATTAGGAAAAAAGAGAAGGCACTTAACAAGGCGCTGCCTCGAGCGAGCCATATATCTGCAAGGTGAGCGGGAAGTCGAACGACTCTGAGTAGGATAAGATTGACTACTGGAACACAGACTGTCAAGGCTACTAAGTTCGTTGCCGCTCGGAAAGAAAGCAAATAGTTTGCCTTCGCTATCTTCCAGTGATATCGTTTTGATGCGTATCGAATCAGCAAAGACAAAACCTGCCTTCCGATCCGGGAGGCAAAGAAGGTGAAGATGGCCAAGGTCACCTGGAGATCCCGCCGCAAAAACCGAAATGCGTCTTGAAAATGGTGTATCTGGGCCTTAGGGCCGAAAAGCTTGCGAATTTGCCGATGGCTAGGGCGCCGAATATTGATAGGCTCTCTGATAGGCTCCGACTGGTCGTCCTCAGGCTCTGGAAGATCTCGTAGATGCAATGTCTCGGGGAAGAAAATAGCGATGGAAATGCCCACTTGCTGGATGCCAAGAGCCAGAAGTAGGGGAAGCCAGGCCCCATTCTCCATCAAACGCGCAGCGATAATGGGTGCCATCAACTCTGCTACCAAGACGCTAGCCATAAGATACACAAAGATAGCCGTTCTGTTGAGTAAGTTTGAGTCCTGAAGAATATCGATCCTCATGTAAATCTCACCGTTTCTCTGGTGGACAAATATCCGAAACCATAGACAAGCCGATTGCAGTCGCGACCATCGGTCCACCACCTATCAGAAAGAAGATAGAGGAAACCCAAGTCAATTGCAGCGAAAAACTGCGAAACCAGCCTAAGCCCCCAATTAGCGCCAGCCTAAACCTCCTTGTGCCGACTCTAGGGCAAGCATACAAATGAACAATACCCAACTAGAGCTCAATTGTAATCCCAAAAGACTCGACGCAAGCACCCACTTCCGCCCATACTTGTCTGCCAGAGTCCCGAACGGCACCGCCAGCAGTATTCCCGGTATGGCATCAAAGAGATCCTGCCACCCGAAGATAGAAGCCAGTTTCTGTTGTATCTCATCTTCCTTGCAGTATTCCTCGTTGACCGTGCCATCCGGGAGTATCTTGCTCGGGTCCTGTTCTCGATAGTACCTTTCGCAGAGATTCGCTTCGAAGACGCGTGTCTTTGGCCCTTCGGCAAGGAATTCTCCAATGTCGACGATTGCGATGAGGACGAAGACTAGGACACAAAGAAGGACCCAAGGCTTAGATTTCTTCTTGGGCGGTTCAAGGAGGGAGGGAGCAGTCTCGGAGGCAGTCGACGACAGCAATGGGGCTGCTTCGGAGACTCGCAGCGCAACAGGGGCCGTCATCATGAGCGACGTTCAAGGTGTGGGAATCTTCAGCGCGGTTCCAGGGAAATCACAAAGAACATAACGTTCTTCCTAAGCGAGTGGCCTGCCTAAGCGAGTGGTCCACCTAACCTGCTTCAAGCGACTCTACATGCGTATATATGAACAACGCAGCAAAATACTATTAATACAGTAGCTATTCTAGTTTAAGCAGTATCTACAGTATTCCTTTTACAGGCACGTGAGTTATGCCCAAGCTCCCTGCAGTGAGTACAGGGCGCTAAAGCCTGCCTGCTGGCATCTAATCGTGCCCTGCCTTGACGCCATTCGCTCTCTAGCTACTACTTAACGTCCTTTTGAGCGATAATATCCTCTCCTTCTGCCCTTATTGAGATGCCTTGCTTCTGAATGCGCTTCTCTTTGTGCTGTTTACGCTTTATGGCTGCCTCATTTGCCCTCTCAAGAGTAGAGACTTGATCGCTTAGCAGGACCATTATATACGCTATCATTTCAGCGCCTTTTCCAAGCTGATGGACTAATTGAATAATTGATATAGGAGAAGAATCTTGATACCTTCGAATCCGATCACAAACTAGCGCTGACTGAGCACCTAGCTCGCGTGTGTTGCTAGGGGTTTAAGACTCGTATAGAGCCTCTAGTATAGTTGGCAGTGGCGGTGTTCTAGGTCTTATATTCGGCTTTAGAAGCGCCACCTCTGGATTGTATAGTACTAGGCCAGCGCCTCGAAAGCTAGCGTAGATATTAGCCTCCGTAATCGCCTACTCATAGGCTGTATAGAAGGCTGGTAGAGACTTGCGCTTTATAGTATGGCTCATATAGCTGCGTACGAGGCGAGTAATCTAATCTCCATATGCGCGCTTTAACGGCAAGAAGTAACTAATATCAAGTGGCTGTAGGAGGTGCGATAAATAAGACGGTATATAGAGAGTATGGATTTTATTCTCTTTACAGAGCTTCTAAAATTCGAGAGAGTTACGGTTTTCGTGGCTATTGATAACTAGTAGCTGCTATACGCCTCCTCGACGATCCTTTATCTACGTAATAAAGTGATTTAGCTAAGCGACTTTTGACTTATTAGTCGTCTAGCCGTTATTACTAACTGTAATAGCTCAGTTGTGTGGTGTATTCTCTTAATACGAAGCAGAGAGGTGGTATTTACTAGCAAAGATAATAAAGGGTGGAATTATCTATCTAATAGCGTTAATTCTATAGATTACTATAATCTACTTATAATTACCTGGCTAGATCCCCTTTAGTCTGCTATACCTCTCCGAGCTACTAATAACTAGCCGAGCTAATATCTTACCTATTATAAAGCCCGTCTTATTAAAGTTATAAGTATCCTTGTTACAGATACTCTATATAGCCTTAGTACGCGCTATTAGATTAAACCAGGCTTTAGGAGTCTTAGAATCCTTATATAGGGCTCTCTACTAAGTATACGGTCAATTAAAACATGTTGTAAGGCTACCTGTCCGCTGAACAAAGTTATGTGAAGCGTCACGTAGGCAGGAAGCTTGAGGAGCCAAAAAGGGGTACAAGATAATATTCTTAGAGAGAAAGAGAACGAAAGGCGAATCCTTAAGGAGTAATCCTTAGGACTCGGGAACGTATATATCTAGATGCCCACGTGACCCGTAGGTCAACCAAGCCAGCGCCAAGGGTGCCCTGTGGGGTACCCGAGGCCTACCCGTGGAGGGCAATTGCAAACGGCCCGTTACAAGTTCTTTGGCTAATATCTACTAACCTGCCCACCAGCGCGCTTAGCAAGCAGCTTATCCACTATATCCCGTACATCATCTAGAGGAGGCATAAATCCTCCTAAATCTAGGTTTAGTATACGCTTAAAAATTACCTTCTCTTATGGATTAGTAAGCTTCTTTAAGTTAGGCTCGCAATCGCGTCGCGCAATGGTTCCAGCGTGTCGTCGTCGAATCGTCGTTCGGGGGTACTAGAAGGTCGACGCAGCGCGCCTCGCGCTTAGGATCTGCTTCTGATCGATAGCTGAGATAGCAAGGGTAATATTTGCTTTATTGCATGTTAATTGAGTTGTAATGGACTGAGCAATTATATTTAAAGTTAATGCATTGCAAAAAATTGATAAGATGGGCCACTCACTTAGGAAGTACGTTAGGGAGACAAAGAAGGGCGCGAGGTAATAAATTTTCGCAGCGCCAGAGTTACATTGCGTTATCAAGACGCACGCGAATTCCATGCCCATGTCAAACGTGGCCGTCACTTGCGGCTGAAAGGAGCTCTTGACGCTTGGAGTTAAATCGGACTAGGGACAGAGTCCTCTGACGGCGTTTCTCATGGTGATCAAACAAGATTGGTGTTGGCCGCCGAGTCAACCACTATTTTCTGACTTCAACTCTTGGGATATCTACTACTGTAAGCTCGGGTCACATGCCTGATCAGCTATGCAGCCTTGACTAAGCAGTCTCATGTACTATATATTCCCCCACCGTACCTTGACCGAGAGGTCAAGGACATCATCAATACATCCATCAATACCACCCTATACGGTCTCCACCCACTCTTACTTACAATTACATGCCTTGATATGTTGAGTATATATCAACCAACCGGGTATGATTTCCGGAACAATGATGTGTGGAAGGCAATCATACTTGCATATATCTCTTTGAATTGAAACCACAGGTACACTCGAGAACGATAGGTATATTAAATTAAGAGGTTGAACTTTTGAAATGGATGTGTTCCAGTCCGAGACGCCCAGTTCATGTATTGGTGCATTTTCCAGCCTATCTTCTCATTTACTACTCTTATAGCGTTCTTCGCGTATTTCAGTCAAGTCATCTTGAAATCTCTCCAACTTAAAACCTGTCCTTTCGGACACTCCACTCCAGCCTCCCCTGAAAGAGACCGCTATTTTCCTCCATTAATTCACGGAGATTTTTAGCATGCTGAATTGAAGGCATATTAGATTGGAAACTACCTCATTGGTAAAATTTTTTCTTTTTTATCGCAATTGCACAATGGCCCCGTGCGCAAGACGTGACCTCATCGCCAGTGAAAGTAGTCGCCTGGCAGGGCTTTCGTTTACCGCACACCGCAAACGTGCCCAACCCCGCGATGGGCATAGTAACACCCAATGGACCACATTGTTTTCCTCCAAAGATCTCCCAACTGCCTTCTTGTCCAAGGAACTTCTGCGAATTCCAATCGCTCTCAGCCGAGCATGACGACCTTTCCCTCTTCGGCGCTCACAGTGGCCATTCCGCCCTCTCTCTCTCCTTCATCTAATTCTCCTTCTTCTTCCGCGCCAGTTATTGGCTTTCTTTCGCTTTCTAGCGAAATTCGGAACAAGATCTACATCAACATCATCCTCGTTTCGTCGCCCTCCGTCAAGTTTCCTTTAGAACCTGAACTCGCTCCTAATTGCCGCATCTTTCTCCCTGGGCTGTCAGCTTTAGCTTACACATCTACCCAGATGTACATCGAGTTTGCCTCTCTATGGTTCTTAAAATCCGATATCCTCGACATCTGCACCTTCCAACAGCTTTGGTACATGCAGAACGTGCTCGACACCTTCAAGGACAGTTACAACGATGGTTTCGTCACTCGAGTCTCCTTTCCGAGCTTCTTCAGCATGGCAACTAGCACCTCACGAGCCACAGAGATTCTGGACTTCTGCTACTTCGCCAATGTCAAGGAACTTCGCTTCACTCTTAAGGCCGCAAACTTTATGAAGTACGTACAAGTACTAGGAGCTACTTCACCAGCAAGATCAGTAGATTGGTTGGTAGAACACTACGACTTCTACCGGATTCTTCAATTGCCGCGGATTGAAAAGATTGTAGTGCTTGTTGATGGAGCAGATACGGATGTGTGGGTCCCATTGCAAGGGGTCGGAGAGTGGGTGGTGGACAAGTTTTCGGGGGTTGCTTCTGTTGGAAGTGTGAGGGTAAACATGGCCTTTGTATACGAGCTAGATTTATCTGTGTGTACCATCAAGATTCAGTATATCTGAAGGAAGTTTAGGCTGGGAAGAGGTTAGTGTTGATGTCATAGAGTTACGGGATAGATATGGTATGGTTACTAGATAGCCATCTCTTCAAGAATGAAATCTGTTTATAATATAGCTACAACCTCATTTTTCTTCCTTAACTTAAGAAACTATGCCTATTTAACCCTATCTACAAGAAGTTTAAGTTTATAACGGCATTAAACTAAAAAAGACAGTGCTATAGGAATAGCTACAACCTAACAATCTCATAGTGGATTAAAGTGAAAGAAAATTAGGCCGCCACATTCTTGTGACCCTTGTACTATTTCACCACACATGTCTTAGCACATGACGTAACTCCCCTTCACCTGCAATTTCTGCTCCGCCGTCTAGTTTATATATCCCTCTTCCTTTCCCTCTTCTTCTCCTCCACACCACCAGTGTGGGCCATAACATAGGCGCCCCAAATTTCACGCCTACGTATCTCCATCAACATGTCTTCACACCGCAACACTCAATCTGCTCCTCCAGAGGGCAACCTCCTTATCGTGGACCCTCCACACCGCCTATCCACATGGCAGAGATCTACCATACACTCTAGACCGAGCATTTACTGCTCACAGCAGGCATGCCCCCACTCACCCCCACCACCACTAGCATCCTCCTCGTGCAAGACGGCCTAGCTCGCAGCAACAGCGCGAACAGGCATCAATTCTTCTTGCACTTCGGCTACCAAGTAGACACCGCCATCTACTTCTACCAAAGACTGCCATACCTAGCCGCGGTTGTCTTCGAGATCTCGACCGCGGTCACGCTCAATTACTTCCGGATTATCATCAACTACCCAGCGATGCCGCACGCCCGCGCCCACATCACCAATCTCCAGTTCCCGCGCTTCTACTGGTTCTCCGGCGTCCAGCCTAGCAGGCCCGTCAACACCATGCTCGACTTCGCCGCCACGCTCCCCAACCTCAGCCAGCTGACGACCCGCTTGCACACTGCTGGCTTGACCGCTCCCACGCTCACCGCTGCTTAGTAGAATCGCTTCCTCGCCATGGACCTAGATGCCGCAGCCTGCTACCGCTCTATCAGGTTATTACGCCTTGAAGTCATCGCCTCGGGGGTCCTGACTAGTAACTTATCAGCAGAGGACCCAGTAGAGTTCCTCATATAGATCCGTGGCTGACTGAGGCAGGGCTTTTGATAGCACCCTAGAGTAGGCATCGTAGTCGTTGTCAATATAGTCAGTGGTAAGGACTAAGCGCATTTGGCGCCTTAGGGAGGATGAAAGGGTTGGTATTTAGGATCTTTATTGCTTTTTGTGGTATTATTAGTTAGAAGCATAGGAGAGATGTATATATAAAGAAAAAATAAAATTTCATTACCCTCGATTTCTGCTTCAGCATGCTTCCTAGACCTATAATAACCTTTGTATCACCTCCTATTGGGATATTATCTATATTAGGTTCATACCTATCCTTTCTTTGTGCTCCTCTTCTTACTCTTCTTTTCGGCGCCGTCAACGGTATTTCCACTTCCCTCACCACGTCCAAGACTACTAACAACACCACTGACAGCCTTACCAACACCCAAACTGATACCACGTTCTCCAAAGAGACTCCCTTTCCCACTCTTCTGACTATCAATACTCAAACGGCTCGAGCTCTTGTGTAAAGTAGGGGTAGTGGGCTCACTATGACCTGTTCCCGCAACTTCATCAGAACTCCACCACCCTTCCGGCCTCGAGGTAGAGGATTTGGTGATCTGTGACGCATCTACTGATACGGCAGGGGAATCCGAGTTCATGCGGACCGGTACCTTTGAAGCCGGCGGAGGGAACGTAGTAGTGCCACGACTAGGCGAGTGCTGATGTTCAGACAACGCTGAAGCATACGAGCTCGCTGGATGTGGAATTCTGGACGCCTGGGCGGCTGCTGGTTGAGGTTGGGGAGCCTGGTTTTCTTGTTGGTCGGTAAAAGATATCCGACGCGTGGTTTGGCTGACCTTCTTCGCTCTAAAAACGGCGGGGGTGGATGAGCTTTCGTCGCCCCCATCATCGCCTTCTGGGCCAGGTAGAGCACCTGATTCGGGTAGCAAGCCGCGATAGTTAACTGGGGAGCGATAACGCTTTTCTTTACGCGGCTCGATACCATGTCCATCGGTGCTGGCGAACTCGTCCAGGGCATCCAAAACGTGAGGGAAGACCAGTTGGTCGACTGAGGAAGCCCACAGGAAGTCCAGGTGCTCGTAATGTGGAATCTCTTTTGCAATGGTATGCCTCGGTAGCTCCTTCAGCATGACATTGATATCAACTAAGCTATCCGAGCCCCCGTAAACCAATACGATTGGCGTTTTGATATTTCTCGTTGGAAATTTGGCCACTTTGTAATATTTGGCCCGGTTCGACACTATCGGATTCGGGGCTTCATCATCGTACATCTGGAAAACCCCATTGCGAATGATCTGAAACCAGTGGACAACGCTTTTCGTAGAGGTATAGGAGTATAAATGTGTATACGAGGCGAGTTTCTGTTGCGGCGAAATGTTGGATCCAGTCCATCCAAAGAGAAATCTCAACGATGTATCAATCAGTCGGACAAATATAGGAGGGTATAGAATTGATTGCCACATAGTGGTAGACCCAAGGATATATCGTCGGCCAAACGCAAGAAACAAAAGGTCGGGAGAGGCCTTGACCAATGAATCTACGATGGGAGACGTTAGGCCTTTCGGAGACATAGCTGGGGCGAGCGCAATAAATACGTCTATTTTGTCGTTTAAATCTGGGTGGATGGATAATGTTGCAAAGGCCTGTGCTGTTCCTTGAGAGAAGCCAATATAAGATAAGGATGACTGATGGGTGGTTCTCAAGATGTAGGCAATAGAGTCAGGAATATCGTGGAATGCGAATTGATCCATGCTAAAGTCCCAAAAGGCAGCCGAAGTTGGAGCTGTGCGAATGTTCTTCTTCGAGTATTTGTTCCCTCTATTATTGCCAAGCTGTCCCACATCAGTAAATGTGTCACTACGCAGGTATCCGTCGCATGTCGGACAGAGCCTCCAGAACGCAGCAATCAGCAGCCAAACTTACCCAAACATCGTACCCCCGTTCTACCAGCTCAAACGGCAAGCATCTCTGCCTCTCCGTCAAACAAACCCAGACGTCACTGTTCATCATAAGTCCGTGGTGTAAATACACCACTTTCTTCTTAATGCCACCCTTATGCGGTCCAGCATTGACTCTGACATCCTCCTCGCCCCTGCGCCAACCCAGCCGGTGTAGACCAAGTAGATATCCATCTCCTGTTTGAACAATGTGTTCCTCGGCATAGTACCCATGCAATTCACAGAGTTCCGCGAAATCAGATGCATTTGCAATAGCAGACCAGACTGCTTTATTCCTCTGACGATTTCGGCGCGAGGAGGGAGAAGACAGATAATTGAAAAGCCGTCGCGTGAGACGATAGCAGACGTTGATAATCGGCGCCGGGAGCGCGAGGGTTATGATCGAGATCAATGATTCAAGCGCTACAAGGATGATGGAGATGACTAGAGCAAAATACTGGTGTATATGGAGGCGCGACAGAAACGGAATATGGAGTGCCATACCGGCGACGGTCGCGAGGATCGTTCGGCCGTCCTAAATCGGCGATGGGTGGGGAATCAACGGCGCCGTTAAACGTAGTCCTATGTTTGATAAGAAAAGGTGGAATGCGGGTCAAGAAGTAGTTAGGGACGACGCCCGTTGACCATGCGGTCAGAAGTCAAGCAAAATGCAGCCACGAAGCGAGAACACTATGACCCAGAGTGAAGGCATAGTGTTAGGACAGTGCTGTTGGAAGAATGACGTTGAAGACGGATGATCCATTAGACATGTGATGCCGTTGAAGCTTCAGGGATACTGCCGTCGGGCCGGCCTTGGCATGGAGGTCCGGCCGCCCCATTCTGCAAGTGAACGACTGGACTGAACGACCCGATATGCAGCAGACCAGCAACAACCAATGAACCGGTGACAAGATATACATCTCAATTAGATTGAGAAAAGACATCAATCATGCCTCAGTCTTGCAAGGACATACGTAAGTCTCTATCGTCTAGTCTCTAGATTTCCGCTCTCCATTCCCATATTCGATCATTGCTTTCGCCAACAGAATTATGCTCACCAGAGTACGACTAACGCAACGGCTTCTCTACAGGCGCAGCACTAGCATTCTGCCTACAGAATTCTGACTGCATAATGGTACTACCCATCTCCACAACCCTCCAATAACCGCCGCCACGTTCCCAGCTCACCTACACCTCCTGCAGGTCGAACGACACCAACCCGGCGAATGCCTCCGTCCTCCCCTTAAATACACGTTACCAACCCAGTGTCAGCAGCTCCAGAAGGGTACGTTAGACAGCTTCTTACTCTGCCTCCTCACAAGCCAGGCACCTCCAGCACATCTCTCCTACATTTAATCACCAAACCCCCTCGGAGTTCTTAAGCGCGCCCTTCTAACAAAACTTCAGGCTACGCCGAATGCAAAAGGGGTCTCATAGACATGCGAAAGCGCTTCCGAGGCAACAGACCAATATCCGTCGCCGCCGCCGGCCGTCTCGAAACCGGGGAGTTCGCACCGAAAGACGACAAAGAAGGCACGATCGAAGAGAAAGGATACATGCTCTATGCCGGACGACCGTACAAAAACGTTAGGGAAACAAAGGGTGAGGACGACCCTGAGGCGAACAACAAGGAGTAGGGCCCTAGTCTGGTACTCAGAAAGCGAGCGCAAGAGATGGAATGTGTAGAACTAGGTAGAATACACCGGGAACAAAATGTATTGTGCTGGGATAGGATGGAGTGGTATAAATTCTGTCTCGTGAATTTGAGCATATTCCGGCGGCATACCGAGGCGTCTGGTCCTAGGGCGACATCCTGTTGGATGAATCATCTCTTCTCCTTTACTTTGGGATACATGTACAATACAATTTGAACAGAACAAACAAGACATCAATCAGGATTCCGATCGAATCATATGCTAAACTTTCCCTTCCGACATCCCAGCTATCTTTCTCCTAGACTACTTTCAAACAAGAGCGTCTAATGCGCGAATAGCGGGCCCAATGCAACCCTATCTAGACCACAAACAGATGTACAAAGAAGGACAGGAACCAGATCAATTTAATTTCTTTCAGCGTCCAGCCCTTTGCAAGCCTCAACACGGTAAATAGACGTCCTACCAGTACTATACTCCGACATGTATGCCTCAACCAACAACAAAGCCCGCTACATTTCCCTCATAAGAATCAAAGTCTTGCATAGCGAACCACAGAACTATCTAAGCATTCAACCCGCGAGCATCACAATAACAACTTTCAAACCCGCCGACAAAAAAAAAAAACCATCAGGCCACTTGACAAGGCATCTCCCAAATCATGCCCAATAGTCTAAGGCTCAACCCCAGCCTCAGTTCGCTCCAGTCACCTACCAAAGATCAGTCCAGGCTCCCCTATCGCATAGCAAAAGCTCCGACGCATCACGTATATACAAGAGGCGTGCACATAGATGGCCACGAGGCAGCAGGGAATGGCTATGCAGAATGATGTATTGTGAGATGTGGGTGATGCTAAGGCGGGCCTGGACTGGATAGTGTGAGGCTGATAGGTAGGGCGAAATCTTGCTTCGCCATGCGCATGTGAGATGAGATGGCGAGGGACTTTTGGGGGGGGGGGGCACGACATGGGGCTAGCTGAGCGTCACGCTGGGTGGGAAACCAAGTATGCCCCGCCGCAGCAGGACGGGAGCTGTTGCAGAATTCTGATCTGGTGATAGCTCGACTCGAGCTAGGTCATCAGTCAAGTCCAGGAATCGAGTCCGAAGTTCAAGTTCATCGAGATACATTCACCCATCCAAGCCCCGGCCAGCCCCACCTGCCATATCCGATCTCGCACTACCGCGCCTTGATCATCATTCCCACTATAATCAACGGCTTTCCATCGCTTGCCTCATACAGCAGTTTGACCTATCAATAAGCCTCCCAAAGGCTGGACTTCCCTGCGTTACGATCGCCTTGTTCATCACCGACCGGGTTCCAAGATGGTGTGTAGGCAGGATCATCGATGTTCGGACAGCCGGAAACGTGGCAGCGCGTGGGGCAGAGCAGGCCAGTCCATGTGGAATAGATTAACTACCTCCGCTCCTCGTACTGCGACCTGCTCCTTAACGCGACCTTACACCTCCTATGGGTTCCCGGGCAAGAGGGGCCATGAAGAGGGCAAAAGGCAAAGATTATGGACTATAGCTGAAGATTGCGCAGTGCTGGATGGAGTAGGCAAACAAAGTGACGCGAAAGCTTGGAATCCAACGGCCATGCTACTCTACGCCGGTCAAGCTTGCAGATGAAGGGCAAAATAGCGCAAGCTAGCGATTGCCCCCTCGTCCTGCTTCTCACCGCGCGCTGCGCATTTCGCAGTAGTGTCCCATAACGAGGACCCGCGAGGACAACTTCCTGTGTTGCCGTGCGCCTAGCCAGACATCTAGGACGCAAAGTACTAAGCACACATTATTGTTTGCCGGCTGTACACCAGCGAATTTCGCTCCTTCGGCAACTTTTGCATACGGGCGCCACAGCCGCTATCTTAGATCTCGCCTTTGCCTAGGTTAAGGGGCGCTGACCACCCATGATGCAATGCGGACCGCATCGGAGTGGGCGGTTAGACAGGGCTGCAGCGCGCGAGTACATTATTTACCGGGAAAAGGGCTGTCGGCGGCCTCGCTGACGTGGATGGCGAGGTTCGCTTGCCGCTCGCGATACTCTATTTGAATGAGCCTGCTGATAATGATAATGATGATGGAGGGCGTTAAAGTAAACCTGAGTTATGCTTGTTGGGGAGGCGAGCGGCCTGGAAGGAGCGGGCGGATGCTGACGTGAAGGAACGATAAGGGCGCGTTAAGTTGGAAGCTTATTTCAAGAGGGCAAGGGCTTGGATTCAGGGACTATGCTATCGTTGAGGTGTTTTACCTTCGCCAGGAGAGGCAGAACAATGAAAAATCTAAATACAGATAGCGAGGGAGTCGGCGCTGGTGATGCGTTGTGCTCGTGCAAGTACCTGACTGCATAATTCCCTCGCTGTGCTTGGAAGCCAGAGTGTTATGGAAAAAGGAGAATAGTGAATAGGGGTGAGAGAGATAAAAAGAGACTATCAACGCTAATGCAAAGTGTTAGGGTATCGATGGAATGTCGCAGTAAGAAATATAACGTTCGGGGTTGAAGGGGCGCGGCGAAGAGAAACGACGATATAGAGAAACATCAGAGGGGGAAAGGAATCAGCCTATAAATATCAGCGGCGCTAGAAGATTATAATGCTTAAGAACTTACATTCTCGTAGGAAAGTCAAGACGAAGAGTGCGTTGGTCGCCCTTATGGCTTGACAGCAACAACTGTGCAGGCAGAGCACTGATAATGACCACATTCGGAGCATGCTGGAGAGATATTGTAGTTGTGAGGACCATCACCGCAATTTGAACAGTACCATACGTATTTGACTTCCTTCCCTCCGCCTTGTGGGTCGTGCTGGATCGGCGTGTAGGAGTCATAAGATGGTGTTCGAAGATGTGGGAAGCCGCAACCCCCCTGACCGAGTGGAAAAGAGAATTTAGGAAGATTTTTGACGAGGGAGAAATCCGCTTTAAGGCCGTCTTGCGTGAGATTTGTAAAGGGCACTGTGGCGTCGTTCGAAGGATAGCTTTGGCTTCGAAGGCTCGAGGATAGGTATGTCTCGCAGGTGAAATCACCAGAAACCGAGACATTGTCCTCATTGTCAGAGTCCATGTCTACAGCTTCTCTCAATTCGACTACGCACTCACTGCAGCGTACGTGTCCGCAGTGGCACTGTGGCATATTCGCGTAGCTGTGAGGGCCTTTGTCTTGGATGCAATTGCAGCAGAACCAGTAGTATGCTTTCGCCATTGAGGTGTTGGTTTATCGGGGTGCTCTTGCTAGAGCAAGAGGCAGCAATTCTATACAAATATCAGGAAGATAGAGGGTGCAGATAGATCAAATGTTTGGTAATCGAGTGAGTCGTGATGGAAACCCAGATCCCGTCGGAAGGGGGATGGGATTCTTATAATGTCATAATGAGGGACGAGGAGGATATTCTCCCCTTAGTTCCTGGCGCCATTAGTGCAAAACCTGCAGGCCGTTGAAGGCAGGCAGCCACAGATTTTTGCCCTGCGATCCTATCTGTAGCTCGCCTTGCTTGACGAGGCCGCATTTAGGGGCAACCTCACCATTCGAATGACTGGCGTAGCTCGGAGGGCGCCCGAACCATGCGCCACCGAAACTGGTATGAAGCTGGAGGGAGGCGTTATTTGCAGGGCGAGGGACGCCAAATAACGGCGGTGGAGACGAAGGACTCGTGATGAGGCCGGTGGTGAGCGGTGAGCGGTGGTTGTGTCGTATGATGATCCCGGCCTGTTGCATACCTGACCATGCCTGTCAAGCTAGATCATTGTTCGATCTGAACAAGAGTACACGTCTTCCTAAGGAATGCGGTTAGCAGTGTTTGCCTAAATCCTTAGGCCGCTAATGCTTCCTAAAGGAGAGATGAAGTTGTAAGATTTGATTTGCCGGTGAAATTACAATTATCACTATGCTCCCGCTGAGAAGGGACTATCAGCATCGCCAAAATAATACCGGCCACATAGGGCCCCGAGTCCAGCCTCGCAGATACAGCCGTTTTTACGTCAATTTTCTGTTTGATTGAGCGGAGGCGTACCTTGCAACTGTACCGTCACTCTATGTCATCTAACCGGGTACCGGGATCAGGCTGCGTTTGTGAAACCTCCACTCTTTCCCCGTTGTTTTTATTGTCTTGTACGACTTACGGAGGATCAAAATCACGGCTTGGACGGATGATATTCGAGAGTTGGAAAAATCAACGTGAATTCGCGCCTTTGAATCCCAACAAGATGCCAAGCAAGGGACAAATGGACGCTCTAAAATTATCTATCAATAGATGGAAGGAAACGTGTAAAATTTTGATACAAAGCCCAAATTGAGGTCCCAAAGGGAGCATAACTACCATAAATAATCCAAGCAAATGGACACGATAAACATGTTAAGACTGTGAATCCAAGTAGTAATCTACTTTTCGCCCGTGTTATGGTCCCTGGAAACGGCTAAGAGTACAGTGTTTGAATAAAGAAAGCACAAAAGATGGGTGCAAAATTCAAAAACCATTAATAAAAAAAAAAATAAAAACAAATATATATATTTGAGAGATTTTAGTCGCATTGAATCGAGAAGAACGTATTTTAGTCGGAAAATGGAGACATGCTCATTGTGAGATGAGTTTAGGATATTTGGTGCCCTGAAACTGGCAGCCTCTTGGAGAGGTACCTATTCAAACGTCAATATTAAGTACCTAGGTTGTGCTGGCTGGGAGACGTACGAATACCCTATGTTTGAAGTTAGTGCTTCTCAATTAAGCAACAGTTTGCTTTCAAATGGTTACAAATGGGACAATGAGTAACCACTGAAATGTTGTGAGGCCCATCGCCACACTGGCAGCAAAAAGACATAACTGTCTTTGGTCCATCCTGAGGAGTTCTTATCACTGAATGCTTCAAAATTTTTAATATAACGCGTGTCTAGCTTATGGAATTGGCTATATACCTTTGGAAGGCAATCAAAAACATCCCTAGATCCACATTGTGGGAAGGCAGGGGGACTGTGGGGGAATTTCGATATTTCCATCGGGGGGACTGCGTCTTTGATGAGGTCTGAACTGGGTGTAGGCAACATAGGAAACATAGTGAAATCGGAAATTGGTCGATAAGGTATGGGATGCGAATCTGAAAGACCGAAGAATAATGTAGGTTGCAACAGGAGAGTCCAGTGGAAGCGTGATATGGCTTTTTATGCTCGACGTTCTCACTGGCGAATGCGAGAGTTAGATGGTCGCAGATGGTGAGGAAAGGGGATGAATTTATAGAAGAGCACTAGGGGAGCGCGACCCATCGTTTCCCTCGTCCTTCTTATGCCTACTGTATCCATCAGGGCAGCAATCCGTGGGATAAGCCACAGGATCCTCCTCCAAGCTGAGACCAACTCTCTGATTTGGGAAGGTAGCTGCTGAGGAAGTACGCCGTGTTGATGTCCAAAGACATGTCGGGGAATGATAAGTGGACTGAAGAAGCTTTGCTCAGTTCACCGCGGTAAGGCGGCGGGGTTCCAACACGGTCAAGATCAGGCCATCCATAGAATTCCGGTGGATACTGGCCTTGGATATGTCCGGCTCGACCGGCGGAGGGACTAACAGAAGCAGACTGAAAGTAAAAGGAGCTCTCACTCCCGTACGCGCCCCGTGCATTGTAGTAAGAAAAGCTGTGATAGCCAGGGTATGAGTGTTGCTGAGATCAAAAGGTGCTCTTGCAGCCGACAGGCAGGTTGTTTCCAATTTTTGGATAATTACTTGAGCCAGGGTTTTGAGGCCTAGCGTCCAGGTTACAAGCGCATAAGAATTCAGTCACTGTACTGGCTGGTCCGGGTAGCGCAAAGACCCACTCTTAATATCTCTCGGGGTGACTAGACGTTTGCCTTGTTGCCTGGAGGCCTGTAAACTACCTTCGCTGCCATGACAAAAGCAATGACAGTGCCGGAATCTGGGAAGGACCGTACGTATAGCCTCAAAGGAACGAACGGGTATGTGTTGAGATAGCTTAAAATGACGAAACAGCGTTAGGGACGTGGAACTTACTGGTCAAAGCCGAACACAGATATCGGATTATTCAGACTTTGGCCTTGGGAAGCATTGAAAGCCGGCTATGAACACGGTTACATCAATCTCACTCATCCACGTTCGTGCCATACCACACAGCATTCGAAAGTAGCAAAAGACAAAAAGAGAAGGTGGTTACTATGTCGGTCCGCTACATGGTGAGAAGAATAGATAATACCGCATAATTTGAAGGACGACGGAGCTTTGAAAATGCCAAATTGGTGCAAGGAGCCGAAACATAGGACAGAGCGTTCATGAAGAGAAAGATATGTTCTGTTGGTGGTTCAAAGCTCGAGGCAGTCACGGCCGTTCCCTACCTCGTAGTCGAAAATCTACCATCTTGGGATGGGACTAGATGCATGCCGCTGGGCCTAGTAAATGCGAACATTTTTAAAGGGAGCTGTTACTGAATTGTGAGTGAACAGATCTAGAATATAGCGGGTACTTCTCCGAGACTCCTTAGAGGCAATGCTAGGAACAAGGCCGAAATGCTGAACAAGTGATTGATACCGAGGAGGTCAGCTAGTTCTCATGGCATCTAGTTGCTAAGAGTGCTGGGCAGGTGCTTACTGGACGGTGTCTTCCCACGCTGAGCAGGGGAACAGGCTGGAATGGGGGTCAGGCAGCAACACGGCTTTGGCAGGGCCTGTGGAGGCTGTAAGGCTACGGGTTAGTTCAGTCTAAATGCCCGCCGACGGTGAAGGAGAGATGAGTCTTGTGAAGCTTCACCACGAGAGGGCGGAGCACCTTATAACTAGCGGGATGTTGGTTGCCTCGAGAGTAATGCATATCGAAAATTCTTCGGTTTACTTCGCTTCACTTTATCAACTGCGGTACCCTTTCCAGCGGTAACGTGCTCATCGACTCATTGGAAGCCGAGGCGTCTCGGCTGGATCGACTAGCCGGCGAGAAATGATAAGGCAAGTGAAAAGCCTACTAGTTTACGTCAATTGGTGCGAAGATGAGCATTTCCGGTCACTCTAGTCCGGTTGCCTTCTTCGATATATACAAGGCTAGCGAATAAGGTATCGGTGGCAGCACAACGCGTCGTGGCAAACGCCAGGTGAGCACCTGCACCCTAGTCCCAAGGACAGCTTGGCATCAATGTAGCGCGGGAGAGAGGCTGAGATGTGAGGCTTTTCTTTTTTTCTATTTTTATTTTTTTTTTCGCGGATCGTCGGGCCTGCAGACCAGCATAGTTTGTGCTGACACAGTAGAAGTCGTTCTAGTGGGTTGAGCACAGTAGGACAATCGACCCACGGTGTGATCGGACAAGATGGCTTGATGAGATTGGCAGAGATTCGGGGATTGACGATATAAGGGCTGGTGTTGATACTCAACGGTCGGTGTGTGCCGATCTAGATTCGCCGGGAAAGCCTGTCATGAATGACCAGACGTGTTTTGTAGGGAAATTCTAAGCGCAGACAAGCTCGCGTTAGCGGAGTGTTGGTTAGTCAGCGGTCCGCTTGCGCAAGCACTGCGCCTGTTTGCACACAACCTCCCTTGGACGCATGAATGTCCAGTCCGGCTGTTCCTATCATCTCTAAAGAATCGAACTGAGGGCGACGACAGAGTTGCGCTGCGCACGCTATTTCATAGCCGGAGGCGCCAGCCAGCGCCCGCGCCGCTCCATCATTGTCGCGTACTATTCTATTCAACCTACGATCCCCCCTTACAAGCCTTCTACTAGCCTATTATTACCTGGCGACGCACCCTGATCTTAGGGGACCTCTCCAGGGCCATATTTTCGGGGAAGCTCAACATGGCCATGTCGGACAAGCGTAAAGAGGCACTAGATCAGAGGATAAACCAGATCGCGGCTGTTCTCCTGCCACTCCTCGAAATCAGCGGCACTGGTTATGCCACCTACGTTGTTGTGTACCTCCTCTGTGTGAGGTACCTGATAAATCCGGCGCAGGACATACAAAGTGCAGGAATTGAGCCTAGACAGGGTACCGGAATCGCTCTTCTCATCGTCTATTTCCTCCTGCTCCTCCCCGTAGGATTAACGTTTATGCGCCTACTTCAAGTCGTGTGGACAAACCCCGGCGTTGTACCACTCGGCGACCCATTATCCGAGAAGAAAACGGCCCCTACGAAACACTTCGACCGCCTTGATGCCTACATTTGTGATTATGAAGGCTTGCCCCAATGGTGCGATGCCTGTCACAGCTGGAAGCCCGACAGAGCGCATCACTCAAGCCAGCTTGGCCGCTGCATTCGAAGGATGGATCATTTCTGCCCCTACGCAGGTGGCATCATATCAGAAACCAGCCATAAATTCTTCGTGCAGTTTCTGTTTTATGCCACAGCATACACGGGCTATGTTCTGGTTCTCATGGCCATCTTCCTAGCTGAGCGAATCGATAAGGTAAGAAGAGCCGCCCAGTAGGACTTGCTTTGACCCTCTAACACTGTAATCCTCCAGCTCGATTCGAAGCCCGCCACCTGGATTGTAGCCCTTGCCCTTGCTGCACTCTTCTTCCTTTTCACCTTCGGGATGTTCGCGACCACATTCTACCACCTCTCACAAAATTACACGACCATCGAAGTCCTGCAGAGGGGTGGCATTCATAATATCGCCCTCCTTAGCTCTAATCAAACCCCACATCCTGCTACTGGCTTGGATATTATTGCTAGAATCCAACGGAGCCCGTCGCGCTCATACATTGTCGTGCAGACCAAGCCCTTTGAGAATCCATGGGACATGGGGGTCATAGCGAACATAAAGTCCATAATGGGCAACTCAGCCTTGGAATGGTTCATGCCTCTTCGGATGAGTCCGTGTACGTACCACCGGCGAGTAGTAGGTGAATACGAGTGGGGGCGGGTCGTAAACCGCATGATGGATGAATATGCCGCCGGGTCTTTTCACGATGGATCACGTAGGAGGAGAAGACGCCGTCGTAGTAGTCGGGCGTCAACGAGTGACCCGTTGCACAGCTCAGAGAGTACACCCTCTAGACTGAAGTAAGGAAGCAAATCTATAGATCTTCCTTTCTTTGTCATGATTAATTAATCTTTGGCATCTTTTTGGCGTAAGTATACGTTTGATACCCAGGGTTTTTTTTTTTTTTTTTTTTCCTCCGCCTTTCGCTTTTCTGCTATGCCCGCATAGCGCACAAGTGTGCATCGTATCAAGAGTTAGATTTCTAGACAATTCCTATTCCAGCAATTTGTGATATGGAAATCGCTACAGGAATACAATCTTCACAAACAATTCATTTTTTTTTTTTTTGGCCGCAACCATGCCATCCTTGCCTACATCTACCTGGCGATATGCTGCACCCGATCGAGCAACGAGAACTCATCCGCATAAACAACGAACTAGAACATTATTCAATATTCCACAAGCATAACTTCTTTCACTCTAAATCTTCAAACCGTTACAATGCGCTTGCATACACCACACCTACCCGTCTCAACGCCACACCCATCCTCAACCAAACTCCATCCTGCAGCCCAACCAAATTTTCCGCCCGCCTACCTCTAGTCTACCATACTCACATGTAAAATCAGACCACAACCGTTAGACCCCTGTCGCGCGTCCGAAACTGGCAATCCGTAACAACATTATATATGCAACCAATAGCCCCCAACGCGTTGAGCCCTCTGAAAATCGCACGCCCATATATCCAGTATCTGTGAAAACCGTGGATAACTAGAGAATGGGATGGGAAAAAGCTCGTCCTCGTTGCCACATGTCGAGTGAAGCGGGTGGGGCATTTGTCGTTGCGCGGTGTGTTGAGTTGACAATGTCGGCCCTGAGTCAAGAGCAGCGTTCCATGGAGCGGCGAATATTTGCATTGAGGAGAACCGTGGTTGGGGGGGTAGAGATGCAAGAGCGCGGGGACGAATGTGCTGGTATGCCGGTTTTGTAGCGTCCACGTCTCTTGTACGTCGCTTGCTTGTCGCACGACACTCTCATCACTGCATTAGCGATTCCCAGCAAACCGCAATCCTACCGATTTTGCTGACCGATATGATTCACAGATAGGAGGGAGCTGGGCAGCGATAAAGCAGTAGTGCTCGATCTTTACACTAGCATTGCCATGTCCAACATCTCTCCGTCTTTTCGATTTGAAGATCCAGTGTCTCAAACTGCACGTCATTACCGCGGCCCCATCTCTCCTAAACGCTATTTCTTGATCACTCCTCCAGTGACAAATCCGACGACAATACGTCGTTAACACTCTTACCTCGCATGAGATATCTTCCTTTCCCACCCATCCAAATATGCCATGTGTCAACAACTGTCGCCGTGAATAGCCTCTTCCCTACCACACATACAATCACATTCGCCACTCCCGCCCCCAAAGCACCCACAAATCCCCTTCCAAAAGTCACCTCATAACCACAATACCTACGGACCCACCATCCATCATCCCATTCCCCCCGTTCTTCCCCTCACTCTCGGAAAATCCGCCTCGGCACTGTCATCCATCAACCCCACACTCCAATACAACATCTCACCCATGGTTCCACACACACACTTCCATCGAGAGAAAGCCTTCGCCCATATTTTCGACTCTCCTGCTACATCCATATCCATCATACATGTCGCCTCGCAAAACAAATAAAAACTAAAACGCACGGAGTACATGATAGAACATACAAAGTATTCCTTAGAATAATCTAGCACAAAATCCACGGTCCAAACCGTCCGGGCTGTCGAAGGAGAAAAAAAACACCCCTTCCCGCGCCCCTCCCGTCTCACGCCAAATTTAAAAAAGACGCCTTCCAAAGCAGGATAAAAGTCCGGGTCCCATAATCATCGGTCCCAGACATTCGTCATCAACCCCCAAAAATTAACCGCAGTCTAGTAACGACTATCGTGCTATTCGCCCACCTCACCGACGCAAAAGTCTGAATCCACAAGTCCATGTTGCCTTCAAACAATATCTCATAGTAATTATCATAAAAGTTAAACCAGCAGAATACATTCTAGGAATAAAAGCATCATGCAGACAATTCTCAATAGTTCCACATATCCTCATACTAGCTAATAAATACATCTATCGTACCAACACCACTCCCCCACTTATCCCTCGCCATCGCAACAAGTCACTTTCCCCATATGCATCTTTACCCAGGTATCCTGTACAAAAACTTCGAAATCTCGTCCAAAAGAAACTACGCACGCAAGACAGACAGACAGACAGGGGGATCCTTACGGCCAACTTATTGACAGTTTTTTTTTTTTTTTTAAAAAAAAAAAAAAAAGCGTTGTCCAAAATACGCGAGACACATCCTGCTATCCAGCCGGGATCCCTCCCCTCTTATATCTCCGGCTGTCCATCTTATTGACCGTGAAAACGCACCGTTACCATGTGCAACGCCTGAGACATGCATAAAAGTATATGAAAAGAAACAAGATGGAAGGTGTAATTATGATGTACCGATGCCATTACCAGCCACTGTGGGGGTATTACTAAGGCGTTGGAGGCAATTGAATCCGCCCGTGAAATAGACCCTTGGAAGATGGTCCAGGCCGGCCCATCTTGCCCAGAGAGACCGCTCAAGAACGCCAATTTTTGGGTCCGATAACATACCAACGAAGCAGAGTCGAGTCATATAAATTATTATGAAATCGGCCGTGGAAATCGTCGCTCATTCGAATAAAGGAATCTAGTGGTTTCCGAAGTACGTTGGGTCGGGGTTTAACGTTGTCGAAGGACCGATCCGCGAGATCGCACATCATGTAAACATCGTTCAAATAGGAGGCAGATCAACTACAAAAAGGAAACATGTGGTGGAAGAAGATATCTTCGAGATTATCCATTTTGCTACATGCCCAGAAGCAACCGGTGGATTACGTTGAGTCAAGGGTTTGTGGAAGTCAACGTTCCTGGGTCTCCTCAGCGGCATTTTCACGAGCTTCGCGCTGTTCTTTCTGAGGAGCCCGCCGACGGGCATTGATGAACCAATTGGATACCTGAAAATGTTAATTATCGTATCTCAATTAAGTTAAGTGCCATATGTATCCACAAAAACTGGCGGCACAACAGCTTACTACCACAGAACTACAGTGACAGAGCCAAGTTAAAAATGTTGGGAGGCACTTCAAAGACAGATGTAGCAGGAGACAGGGTTACTGGTTCAGAATGACGTACCTGATTCAACGTGAGGTTTGTCTGATGACACAAGATCACCTTCTCCTCCTCGGTCGGATAAGGGGATTCCCTGTGAGAGCTGAACCATGCCTTTAGGATCCCCGTTGCTTCCTTTGGCAGGTTGCCCCGGCGCTTCCTATTGAAGGAATTATGGTCTACCCCTAGCGTGTTCTGAAAGACGTACGGTGGTGCTTGCTGATGATAGGTATCATGTCCATAGCCGGGGTGATGCGCTGAATAAGGTATTCGTTGATAGTAAGGCTCGTGAGGTCTATGGTAAGCATGAACATGCGGAGCGGGGTGGACTTCGTGATAATAGCTCGGCCTTTGATCATATGTAACACCATGGAGCGCTGGTGAAGGAGTGTATGCATTGGGCGAAAGCGAGTTTGGAGGAGCTGATGCGTGAGGCTGGGTATAGGCTTCCTGTCCTTGAAGATGTGGTCCTGACTGGCGACGAGCATTCGCCACTGGGGCTGGAGTTGGATAAGGCAAGCTCGGCCGATGATGATGCGTTGTTGGCGGCGGCTGCATAGAGGAGGGTAGTAGACTAGGGGCATCGAAACTCGGTGGCCTAACTTGGGGTCGGTCGTAGCTAACATGATCGGAAGCACTTGGAGTGTGGTGAATATCAGCTACAGTGTCGACACGCCTACGCTTGCTATCCTGCCAGGAAATTTCGTCGAAACGTGGTGCTGTAGCGTCCGGGGAACGTTCCACAGATAGATTGCGGCGAGCGGGCGTTCGGGGGGGTGACGGCTCCCGCACGCCCTGCATTAACTGTACCTCTTTTAGCTTGATTGACGGACGCTACGGTGCCTGGTTGACGTACCTGCTGAAACGAAGGAAGTGTATTCTGTGAAGGTCGCTGCTCCCCAGGCTGAAACGGGGGCGAGTTTCGATGAATAGGGTGATCCTGTAGAGGCATGTCACTCTTGGTGAGCCCAAAGTCGAGACTGTCAAGCCGAGGGAGCGTAGGTCGGGCCATATCCTCCATTGGATGTTGAGGTGTAGTTGGGGTGCTGGCCGGGACGGCTGGAGATGAAGAAGAGGAGTCGGGAGGAGTGAAGAGAGATGATGAAGAGGAAGTGGAAGTGGAGGAAATATTGAGAGAGGACAAATTGGGAGCGTCAGGTTGAGGAAGGCACGCTTCACATACTGCATCGAAGCTGAGCAGTGAACCTTCCTTTTCAGAATGGCGGCGCTCTGAATGGGAAGCCATGCTGCGCGGATTCAGCGGGTCGAATTGACGATGCGGAATATCTTGGAGCGTAAGATACTCCATAATGGCCGCAGATGCTGCAATATATGTATGGGTCAGCTCATTTTCCCATATCGCCGTGGGTTGAGGAGAGTTTGGCTATCCGTGCCGTCGTTCCACGGTTCAACACCCAGCTCCCACCGCCACTGGCGGTCAGGGCACGCCCGTAGAGCCAACAACCACGCATGTCGCCGTCTAACCAATGAAATTTGCTTACAATTGTTCTCTGCAAAATGGGATAGGCGGGCGGAGGACGCTTGAGAATGGAGAATTCCCAATGCTACCGGGGAAGAAGGAATATATTGAATATACGGGACTGGGTGTGTGGGGTGAGATGCACGAGCGCAGCAGGAATCAAGGCTGGTATTAATGCTCTTCTAGATGGCGTACAGGGCGTGTGTTGCGATCGAAGGAGATGCGAATGGTCAGCAAGTGCAAGCACCCAGCATCAAGAGTAGTAGTTCGCAGGATGGAGACGGGATGGGGTGAGGATAGACAAGGGAATGTTTAAGAGAGGACACTGCACCATGGAGCGGGAGGGGGGCGCTACGAATGGCGGCAGCAGCACTGCAACGGGCCGTACTTCGACCATGCGAAGCAAAGCAGCCGGGTCGATATGAAGGCTAGGAGCACACGCACACGCCAGGCAGTGTCAGCCAGTAGTGCCAGGCAGTGCCGGCAAAGTGTCAATACAGTAGAGAGCAGACAGCTCGTCCAGCAGGGCGCCCGCGGTTTTGACAGGTGATCACTGTCGCGAGCTGGTGTTAGAGTTTGGCCTATATTCTCCGAGCGGCACAAAGGTAGGCGTGGATTGGCGGCATGGGGGTGGGTATGGCGGGCAGGAGAAACAAAGGGCCCTCACAGTGCAGCGCCGCAGCACTCGAGGCACGAGCAGACCCGGGCTAGTATGGCTCTAAGGGACGGCCGTCGCGCTGGGTACTGCTGGGTACTATGGCCCGCCCACGGTGCTCAAGCTGGCGTGCGTCTTTCTAATGCAGTAATGCAGGCGGCAAGCCGGGAGAGCCACACAAGGCGCTGCCATCTAAGCCCATCGTCGCAGTCCCCACTCTTCACTAGATGCCATGGCCAACGCTGATCGCCCGGTATCCTGCAGCTGACTCGATCGAGCAGTCAACTGTGCAGGGATTCCGTCTACTTTGCGCTCACTTTGACCTCTCGCTGCTGTTCACTCGCCCTGCTCTCCCACTTCCCCTCCCCTATTACCTCATCCACAGGACCAAGCCTAGCGGAACAGAGCAGCCCGTCCACTGGAGGTAGTCTGGCCGCCACATTCTTCTTGCTGCACCTGTCTGTCTGTCAACGCTCTCCTCCCTCTCAGCCTCAGCTACCGAGCGCGGTGGCTGACTCTTGCCCAGCGGCGGACTGGCCTCGAGCCGCACTCGCATTCACTCTACCCAAATGGGCCATCTACCTGCACCAACCCTACCCTTGGCCGTCGCCCGCCTCAGTATGCCGACCACCCTTGGGAGTCTCCCATGGCCTTATTCACCTCTTCATGACATGACACTTGATCGTGGGCGCTGCTAGATGAGACAAGAGGCCATTGCGTCTGCCACACCCGGAGGTGCGAGCTCAGGCTACACTTGGAATTGCCGTGGCCCACAACATCTACCAGGGACCTGTCGCACGGGATTCATAATTGCTTTCTGAG
Source organism: Lojkania enalia (assembly GCA_010094045.1). Classification (NCBI taxonomy): domain Eukaryota; kingdom Fungi; phylum Ascomycota; class Dothideomycetes; order Pleosporales; genus Lojkania; species Lojkania enalia. The sequence continues at coordinate 194,050 of ML986611.1, forward strand.
CAGGGCGTGCAGAGCTACTGGACAGCGCACCTCAGGCAAGCGTTGCGATCTCGGAGCAGCGCAGCGGTTTGTGAAGCATATTGCATCTAGCCGGAGGCAAATCCGGTCATGGTGATATGCTGTGAGAGCGCAAGCCATGGTGCTGGACTCGGACCCCTGAAGTTCGAGCAGATGCACCAGCTCCGGGGAGACTGCCGCAATCCAAACCGGGCTGGTGGCTGAGCAAGGGAGTGCATACATGCGGAGTCTTTCCAGCGTCCTGGACGGGAGCGTTGGCGTCCCCTCGAGGCCCTGGTCGAGTCGTCGCATTGCGAGACTGGAACTAGAACGGTAGCTTGTAGGAGATATTATTATTGAAAGGACAGGCGTTTGGCTAGTAGTACCAAAATAGAATTAGGATTCGAGCACCTTGTCGTTCCCCACTGCTCTGATGCGGGTGATCGACAACGACAGCTCTTCTAACAGGGTTCGCCATCAACAATTAGATGTTAGCTAGCATCCCCATGTACCGGTGAAGGGGCTAGATTCGACTCGCTGCAGGCCTCTCTCAAACGGCGAGCGCTCGCAGATTGAGGCATGCTCCCGGAAAGGCGCTCTGGGGGGAGGAATCGGGGTCTGAAGGCCGCAGGGATCGGGGTTGAGCCCGAGTCACATAACAAGAGGCCAACACGTGCAATCTAAACAACGGCGAGGGCGCTTGGCGCGCGAACAGAGGGCAGAGAGAGTGTTGAGTGGCCTATTCCCCTTTTGCGGCCGTCTTGACAGCTGATTGACACCGGCTTGTGATGCGCATCGGTATGCTGGCGGACGAGTTAGGTGGAGGTTGCAAGGCGATCGTGATTGGCGCCAGGATTGGGGGGTGGGAAGCGTAGCGTCCAGACGCCATACCCGAAGCAGCAGCCAGAATTCAAGATAATCCCCGTCGTCGTCTGCCCCGTGTGCCGGCCGATCAAACACATCTCACTGACCTGAGCAGCGAGATCCCAGGCATCCCGAGCGCCTCCGCCCGCCCATCATGCCGCGCTGCTTTGTTTTGCCATCGACGACGATCACCTTAGGCAGCCCAGCCATCTCCCGCAGCCACAGCAGCGTTAAATGATGCTAGAAAGTTTACTTCCCTGTCCCTATCGCGCTAGATTCGACCGCGTCGAGTATGTAAACACGGCTCGATAATATAGAGAAGGAAATATGCGACCCGTCTCAACCTCCCTTGCCCCGTCCCCCCTCCATGCCTATCCTGCCTAGGCCGCCTCAGCCACACAATGTGCTGTCCAGGCGGCGGCACGACAGTTCGGTAGGCGTGCCGGATACGCTACCATTGGTCTCCCTCAGGGACTCGTGGGATCCATGGCGGACTCGCTGGCCAACTAACTCCTGTGACCCCGACGCCGACGTCAATCTTGACCGCTCTATCTTTCTTTCTGCCGATGGCCAAAGGGTGCTCCCTACTGGGACAATGATGATCTGGTAATCTGGGCCTTGCGATCGCGGCCACGATCCTCGTCCCGAAGATGAACCTTCGTCCCGGAACCTCTCTGGTTATCGCGGCCCCTGGAAGACGTCCTACAACCGCAGCATTACTGTCAAGAACTCGCACAAACTGCAATGCGACTTTGCGGAAGCATCGCGAGGAGCCACAGCGTTGCACGACAGCCTCTTGCTGCATGACAGTCCGTCAGTCACTTGTCGGAAGATGGCCACCAGTTCATCTTGTGTGGTGCCAAGGCCGACTACCTTCGCGCCATCATCTCGCAGAGACTACTGTCAATCGCTATAGCGTCAATCCTCCTGCGCCCATTTGCCATAGTACGCGGGCTAGCTCAGGGACTGTCGAGCAATACCAACTCGCGGCCATCGGATCATGCCTACTATGCTCACGCGGCCATGCATCGACCGGGAACACTATGTGCTCTCTCCCCACCAAATGGGAAAACACTGCACCAGGCGATCAGAGCTGCGTTCTCGACAGCAAGCAATGTGCAGCGGGGTACTTCCCTGTCATGATAGCCGTCTCCAGGCTTGCGCCCTAATCTTGGCTCCGGATCAGAGCCCCTTTGACTGGCGTCGTCACACGAGATCAGACCCCACTCAAGCCATCTGGTGCTCACCATAATCTTCAATTTGGTTTCAAAGCTCGTCAATGTACACCCACTTGTGTTCGCTCGCGACCTCATGCCAGCTTTCTAGCACACCAAGGAAGACCCTGTTCGTATCAGTCTTTCGACATCTCAGCGTCTGGTCACTTTCCACACCGCCGTCGCAACAGCGGCGTCAAATTTGGAGCCGCTCTGGCTATATTTGGAATTTCGTCTTTCCTGGTTCATCGCCAACACGGAACCCTTTATTCAGTCTCCTCGTCTTCGATGCGGAAAGTTGCGGGGCACTATAGCTTTCTAGAAGTGTAGCGTGGGCGTCGTCTTGGGTGGCTTTAACATGATGTCTTTGTTTCACGGCGATGCCTTTACCCGCCTTGTGTTACGATGCGCCGTGATCTATCTGTCACCGCCTGGATGCATACAACATCTCCTCGATTAAGGCCGCATTAAAACCAGTCAAGTCAAGAGAATCGGGAAAATAGGACTCGGTCGCCATGATCGGACGAAAATGAGAACGCAAAAGCGGTGACCTTGTCACACCTCCACATGGCCCTTCTGTTTCTTCAGCGTGCCAGGAGAGCGGGTATGTGCGCCGTTACTCAACAGCGTCCCTTGCAAAGACGACACAATTTATCCAAGGAGTCATCTCCGCGGCAATTTCGTCCAAGTCGGTGAGCAGATTCTTATTCTTCCTTGAGAAAGAGTCGTACATAGATGACTACATCGTGCGGAGTCTGACCTCAACACGTCAATGGTTAAGTGCTTTTCTCCCTATCAACATCCCTTCTCCAACAGCGAAACAAAATTCAGACTTTGGAGCACAGCAGCAACGACACCCGGTATCTGGAACAATAGGTTTCCGCCAACCTCCCACGATCCCACGTCATGGCATTGGAACTCCCTCCGCCTGGTCATTGCTTGACCTTGTGTTGTGTTTCTGTTGCATTCGGATTCCAAGTTTAATTCGAACTTTTCCGCTGGGAGTCCAGCGTACCAATGCGTGCGCTATTTCGGTCGGCGCTGAATGATAGCGCTGTAAAGGCTTAGGGCATTGATTTTCGAAGGAGTCTTAAATCCCCTGTTGGAGTTTTATCTACATTCACGAGTCATGAGTTAATTTTAAAACAGCTCTAATTGTACATCTCGGATCTAGGAGTGCCGACCCGGGCAGGGTCATCCTCGTCTTGGCGTGCGCATCCGCGAGCCCCTCTTCATTCCTCATTCAGTCCACATTTATCCGTCGGTCAAAGTATATGAAGAGATGAAACGGGTTCTATACCGCATCTTGAGCTTACCCTAGTTACGGATTCGGAGGCATGTCGCAGCCTCTTTCCACATCTCCGTCGACTTCCAAATCTTGTATGACGATCTATTCTGAATTGCTACGCTCAACGACTGTTTGACCATTGGCACTTCAATCAGTTGATAAATATAATTTCTCCAATTCCTCGCTAATCGAGACGACCCAATACCTCTAAAGCAATGGCATCTATATGCTGCGAGGTACACGTCATTCCTTTACAGATTTGTTCTACTGTAACATAGCTGTTCTCTTACTGGTTCATCCAGTGAAGTTTTACATAGCTAAGGGTCTGTCTAGTCGCAAGCACTTCCAATGTCCTGGCCTATCATACGTGGCCTTACTGTTGTCAGCACAACCGTCAAGCTATCAAAATCAAATTATGAACTATTGGCCCGGCCAACGTAGGGGCTACCCCAGTGTGCCGTTCTAGGACTTCAGTGATAGGCGCCCGTTTCTGATCCGAATCTGCTAGCGGAACAAATATTACTCGATGGGATGTGGATATTGTCATGCTCTAATTCTATCGACCCTCCAAACAATAAAGACGACGTCAGACTCGAGGACTCGGATTGTTCTAGTGTAGCCTTCACAACATTTACGCAAGGTCGGCAGTTTCCTGACGAAGCTCAAAACAACGGCGTGACAATACAACTTGTAGAGACTATAGAAATTGGTGTACAAAAGTTTATTCTGTATCCATCAAATGGCCGATATCTCTTCACACAGTATCCTGAGACATATTTCTTTGGTAAGCCCGGATCATAAGGCTACGTGTTGCGTTCAATCACCATTATGGAGTTCCAAACCGATGTCCCGGAGCGACATTAATATAGAATTCTTTATTGAGTATATTCCAGTATCCTCGTTTCATATGTTAGCATATGCACATTTCCTTAAGAAAGCCGTTTTCCAAGTTAAAATCTCAGACTATGCATATGTAGCTTTCGCGGAGGTTAGGTCTAGAAGCTGCTATGCTTAAACACAATCTGTAGGTCAGTGTGTTCTGACAGTCACACTGGGTCGAGGCAGGAACAAAATACCAGGTGGCTAGCAACAGAAAAAGTTGCTGCTGGACAATGGCAAGATGCCGCCACACCAGCATTTATTTTCTCAATTGCGCTTCTGTTCCAGTTTGCAAGCCGATGAGCTACATTTCACTAGGCAACGCCATTCAGCCGTTCATTACTCGCCGGCCTTATTCAAGACCATGTAGTTCATAGACACGGTCTGTTGGATGGTTGGTCATTGTGTGGAAAATTCTGTCTGTTCGCTACGTAGTGTGCCATTTGTGCGCTTCCTTTTGCTACTGCTTAAATCCACGCTCCCAATGTTTGCAATATAATAACACATATCGAACTATTCACGTTGTGAGACCCTATGCCCATATATTGAATGACACTTCCAAGTACAAGCACAACCTAGACAGCCTCGATCTGGGGAGACTACCCATTATATCGGATCGATGGGGAGGGCATATTTCAATATGTAAGGGTGTACGGCGATCATATGACAGCGTGCCGTCCCTGATACCTCGCTGCCTTCCGGTGACGCGGGCGCCGTGCCCTTCCATTTTAAGAGCTACCCCTCCATCATCCCGTAATTTTTTTTTCTTCTGCACCTCCACGCCGCCATCAACGTGACCAAAAGGCGGCACTCAAACAGAAGGAGATCGAGGAAAAGGCGAAGAAGCTCCTGGATTCCATCCCCCGTGCGCTCGTCCTCCACCTCGAAGACAAGAAAGTCAATCCCCTCCAGCATCCTTCCCCAAAAGCTAATAAACCTTAGTTCCATCGCCGCCGCAGCTGGCCGACTGCGCAACCAACCCGATCTCCCAACCCCATGCCGGGGCCACCACTACATCTTCCGCTTCCTAGACTTGCCGGCCGAAATCTGCAACCTGATTGCCAGCTACGCGCCGGCGTATGTCGGCGGGCTGTAGTTCACCAGCATCGAGCACCCCCATGGGCCCCGCGTCAACTTTTTCGAGATCCGCGACCCGGCGGTTAGGAATCGATACGTGCTGAACCCGCTCGCCAGGACGTGTCGCCAGCTCCATGTGCAGTACAGGGATATCCCCTACCAGCTAAACACGCTGCAATTCTTCCAGAACCCTGAAACGAAGCGCCCGACAACGACGGATATGATTCAGCACCTCAATCAGCCTGTGCTCAAGGTCGCAAAATCGGTCTACGTCCATGGCTTAGCGTCGCACCGCTTTTGGTATGACCCAATAATCCTAGATGTTGTGGACCGCAGTTTTCGCCCGTTTTCAAGGCGTTTTCCTGAAATTGACTTCTATTGGTGCGAGCAGGCGTGGACGGTAGCTGATGAAGGGCACGACGAATGCGCTTCCTGATCCCTCTCACCGGTATGGGCTATAAGAAGTGCGTCGAGTGGAGAGACAAGGAGAGCAAGAATGGGAGGACATGGAGGGTGGTCCCGAATGTAATCGGGGGTGCGGAAGAGTTGCTGAACCGTATTCAGGAGAGGAGGTGGAGCTATCTGGAAGAGATTCTTGGGGAGGAAGTTGCGAAGTTGCTGGCGGATAGGGATCTAACCCGCGAGTATGCAATTGTTTTGGAGTGGGTTCTGAATGGAGTTTGAGCGGGATGATGGCGTGGGGAGGGGTGGGATTGGATTTGCATTATACCCGGAGACCGGAATTCAAGACTGTATAGTAACTGTATTAAAAGATAACTATCCAACTCGAATGTGGATAATTATTAGAATGAATGATCTCACGTATCTACACTACTATGTCCTATATCCCCAAGAAAACACCATTCCACCACCAGCCCAATCCCTACAGCACCCCACGAAGTAGAAGTCCCCTCTATCCTATCGCCCTACTCCCAGTCCCCTGCACGGCATCTTCATACCTCGGCGGCGCTTCCCTCAGCGAACTAGAGCTACGCTCCCGATCCCGCTCATCCCTAGCATCGCGCTCCTTCCTCCTACTCTGCCTCTCCTCCGCTTCCCGTCTCGCCTCAGCGACCTGCTCCTGCTCCCATTCGCGCCTTTCCTTCTCTGCTTTCTTCTCTTTGCGCTTTTCGTTGATCTTGTGGGCGGAGAGGCCGATGCCTAAGATGACGAGGGAGGCCATTTTACTTAGCGGGCCTTTGCGGCGGCGATGATAGGGCGATGGGCTGGATTGGTAGACGGGCTGGTTGGGTACTAGGGAAGAAGTGTGGTGGCGTGGATGGTAAGTATTGTCGGGTGTATTTGACGGCGATGGAAATGCTTGGACTTGTTGATTATAACAACGACGCTTCGAACACTTCGCGCGGCGAAAGGGTTGTTTACCAACAAGGGTCTCAGGACCTGGATGCTCTATCGACGATTGGAGAATAGCGGCACGGCGTTGTTGACGGCGAGAGTGACAACCGCGTTGGTAGGGTGTCGAGGGGATGTATGAGTTGTTGTAGCGTCTGCGGCACATGGTGAACACTTCTTATATCTTTTTCCGAAATACCAAAGCAGTAGGTCGCAGGATAAAACGCTATTTGGAAAGAGGGATTGATTTGAGTTATTGTCGAACTTACCTATCCCTATTATATATTTCAGGAGCGCAGTTATGGGCTAGTTACACTGGATGCTCACTGACGTTTGCGAGGCTAAGCAACGCCCGTAAGATCCTTCGCACGGTGGACATTTCAGATTGAGCGGGCTGGGTTCAAGACAGGTGCCCTGCCAATCGTTAGGCGGATTGCGAATTCGTGAAAGATGTTGTTCCGCGAGGCAGTGTTACGGCCGCAATGGTATGGAGTGCGTCATCGTCGGCGGGTGGTGGCTGAGTGCGCGGTGGCAGGGGTCTAATTGGCGAATCGCAGCATATTGCTGGATTGAGATAATGGCGGCAGTATAGAGAAGCAGATGCGATGGATTAGCAGCATCTTTTGGATGAAGACGGCTACGGCATATGGCAAAGTTATATATGTTGAGAGTGTTCCTTGTTTCTCAAGATCTAATCTTTCGTACGCGACCACAGCCGTGTGAGATTCCCGCCACTTTCGTAGCTGAATCATTTTTTCTGAGTTCCCCCTACATGCTACTACTAGCCCCGATCCTAAAATCATTTAGCGAACCCTCTCCACGGGAACCGCATATTGGGACTGTAAAAATCTGTTTCTACCTTAGGAGAGGGAGTTTGCAACGGGCATTATCTGTAGGATCGTCACTACCCCTGAATTGTGTAAGCGGCAACGACTGTCTCTCTCCTTCAGTATTGTTTTACTGATACGGGAATAAGGGAATGATGGAGACTGCGTCTAGCCGCAATACCCGATGACAGGGAACGTGGAAACGATCATTCAAGCCGCATGGTGCCCATGTGGCCCCTGTGCGCTACCCCCTATCCAGCTTCCGACATATCATCGATACGGCACGAAAGTTGTCTACAAGATTTGATAATGCCACGATCGTATACCACCTTTGCTCTCGCGACAGTTCGGAAAAGTTTCGGGCCCCAAATCATGTTGCGCATAGGCTGTTAGCCATTCTTTTCCTAACCGGGGCCGCGGGTCGTTTCACCAACATGTTGTATCCTTGAGCCTTTTAGAGCAGAATGTTTCTTTCCTGGAATATCCTGCCTGCACTAGAAGTGTCCTGCCTCAAGAGGTTAGAGCCACTTACGGTTTACCCGTATGGATGCTGCTTAGTGTCTACCTACATACCGTATTACGATGGTCTAGGTGGCCTTGAAGCAATAAGTTCATGAGGGCAGGGAGTATCCAAGGGCCGTTTGCAATTCTGAGACGACGTAGTTGATGGAATTGAAGGTGGCTCGAGCCCAGTCGAAACATTTGAGTTGAGTATAGCTTTATGTTAAAATTTTCGAGGCCATGTCCTATTATATTCTTCGTGGAAGGTAGCATAGACTTAATGACTTAGTCTATGCCCCACAGGGCTCCAGCTCTTACTTACCTAAAATAAGCCAGATTTGCAACGTCTGATTCGATTAGAGGTTGGCATACCGAGAATTTTGATTCCACTTCGTGGCAGTATATTATTGCAGGGCAGAGGGCTCAGTTCAGACGTCCAAGCAGAACACTCAGCTCTCGATTCTACACTAATCAAATGACGGGGGATTCCTTAACTTATTCCTCTACTAAGAGGACTCAGCGTCCCTCTATACCGTAGCCCTTTAGTTCGCCCATTGGCCGACGCACACTTGCGCTGATACCTTGGACCAACAAGAAGTCCGGCTCGACGACTAGAAATTGGGGCACAAACTTAAGCAAGATGAAAAATCACGGCGTTTATCATGTATTCGTTGTCCCTTAGCAAATGTCGCCAAATTCTTCACATTCCGGAAACACCCAGGGCTTCAATTTCTGCTCCATAGCGTGCAACTCCTCGCTTTCGGGTGATTTAGGAAATTCCACACCAATATGCCATAAAACATTTCAGGACGACTCAAACTTGAGCAGTTCGACACTCTTACAATTTATTGTATTTGTCGTTTCAAGTGAGCTCTCGAGTTTTTGCTGTCATACAAGGCATGCACACTAATACGTTTCTAGACAGGGACCGCAGTTGTGCCACCACCTAATCTTGGGACATTGATGTCGCTTCCTTTCACCTATGCCTTGACGGTCGATGGGACCGCATCCAGTCCTTCCTTAGAATAATGCTTTGTGGCTTCTCAAAAGGATATCCGGTCTGGGAGAGGATCATCACGCAGACGACTTTGCTACCAATGAGAAGGTTGTAAACTATGAATTGCTTGTATCTCTTAGTATTACATCATTCATGCTTTCTCCAATCTAACCAAGCCTTTCTTCACTTTCCCTACTCGTATGCAGCTATAGCCACGTCCTTGCAGGAGAGTGGTGCTCACGCAGCTCGTGGCGCTGCCCTAAGCACCAGATAGAGCTAGATATTTCTCCTTCTCCAAACATCTCTCTCATCAATCCGTATAAGCATTTTTAATACTTCTATCTGGAGCCGATTACCCGGGCGATGGACGCCGCATGTAGCGTAGCCTACAGTCCCATTCCATTTGCCCCATTGCGGTGGGCCGGGGTCGGACGATGTCTTTTATCCTAGTACTTTTACTTACGTCAATTTCTATCACGATGCTAGATATTTTGGCCGTGTGCGGCCGTGGTGAATTGCGCGTGGGGCACGCGCTCGCAGCACCCGGTAGCAGCAATATAAACCACACTATACCTTGCCCATTCCACCCCCACCCACCACCTCCGAAGAACACACACCCCTTACTGAAATTTCTCCTCGAAACATCTAAAATGGGTCGAAACCATTGGGCCCCGTCTTCCAACAGACGCGAGGCGGCGGACATGGGTCGCACAGAGGCACCTGTCACCGTCAAGGGCTACCTGATGTGCGTCTTCGCAGCGTTTGGGGGAATTCTCTTCGGCTATGATTCTGGCTATATCAATGGCGTGCTGGGAATGAACTACTTCAAGCAGGAATTTGGCCGTAAGCTACACTCGTCCGCCTTGTCACAACGTCCAACTAATACGAGACCACAGACCCAGGATCTACCTTAGATGTTGCTTACAATGGTTATCTCTACTACACTTGGGAGAAGTCTCTCATCACGGCAATCCTCTCCGCTGGTACCTTCTTTGGAGCTCTCTGTGCGGGAACAATCGCTGATCGCATTGGCCGCCGGACTACCATCATCGTAGGGTGCGGTGTCTTCTCCATTGGCGTCGCTCTTCAGATTGCATCTACCGCCGTAGGACTACTCGTCGCGGGGCGCCTCGTCGCAGGAATCGGCGTTGGCTTCGTCTCCGCCGTCATCATCCTCTATATGTCTGAAATCGCGCCCAAGGGCGTTCGCGGTGCTATCGTCTCCGGATACCAGTTCTGCATCACCATCGGTCTCCTTCTCGCCGCTGTAGTGGACCAATCTACAAAGGATATGATGGGCCCCGGCTCGTACCGCATTCCCATGGCCATTCAGTTTGTGTGGGCGTTTATTCTGGCCGTCGGCCTCTTCTTCTTGCCCGAATCGCCCCGATACTACGTCCGGAAGAACAAGCTCGTAGAAGCCCAAGACGCCCTTTGCAAACTGCGGAACCGGTCCAGCGAGTCCCTATCCATCCGCGAGGAGCTCGCCGAGCTCGTCGCCAACTACGCCTACGAGACGGAGATTGTGAGGGGTAGCTGGATGGATTGTTTCCGTGGCGGGTTGACCAAGGGGAACAGCAATCTCCGGCGCGTGGTGCTGGGCATGGCTCTGCAAATGATGCAGCAGTGGACCGGAGTCAACTTCGTATGTAAGTTTTACAGCCCGCCTAATCGGAGGCAAATGCATGCTAAAGAGGAAATAGTCTACTACGGAACCACTTTCTTCAAGCAAGTCGGCATCCACAACGAATTCCTCATCTCGATGGTCACAACCGCTGTAAACGTCGCCTCAACGCCCATCTCTTTCTGGACCGTTGAAAAACTCGGTCGCCGAACCCTGCTCATCTATGGCGCTGTCGGCATGGCCGTGTGTGAGTTCATCATTGCAATTGTTGGTACCGTTAAGGAGGGTTCGGCCGCCGCTGGCTACTGCCTGATCATCTTCACCTGCTTCTACATCTTCTTCTTCGCCTCGACCTGGGGCCCCGCCGCATGGGTGGTCATCGGCGAGGTCTTCCCGCTCCCGATCCGCGCCAAAGGCGTCGCGCTCTCGACCGCGTCGAACTGGTTCTGGAACTTTGTGATCGGCTTGATCACGCCCTACATGGTTGATGCGGAGTACGGAAACTTGAAGGCGAGGGTCTTTTTCGTTTGGGGAACGACTTGCACGTTGTGCGTTCTTTTTGCTTGGGCGCTCGTGCCGGAGACGAAGGGATTGTCGCTCGAGCAAGTGGATCGTATGCTGGAGGAGGTCACGCCGAGACAGTCGGCGAAGTGGTATCCCAAGCAGACCTTCGCCGATCGCCAGGCTATTGGCCAGGCGGCTAAGGCCCTGCACTCAACTGAGAAGCATGAGGATGTTATAGTTTAGAGTCGGCTAGTTGATAGCTCACTGAATCGGGCGTAATGGGGGACGGGCAGCAGTCATGGCGATGGTGACCGACATCTGGATTATAATACCTATTTCTAATATCAACGGAATTGACCTGATGAATCGTTTCTGTGCTCTTTAATGTGATGTCCTGGTAGGTAGTTCTAGAAGAGCTTCCAAACTCTTTACGCCTTGGTGCAAATTTCCTGAAGCCGACATAGTTCCACTAATATAATAAACCTCTTAATATCTTATATGAATGTATAAAGAATTAAAAGATATCTATCTTGGTGACGTATACATCTCTAAGATACCATCAAATCTCTATTCCCACTGCAAAAGTTCCCTGAAGCCGGCAATGTAGAGACAAGAATACGAGAAGAGTTGCTTGTTAGTTAGTTAGTTGACGACTACTACTACTATAATACATACAACTACAACATATTCTTCCTCCAAGCCCTATTTCCCAGCGTCTCAATCTCCTTTACCTCAACCGGCCCCCTAACCGACTCATCCTCCAGCGCCTCCACAATAGCTTCCCCCACTAGATCAGCCTTCAGTGGCTTAATGCCCCCAGCGCCCATCAACCATGTCAAGCGTCCACCAATCATATCATTCACCGTCGAAGCGATGCCGCCCAATGCCGCAATCGGCATCGTGAAGGTCCGCGAGGCGTCGTACATGAACGGAGCGCGAATAAAGACACTACGCATATTTGGGAATGTGGTGGCGATCAGCGACTCTGCTTCTCGCTTCGTAGATATGTAGCGCGAGGGGAGGATCGGTGCGCCGGCAGCTGCAGAGATGTACATGTACGTTGAGACTTTGTTGTTTGCGGCTTCCTGGGCGAGCGAGACGGCCGAGTCGCGGTTCATGACTTCGTAGGTTAGCTGGCCGTCTTTTTCCTGGGGCTTCATGGGCTCGTCATTGGCGCGGTTCAGTGGGTTTTGGGTGCCCTGTTTGGTGGCGGAGAATGCGCGTTGGAGACCGCTGATGGGCGATTCGCGGCCTGATATTACGCCTTTGTAGTCGGCTTCGAGGAGGATGCCCATGGAATGGACTACAGCGTTGGCGCCTTCGAGGTGCGAGGTGTAGGAGGAGGGCTTCAGGATGTCGCCTTTTTGCCAGGAGACGTTGGAGGCCCAGGAAGGAGGGGTTGGCGACGAGGATATAGAAGACCAGTTCGGGTCGCCGGAGCGTCTGGCGGAAAGTATGTCAATTAGTTATGCAAGGCGTCCAGGGGAGGGGCGAGCGTACGATATTGAGGTTACAGCCCATCCGCGGTGGACGGCGGCTTTGCATATGCGGCTCCCTGTGTGCCGTTAGAGCTGTGAGCTTTCTTTCGAAGCTAAAAACGATGCGAAGATGAGCGAGAAATGGGAAAACATACCCAAAAATCCATTGCCGCCGCAAACGACGAGCTTCTTCTTGACTGCCTGAGCCATTGAGTGTGTGGTGTTGATGTTCAGGCCGCCACTACTCCGAAGCTAGAGAAGCGCTGGAGTCTTGATGTCACTCCACTCATAAGGCTGAAGAGACAGGGATCAGGACGCCAAGATTGCGGCGAAAGGGCGGAGGTGCTGGGGCCTTTTCGGACGGCTGTTCTTTCTATCAGCCATCCAACCCTGCGTCGTCCCTTTACTGCTATTGGAATAATATATTCGCCACGTTTAGATTTTCATTATCGACCAACTTACCCGGCAACTCCTTTTCCTTTGAAATCGGTTGCGGCGGACAACTCACCGCAACAACTCCACCATGCCCGCGCCCGCAGCGAACAAGCGCGTCAAAGTATAACATCCCCTCACTGCCCTTCAACCAATCCGGACTACTAATAGCGCGCAGAACAAACGCATAAGCCGCAACATCAGTATATCCACCACCCCACCCCCTTCCCAGCACCCATCCCACTCACATTCTCAGTAATCGGCTCTGAAGCCATCAACCTTCCCCCCGTCGGCGATCCCACCCGCCCCAAGAACATCCCCGACGACCACACAAAGCGCTGGACCGTGTACGTGCGGCAGCCGCCGGGCGATCCCTCCCTCACCACCTGGCTAAACAAAGTGCAATTCAAGATCTTCTCCACGTACGACAACCCGCTGCGGACGTGCGAGAACCCGCCCTTCGAGGTCACGGAGACGGGCTGGGGCGGCTTCACCGTCGACGTGCGCCTGCACTTTCAGCCCGCCAGCGGCGAGAAGGCGCAGTACCGCCAGCACTTCTTGCAGCTGGAGAAGTACGGCGACGAGAAGATGCAGGCCAGGCAGGAGGCTGAGGGCGTAGTCAGGAGCGAGTTTTTGGAAGTGGTGCAGTTTAATGAGCCGACGGAGGCGCTGTATGAAGCGCTCACGTCTGAGGACCAGTGGAACTATCTGGCGGCGCAGGCTAAGGGCGGGAAGAAGGCGGCTATGGCGGCCATTGGTCCTAATGGGCGTCCTAAACGTGGGTTCCCTGGTGGGGAACGTAGTGCGCAGTTGCCGGAGAAGGGCGGCGATGACGTGCCATTTAGTCAAGAGCAGGAGCAGGCACTGATTGGCTTTATCAAGGAGAAGATTGGGGTGGTGGAGAAGGAGTTGGAAGAGGAGAATCGCAGGCGGGAGCAGACGGAGAAGAAGTTGAAGGATTTAAGGGCCGAGTTGGGACATGAGGCTGCCCAACAGGCGGCACAGCAGGCTAGTGGGGATAGAAGTCGGAGGAGGTAGATTGAAATCACTTGGACTGGCGTTCAGAGCGAGGATTTGTCGACTAGGTGTTGTGGCATCTAACTGGCGAAGTAGGGGTTTTCTGACTTTGGACCTTGATATCATTTCGATTGCATTATCACATCCCGGCACAGAGAGTGGTTAAGCTCCAACTCGGAAAAGACCCGCTGCATGCCCCACACTACACTCTAATTGTCGCCATCATGTTATACCCATGGAAGCCCTCTCAGGGTAATGATAGTAATAATAATCCCCTCCTAGTCTGATGTTGAGCTAACAAAGACCCTGACACCCTTCGAATCGAGCTTGACCACCGGAATGAAGAAATCGTGGCCCATCTGCACATCTCCCACATCGGCCTCGAAGAGCTCGAACTTATATCGGCGGAACATCGTGGCGAGGGTGAGATACATTTCCGTCCATGCAAGGCTACAATATCGTCAGTATCAACTACACTTCACACGCAAGCACTCGAAAACAAAAGTCTCAAAAAAGGGAACATCAAACAAGACCATCAAACCAGCAAACCCCCCAACAAACCAAACGTCTAAGAGCAAAGAAGTGCGAAGGAAGGGGAATTAAAGGATAAACATACTTAATCCCCAAACAGCTCCTGGTCCCCCTCCCAAAACTAACTAGGAACCTCTCCAACGGTATCCCATCGCTTGTCCTAGCCTCCCCCTCCCACCTCTCCGGCACAAAAGAATAACTATCCGGAAAAATCTTCTCGTCGTGACTGACATCAGACACCGTCATCGCTACACAAGTGCCTTGCGGAATAACCCACTCCTTATATCGCAGATCCCTGTCATGCGTACGCGGGTTCCGGGCGCTGAGCCCGTAACCTAGGCGCACAGCCTCGTTGATGCAGGCTTTGAGGTACGGCAGCGATTCGCAGGTGAGCAGGTCTATGGCATCGGCGTTAGGGAACGCGGCGACGAGGTCCGCGTGCAGACGATTGTAAATATGCGGCGTGTTGATGATGTGGAAGGAGGCGATTGTGAGGGCGAAGGCCGTTGTTTCGACGCCGCCGCCGACGACGATCTGCGCTTCGTCGGCTAGGCGGCGGTGCGATTTATCTGAGTCTGGCAGCTTGGAGGTAAGGATTTCCTGGAAGATGGTTTTTTGGGCGTCGTTGGTTTTTACGGTTTCGCCGGCGAGGTACCGGCCGATTATCTCCCATTGGTCCTGGACTGTGTGAGTTTGGGAGTGGGGAGGGGTGAGGGGAAGGGACTGACGCGTTTGAATTTTAGGAGGGGCTTTGCAGCAGGTTCGAGGTATTCGGTTATCCAGTCTGGGATGGCGTTCATGATCTTGACGGTTAGTTTGTTTATCTCTTTGGAATATAGGATTCAACTTACGGGGAAGATCGCAGGGAATTGCGTAGCAATATGGCCAGTAGCACCGACCTTCATGAAGGCCTCGTGGAAAGATTCGAATTCGGGATGCTTGAGCTGTGCGTAGTTGAAGCCGAAGAAGTAGTCCATGATGATGTCGCCGGTGAGTGCGGGGAAAGCATGGCTGAGATTCATAGGCTCCTTGCGCTCCTCGAACTCCTTCAGACGCTGGGAAAGGGTGTCGATGTGCCGGTAAATGATATGGATGAAATTTAGAATTGCCCGTCGGGAGAACCTGAAGGACTGTGAGTAACATATCCAACCGATCAATCGTACTTTAAAACAATAGCTAACCACGGGTGGAAAGGAGAAACTGAGACGATACTGACATAGGATTAAGAGCAGCTCGTCGCCGTTTATGAAGAGCATGGTGAACAGAAGTCATGACAGACTCTTCGCTCCCGAACCTCTTATCCCAACCATCCTTGTTTAAATGCGGATTCTTCGCATAGAAATCATCAAAGAACCGACTATCTCTGATATGGATCTCGTGCGGCGTGACACGAATAATGGGACCTGGGACACCGCATCAGCCACAGCACATGGTCAAGTGGGCCACTGGGCCAAGAAGGCACCACGAGCCCCCACATGAGGATTGATGAACGTACCATATACATCATGCAGCTGGCTGATCTTGCGCGAGTACTGTCCCTTCAGCACAATCTCGTAATAGGCCTCGTACCAGGATGTAATGGCAGCGAGCTTGGGTCCCGGGAACTTGGCGAGCGGGTGCAGATACAGACGATACAGCGTCAGTCCGGCCAGACACACGACGCAGGCAGCGAATACGAGCGGTAGCAGTGCCATTGTAGGCGGCGAATTGGAAGTAGACGAGTCCAACCCCATGGCCCAAGAGAATGTACGGCCCCAGGAATGTGGGCGGGCGCGTTGTCGCAATACATAAACCAGTAGACGCAGGAAAGCAGGGACTCGAGTTTAATGACGGGACAGCTATGCGCCCGTGCCGCCGGCAGCAATTTACCTTCACCCTGGCCGCATTCTCATGCTGCCGCATTCCCCGGCCGCTCGTTTGCTGGCCATTTCCAACGGGGCCTCGTGGCAAGCAAGTGCTGTCTGCAGTGCCGCGGCGGACACTTGACCATTTCGGTGTAACCGACGAAGTTAGACGAAGTTGACGCCGCCTGACAGGCGGCAGGGCGCCAAATGGGGCATCCGCAGGCGAATTTCTGCGTGGGCGTCGTCAAACGGAAAGGCTCCCCGCTAAATCAACGGTGGCATGGTTGAGGACACGCAAATAATCGCCCGTTGGCATGGGCGCCCTGCGTGCCCTCTGCGCCTCTGACTTGCATGCGATGGCAATGTGCAGGGCGACAAATATCTCCTACCCTCCCCCTCTTCTCCAGCCGTCTCCTCCTCGTCCCATCGACCCCTCGATCCCCGATACACACACCTGGTCCTAGAAATTCAGGGTCACCGCCTGGTCCCCGCCAGATATGAGCGGCGCCGGCAGCTCAAGCGGCCCGCCTGCACCGGCGCCACAGGCGCCCTCCACCACCGACCAACACCAAACCCTCGTCATCGACACCTCGGCCTCAGACTCGGACACGGATTCAGCGTTTGACGGCACCTCGACCGCCAGCACCTCGCTCGCCTCCTCCATCCTCAACTATGAATACTCCAACGGGCGCCGCTACCACGGCTACCGCTCTGGCTCGTACGTCCTGCCCAACGACGACGAGGAGCAGGATCGCCTCGACCTGCTCCACCACATCTTCCTCCTCATGCTCGGCGGCAAACTGTACGACGCGCCGCTCCCCACCCCCCCATCGCGCGTGCTAGACATCGGCACGGGCACGGGAATCTGGGCCATCGACTTCGCGGACGAGAACCCAGGCTCCGAGGTCCTGGGCACGGATCTTAGTCCCATCCAGCCCACATGGGTGCCGCCGAACTGCAAATTCTACATCGACGACGCGGAATCCGAGTGGGTGTTCTCGGGCCCCAAATTCGACTTCATCCACTGCCGCGGCATGAGCGGCAGCATCGGCGACTGGGACGCGCTGGTCGCCAAAGCTTACGACCACGTCGCTGACGGCGGCGCCGTCGAGTTCCAGGAGCCCGAGGCGTGGGTCTATAGCGACGACGCGACGATCGAGCGCGCGAGCTCGCTGCTGCAGTGGCAGGAGCTGTGCAACGAGGCGGCCGGCAAGTTCGGTAAGGAGCTGCGCATCGGCGCGTCGTTGAAGGGGCGGATGGAGAGAAGGGGGTTTGTCGATGTGAGGGAGACGATGATTAAGGTTCCGATTGGACCCTGGCCGAAAGACCCGCATTACAAGGAGATCGGCCGCTATCAGCGCGAACATATGGCCATGGGCATTGAGCCGTATACCTTTGGCTTCATTGGCAAGGTGCTTGGCTGGAGCCAGGACGAGTGCAGGGTCATTACGAGTAAGGTCGTTAATGAGGTTAGGGACAAGAGCTTGCATCTTTATATAAAGTTTTACTTTGTCAGTGGGAGAAGGCCTGGCGGGGAGTAGAGGAGGGGGAGGGTGGAGGGTGATCATTTATACGTCGGCGTTGGGATGGCGCCGAAGCGTTGGACTCGAATTCGGAACGTCTGCATAATCCAAAAAGAGGGAATAGCCTGTCCATATCTCCTCAACCGCATGACCGCATAATCATACCATATAACGAAAATACCACTAGCATGTACAAAGGTACCCACGACGGCATGAAATCAAAAAAAAAAAAAAAAATATAAAAAAAAACATAGAGATATCCTTTTATGAAACAGTGCTTCATCTTGTACGCGCACATGTCATTTCGTTAATCCCTCGATTCACTAGATGGGATAAATTTGAACTGATCTCATCTCCCCTCTTCTCTCATCCCCCTGACGGTAAAATCTATTACTTCCCACCGATACACAATACAATACAATTCATCGCCACTACAAAGCCGAAAAACTCATATAACTCTAACAATACCGAAAAGTCCCAAAAAAGTAAACTACATCAAATCGAATTAAATTCATTCTCTCACATGCACTCAAACAGCCCCATCAGTCTTTACATGTTAGACAAATCCAAACACCAAGACATATTCAAGGCCCCCTCCC